>JARHVA010000308.1:2327500-2455000 GCA_037957365.1 Torreya grandis
CCCTTTTCATTTTAATTTTTTTTTTACTTTTTTTGCTTAATAAAAACTATCATTTTATTTATTCATTTCATATTATTTATTCTTAAATTCACTTGAATAATGCCCATATTTTTTTAAATTACATATTTTGTCATTATAATTGTCATAATTTTTCAATGAAACATATCTATAATTTTTGTTGTTCCTTCCTCTTCCTCTTCCTCTTCCTTTCGATTCTATATGGTCATGTTTTCCTCATCTTTGATGTTCCTAAATATACCTCTTCATCTATTGTTATATAGTCTCCCTAATTCATATCACATTTACATTATATTTAAATCCTTGTCTATGAGAAACATTAGATGATATATTCATCCTCTATTCATGGGTTTGCAATGAACCCATCAGCTAATCAATTGTCATTTGTTTTAAGTCAGGCGAATTTACTATTACTACCATAATATGATCAAATTGAATTGGAAGACTCCTCATAACCTTATATATTATCATATCGTCCTCAATAGATTCTCCATTATTCTTTATCTAATGTAATATAGTCTTAAATATGCTAAATAAGTCATTAATTGACTCAGACTCTCTCATTTGTAGGCTCTCAAAATATCTCTTCAATAGTTGTATCTTTACCAACTTCACTTTTTCACTACATTGGTTTGAATTATCCAAAATGCCCCATGTTTAATAGGAAATTTAAGCTAATAATATCCTTACAAATATTTAATAAATCAATACTATTTTAGTGTATCTCAATGCCCTTGCATCCTTATTCCTATTCTCTTTTAGCATGTTATTTTGTGATTGTGTGAGAACATTGAATGTAGCTTGATCTATTAATTCTATGTATCCATTTTAAACAAGCCCATAGAGATCATGATATAACTATACATTCTTAACTTTAATAGACTAAATTTCATAATTCATTACATCAAATGATAGGGGATGTTTCCATGTGTTGTTACTACTATCATCCATGATCTAATAGGCCCAAAAGACTAAGGTTATGATACAATATATTTTTGAAGTAAAAAAGATCTAATATCTATTAGTTGGAGAGTATAAACAAAATAGGGGAGGTTGTGTTTACCCAAATAGAGTTGTATGTCCAATAAAAATACTTTTTTAAAGATATAAAATACACACACACACACACACACACACACACACACACACACACACACACACACACACACACACACACACACACACACACACACACACACACACACACACACACACACACACACACACACACACACACACACACACATTTTGATTATAAATTTAAGAGAAAACATTTCTTTATATATTGTACTTTGTTCTACTAAAGGTTTTTATACTTCTAAAACTAATATCTCACCTTTATTGTATTATATTCTACATATTATATTTACCTATTAATTTTTATTTTATTTTCATTTTTTTATGTTTATGATACTTCTTTTATTCTCAATGCTACTACGATTTATTATCCTCACTCCTCTTGATGGTGTACTCAATCACCTTATGCTACATTATATCAATCTATTATGTTATGTTAATTTTCATATTCCTTTTAATCTTCATTCCCCTCTCATTTTTTGACAATTGCACACAAAAGAATCAAAAACTTTGCACTATAAAAGAGACTTTTATCCTCTTCTCAATTAGTATTTAATCATTTTAAATGGGTTCAACCATTAGAGAAGTTATAGATACCCAAAAACATATTAAATTGAAAAAGTTATGTATATTTATCATGCTCAGATGGTCAAGATTAAAATTTTAGAAAGAAGTAGTCAATTAGAGTCTGAGACTGATGACTAAAGGATTCAACTTATACTGTTGTTCTTCATGCTTCATCAAAACTGACTGTAGTACTTATTGTTACATTTCATTTATAAAAATATTATTCAATACTATTTAAAATAAAATTTATAATTTTCAAAGAAATCCAATATTTATATGAAAAAATAATCAATTTAATATGGGTATGCCAACATAGTAGTTTATGTTGTTGAAGGACCTAGCCAAAGGTTGGAAGGGTAGAACCATTCGTTTCTTGAAACCATTACCAAAGTTTGAATTATTTGAAGCATTGTTACATCTCCATTTTGAATTACACAATGAATAAATTTTAACATATTGAATGAATTATTAAAGTAAGTTTAATATGTGATGCATTTCCAATCAATTACCTTAGATACTAGTTGTAGATTATTTATTTTACTCTAAGTCATATTTATAAATAACAACATGAGGATTTTTGAGTGTTGATGAAATAGAAAAAATACATTATTTAAATAGAAAGGATATGCTATTATCAATTTGGAGGTACTTATGATCAAGATAATGTAATGCCACTATGTATATAACATTAATGAGAAAATTTTACCTGAAGATCACCCCAATAGACAAAAAATACAACTAAACATCATAAAATGGCCTAATAGAGTGCAATAATCAGATGCCAATGTTATACTATAAAAAAAGGACCATCTTAGGGAAGCTAGTTTGTATTTTACTAGTATAAGTAGTTAACAGTAATAAATTTTTTAAATTACCATCTTTTGTCCATTTCCTTACCAAGAAATCATTTATTAAAATGTCATTTTGAGCATACATTATGGGAGAAATACAATAGCCTAATCATGTATATGGTTATTTAATTACCTTGTTGCTTTGTTATGACTAGAATAATGCCACATGCTTAGCCTATAATGTGTATTGAGATATGTGTATCTGTTGGTGAATTTATTTGATTTATTGCATTTACTTGTATTTATTATATAGATTGGTGCACTAACTATTTATTGTAATTATTTTATTATGTTTATTAATAATTTTAACCAAATAGGATAAGCTTGCTTAGCTAGTATTCAACTTAGGCACCTATCTTGTTACAGTGGAGTTCCACTCCACTATTTAGGGTAAGATAGGATAAGATTGTTTAACTAGTAGTCAACTTGTGCTGATCATTTACATAAGTTGGACACCTATCTTGTTAGTGTGGAATTTCAATTCACTATTCTTGTAGTCAGATATCAGTTAAACTACATGTGTTGTGTGAGTTCATCTTTATCATGCATGTCTTGATCTATATAAGCAATGGCTATTTGTGTATTCTATATCAGATTAATATTGAATTATCAGGGTAATTTATCATGTTTGAGTTATTTATTCATTTATGTTATTGTCTAGGATATATAGTTATTGTTTATTGATATTACTATTTTATCTTTTATTTTGCTTTCTATTAGATTCATTAGTTCCTGTAGCTAATTCTAACATGGTACCAGAGTTATCTTCAATTTATAGATTGCTACATGTTTAAGAGAAAAATATCTATATATAGGATCAGTTTTTGGATTTTGTATATAGACACAAATTGGAGCTTTGTGGAGAATTCTTGAGCTCACCATTGAGTTCAAAGTGCCTAAGATATTCAAAATCATCTACAATTTTGTCCAAACTGGGCACAGGAGGTGAAATTGGCAAGGGTTTGATCTAGAAGCCCCACACCCAAATCCAATGGGTACCTAAAAATTAAAGAATTTTTGATAAAAATGGACCTCATGATTGCATTTGAAAGGCATAAAAACCTACACATCCATATAAAATTTGTCAATTTGGACATAGTCACGTGGAAGGCAATTTTATTTTACTCCTAGGTAAGGTTGTACGGACCATACAAACTATGTAGGAATTTTTTTTGGCAGGCCTCATAGATTAGTAGGAAAATTTGGGAGCCCACCATTTGAATACTAGGTGGTATTTTTGAGTGAATTGTTTTTTGAAATAGCTTAAAATTTCATGCTCTTCGCTGTTGTACTTTTAGTTTTATCTAGATTTTTCTAGAATTCAAATTTTTCTAGAGCAACTCTTGCCCATCCTCATTTTTACAACTTCAGAGGCTCATAAATTTCACATAAGACCTCATATTGAGGTCCTATTCTTTTTTAAAGTTAGTATTTTTTTGAACACAACACATTGGTGTAGAAAGTTTTGTAATGAAGTGCATATTTTTTGTATTTTTAGACTAGAGGGCCTAATTGAGCTTTTTGTAAACTAAAAAAATTATAATCTAGCCTTGTAATTGCACTCAATTATAAAGTTCCAACAAATAATTAATGGGTGGGATAAAAATAAGTAATTTAAGGGGGTTTTGTGGTGTGTCCTATACTTTGATTTCTATTTTGTGACAATTTATTTCTAAAGGCATCATGGGGAATCCTAAGTTCTCACTACTAAATCATATAACTACAAAACATGGAAATAGAATGCTTGGAATGCATTAATGATGTTAGGATATATGCTTTACATAAAAACTCTTCTTACTCCACATACTGATGTAAAAGAGTTACAACACTTTATTTGAAACTACTAAAGTAATTGGATGCATTCAGTCTTACATGTCTTTATATTTGAATTTCCATCTTGACAAATGTACGTCTCTAAAATATTTATAGAATAAATTAACATCAATATTTGGAAAAATATATGAATTTTGTTGTTACCAATTGATAATGAACTCATTAGTTTGGATCCTAAAAACTATGGTACAATACAAGACTACATCACTAAAATCATAGATCTTAGAGCACAACTTTCTGAATGTAAAATTGATAAAAAATATATTCAATTGATTTTCAGTGCCTTATATAAATTAGGTCATTAATATTCATCCTTTGTCTCTAGCTTTTAGACTCATAGGCTCACATTGGGAACATCATATCAAATGCCCACATTTGAGGTATTCTCTGAGATTTTAATGGCTGAAGAAGAAATGTCAATAGCTATGGGTCTAATCAAGTCATCCAAATCTCAAGCTCTAATTGAAAGTCAACCTTAGCATAAGCAAGTTTCAACATCAGTATCAAATACAGGTTCAATTAAAAAGAATTAGAATATTCAGAATAATCACAAAAAGATAAGAATAAAGGGAAACAATCTTCCTCACAATGAGATTATAAATCCACTAATAAGAATGGGGATTCATAGAAAAGGAGTAACACTCTTTTCCCTTATTAAAAAAAAGGGTTTCATAGTGAACAAGATTGATAGAAGAAAGAGATTGATGAACTTAAGGGTCTTCTTAATAAGAATAACATCAATCAATCAAAGGATTCTTCCAATCCTTCAAATTCAGGGAAAGGGAAAGCTACAAAACTAGTTGCATTGGAAAATTATTCCAAGTCATGGGTAATTGACTTAGGTTCTTCATACCATATGGGTTCTGATGAAGAATAATTTTTTGGATTAGAACTATGTTTTTTGCCTCATATTCTCATAGGTGATGATTCTAAGGTAGATGTTATAAGAAAAAGTACAATTGATGTTGAGTGTGGTGTATTTGAGGATGTCTTTTGTGTGCCAGAGTTATCAACTAACCTTTTCTCTATCTACTAAATCACTCACTTTGATACTGGTAGGAAAGTTGAGTTCACACTTGATTCTGTATCAATCAAAAAATTGGAGGATAATGCCATAGTTATAGTGGGAAAAGTTGACAAAAACACTAGGCTTTATTAATTCTCCCACTTTGTGCCTTAGTCTTTCTCTGTAGCTTTGATCTCACACACTGATTAAGTGAGAAATCTATGGCATGATTGGTTTGGTCATATAAACTATCGCTATTTAAAACAACTTAGTTAGCAAGAGATGGTTATAAGACTTCCACATATTTAGTTGTCAGGGGGTGTTTGTCATGGTTGTACCTTAGGAAAACATCCAGAGGATAAGTTTGATAAAGGGAAGGCTTGGAGGGATACACAAGTCCCCAAACTTGTTCATAGTGATTTAGTGGGTCTATTACCTACTTTGTATTTTAGTAGACCCTGTTATGTTCTCACATTTAGTGATGACTATTCTAGATATACTTGGGTTAATTTTCTAAAATTCAAGAGTGAAGTATTTGGTATATTTTTAGAGTTCAAATCTCTATCATAGAAACAATATTGAAAGTATGTCAAGATCCTTTACATAGTTAATAGGAGGGAATATGTGAACAACACGTTTAAATCATTTTTTGTTCTTGAAAGAATTGACCTTCAGCATTTAGTTGCATACACATCTCAGTAGAATGCTATAGAAGAGAGGAAGAATAGATTCTTAAAAGAGATGGTAAGTTGTATGATTCATGAAAAATCATTAGTACCTGAGTACTAGGTAGAAGCTATTAATTTTGATGCATATATATGTAATAAAGTTCCTCATAAAGATTTAATGGGATAACACCTTTTGAAGCTTAATGCAATAAGAAGCTAGATATACATCATTTTAGAGTCTTTGATAGTCTAGCATGGGCTCACATACCTTTAGACAAGTGTCGTGCTTTAGAACAATAAATCCAAACTTGCATATTTGTGGGATATCTTGATGGTGTTCAGGGATATCAACTCATTAATCTAGATTCACATGAGCTTATTCTAGTGAGAATTGTTTATTTTGAATAAAGTCTTTCAGACTTGTTTTCTAAAATTTCCCATTCTTCTTCATTACAAGAATTAGATAGTAGTGATGATGATACTCCTAATTATTCTACTCATAGAGATGATGAGGTAATACCTCCCTAGTAGGGTTTAGCAGGTCATGTTCCTCTTCCTCCTCCAGATCTTAGCCCATTGATGCCTTTGTGGGCTAGATAGACTTTAGTAGATGCAAACCCTCTTGTTAGGGATCCATTAGATAGAAGGAGAACATGATCATAGCATGATATTACACATTCCTACATTTCTATAGCTTCTAAGAAATAATCTTTTTAGGAAACCATAGGGATAGTTGAGTAGGATTCAACAATGGAAGAAGAGTATCACTCATTAATTAGGAACAACACTTGGGATCTTGTTCCTCTTCCTAAGGGAAGAAAATTAGTATGATGTATGTGGATATATCGGATTAAGTTTATAGAGGATGGAAATATTGATAAGTATAAAGCATACTTAGTGGCCAATTTTTTTTCCAATTAGAAGGCATTGACTATATAGAAACATTTACACCTATTGCTAAGATGAATTCCATTTTCTTGATACTAGTTATTGGTGCAGCTCATGGCTGTGTTGTACATTAGATGGATGTGAAGAGCACATTTACTCATAGGTATCTTTATGAGGAGATATATACAAAGTAGCCATAGTGGTTCATTTAGGATTCTTCATTAGTGTACCACTTGTAGAAGTCTCTCTATGGTCTGAAATAAGACATTAGGGCTTGGTATTTCAAGATGGACACATTTATTCTTTCAATTGGGTTCTCAAGATGTCACCTAGATCCAAATATCTATATTCTATGGTAGGAGGATTCACTATTGTACTTAGTTCTCTATGTTGATGATCTCATTGTTACAAGGAACACAACATCGATCATCAGTAATGTTAAGACTGCACTTCATGATAGGTTTTCTATGATAAACATGGGCCTATTGCATTATTTTCTTAGGATTCAAATATCACAATATTCTTCTAGGATTACACATTCATAGCCCAAGTATTGCATGGACTTGTTAGCTCAGTTTCACATGGCTGATTATAGGTTTGCACCGACTCCCTTCTTATCTAGAGTTAGACTTGAGGTTCATTGTTTCACTCCCTTGGTTGATTCCACATTGTATCTCTAGCTTGTAGGTAGACTCATCTATCTGACTCATACATAGCTTGACATTTCATATGCAGGTGGCATGGCTTGACGCTTTATGTAGACACCACATGAGCTTCATTGAAGAGCTTTCAAGTGAATTTTGAGCTACATTCAGGGCACTATCAGATACATGATTCACTATACAATAGGTACATGTTTAGACTTGGTGGAATACATAGATTTTGATTAGGATAGAAATTATGATGATCATAAGTCCACTTCTAGTTACAACTTTCACTTTGGATCTAGCCCCATTTGTTGGCAGAACAAGAAGAAAATGCTATTGCTCTTTCATCTACAAAGGTTGAGTATCATGGAATTGTTAATGCCACTACTGTGGCTATTTAGATTCAAAATATTCTCACTGAGCTTGATGTTTCATTTTGGAAAACATCAGGCATCTACTATGACAACTATAGCACTATTCAAATATCAAAGAATCTAGTTCATCATCAGAGAACCAAACACATGCTATTTATCAAGGAGTTGATTTAGGTAGAGATCATTGATCTTCAATATTATCCTATGGAGGATAAGTTTACATATATTTTCACCAAACCATTCAATGAGAGCAAGTATCTTCACTTGTAATCTCTTTTGGGGATGCAAGACATTAGTTCTTTAGGGGAATCCATTCTTTAAGGGGGTCTCCTAGACCTTCATTTTGAGGAGTTATTTTCCTTTGAGTTTCTCCTTTCTGCATCTATTTGTACAAAGTACCTAATATGGCTACATATTACCAAGACTCTTATCTACATGGCCCTACCTAAGCTTCACTTATGGGGGGGGGGTGTTGGTAGATTTATTTGTTTTATTGCATTTACTTATATTTATTATTTAGATTGGTGCACTAATT
This sequence comes from Torreya grandis, assembly GCA_037957365.1. Classification (NCBI taxonomy): domain Eukaryota; kingdom Viridiplantae; phylum Streptophyta; class Pinopsida; order Cupressales; family Taxaceae; genus Torreya; species Torreya grandis. The sequence goes on from JARHVA010000308.1 coordinate 2,335,965, forward strand.
ATTTAATGTAATTAGTCTATTATGTTTATTATTATTAATAATTTATACCAGAGAGGATAAGCTTGCTTAGCTAGTAGTCAACTTAGACACCTATCTTGTTACAGTGGAGTTCCACTCCACTATTCAAGGTAATATAGGATAATATTGCTTAATTAGTAATCAACTTGTGTTGAGCATTTACACAAGTTGGACACCTATCTTGTTAGTTTGGAGTTTCACTCCACTATTGTTTTAATTAAATATCAGTTAAACTACACGTGTTATGTGAGTTCATTGATATTTATCATGCACACCTTGCTCTATATAAGTAATGGCTATTTGTGTATTCTATATCAGATTAATATTAAATTATCAGAGAATTTTATCATATTTAAGTTATTTATTCATTTCTATTATTATCTGAGATATACAGTTATTATTTATTACAATTACTATTTTATCTTTTATTTATGCTTTCTATTAGATTCATTAGATCTTGTAGCTAATTCTAAAAGTATCTAACATGTGGTTTGTGTAACCCCTTCCTTATGATATTAACTTTATTTATGAGCTCATTTGGGTAGTTAGGTTGAACAATGGAGTAATCATGGCCTAAGTAGACTATAAATATGAGGTAGTAATTAGTAATTGATCACCATATTATGAATTATGTTCTTATTATAAGGTTTTGGAGCTTTCCCTCTCAAATTGGCTAGTCATTTTATCATATATTCTTCTTTATTTCTATAAATATTTTGATATATTGATTATACTCTACTTTTTTGGTGAAGTAATTTCATTATAAGTGATATTAGAGAATTGATTTGGGTCATTGAGTGGGTAAAATCTTTATATTAGAGAATCACTTATATCTTGCATTTTATAGAAAATTTATCTCCAAAGGTTTTTCTGGAGTTGGAGGATCATTTAAGGATATCTTAGTAAAGCAATTAAGGGTTTGGGGATCCATTTTGAGTGAGTTTTTAAAAATTTAATTTTTTAAATTAATTTAATCTATATGATGCATTTTGAATTGTTTTAGATTTATTTACATTTCTAGAAAGCTTTTAAAAATATAGTGTGGATATGTTATTTGTATTTTATTATTTGAGGTGACATCATTGCAAAAACTCTTGGTCAAAGTTGGGTTAAAGGTGACAACCATGATTGAATTTGTCAAACCTTGTTATGGTAGGACCACAACTAGGGGCCAAGGAAAGGGTGATGTAACTCCAAGTAAAAATCCTCAAAAAAGAAGATATGGAGTAATAAGGGGGTGTTTCTAGATCATTTATTCCTATATTTTTTGAGATGGATCATGAAATGAGACAACTTGAGTATAATGTGCAAGGCATACATTATGAAATGAATGTCATACATTTTAATTTGACATATATCATGATGAATTTTAATAAATTTTATTAAAAAAACCACATATCACCATTTAACAACCCAAACAGGTGGTTATTCCATCCATCACTATCCCAATCCAAGTATGTAACAACTAAGGAACATGATACCAAAAGTGGAAATCCTAAATTTTGATGGGAAATATACATTCACATGGATCAACCAAATGGATAAATTTTTGGATATGCATAAGATCCCATGTGGAAAAAAGTGGTCATGGCATCCCTATATCTAGAATCATAATAATTCATTTGGTATCAATTTTTTGTGGGCGTAACGTAAGAATATGGATCTCAATCTCACTTGGTATGGTTTTACGGAGGATTTGAAAATATGCTATAAAAATAGTGTGGATGATAACAACTTTATCCAATTGTAAACATTGATATAAATAAATGAAGTTAAATATTATATCCATCAATTATGTAACCTATCCTTGTGTGTGGAGAACATTCTTTAGGATACCTAAATGACCTTTTTCTTGGAGGTCTCACATTGAACCTAAGGTACAAATGTTTAATCCACTTATTATCTATGAATATATTCACACGTATCCAAGGAAAAAGGAAAATAATTATTGAACAAGAGGCATGCATTCAAAAACATAAAATATCTAAGCAACCCAATAGAATCATTTCCTCATCCTATAAAATTGACCCTTCACCAAATTAAAGAGAAGCATGCAAAAGGGTTATGTTTTGGTTGTGATATAAAGTGAATAAAATTACATAAATTTTTGAGAATATTTTGTTCTACATTTAAGGTTATAATTATGATGAATATTGTGATGTGGCCTCAAGGGAAGATGAGGAAGACACAAAAGAGGTACTTGAAGATTCCCAACCTAAAAATTCATGTCATGCACTTTAAGGTATTATCTCTCCTAAAACCCTTAAGGTTGTGTGTCTCTTCACAACACATATATATATATATATATATATATATATATATATATATATATATATATATATATATATATATATATATATATATTTTAAATTGAATTAGGGAGTACACTTAACTTCATCAATAGTAAGTTACCTACTCATTTTAATTATATCATTTATCCAGCTATAAAATTTCAAGTCAAAATTGAAAATGGTGACATAGTAAATTATTCCAAAAAATACCATAGTATTATCTTTCTATTGGAAACTATAGGCTAAATTATCCTATGTTTTATATTCTGATGGGTGGGGAAGACATTTTTGGGGAGTCTAATGGATTGAATCCTTGGGAAAAACAAAGAAGAATTTATAGAATTTTTTTATGCACTTTCCTTCTAAAGGTAAGACATTTTAACAATGTAGATTATGGGAAAATTATCAATAATTGATTAGTTCACATTAGATGATAGAGATTCTAAGAAAACAGGATGAAATATTTTTATCCCATTTTCCCCCTTGAATTTAAATAAAGTATTACACATATCATGTTCTAAAAATGATTATTTATGACCACCGATCTATTTTTGGTGCGATTCCAAATAAATACCACCAATAAGAGAACATGATCATGTCATTTAGATGATTCCATGGAGTCACCTTCCAAACATGAGACCATAAAAAAATCACTATGCCCAAAAGAGTGAAATTTGAAATATGGTACATGAGATGTTGGAGGAACATATTATCAAACATAGCTAAAGTGAATATTCATATCCAGTGTTCATGGTACATAATAAGTATGACACTTAGAGGATATTCCATAACTATAGAGAACTTAAAAAGAATACCATCAAAGATAAGTTCCCTATTAAAATAGTTGATGATTTTCTAGATGAGTTACATGGTGTTATTTAGTTTAAAAAACTAGATCTGTGCTATGGATACCATCAAATTTAGGTTAGAGATGAGGATAATCCTAAAATAGATTTCATAACTCAGAAGGCCATTATGAGTTTCTTGTCATGATTTTTGGTCTCACAAATGAAACATCTACATTCTAGAGTTTTATGAACACTATTTTAGGCATTTTTGAAAGAAATTTATGATGGAATTTTTGGATGACATTCTAATATATAGAAAAAACATGAAACAATTTATATTAGTTATGGAACAACATCAAGTTTATAAAACCTTTAAATGTTTTTTAAGATTACAAGACGTGGAGGTTTTGGATCAAATTTGTTTCAAATGAAGGTTTCAAAATATAACATAATATGATCAAATATATGATGGAGTGTAATTTTCTAAACACCCTTAAAAATCTTTGAGGTTTTTTTTATGTTAATAGGTTATTATAATAAATTTGTGAAAACATATGGTAGCATAACATCAACACTCACAAATTTGTTGTAGAAAGAATCATACCATTGGAATGAACAAGATACCACAACCTTTGAGAAGATAATAAAGGCTATGTATACCACCCCAATTTTGGCTATCAACGAGTTTTATAAAACTTTTATATTTGAGTTTGATACATCTAGTTATGGCATGAGCACAATAGTTATGTAGTAATAAAGACCCATTTGTTTTTAGATTAATCAATTCAAGGGTAAAAATAATTTTATCCAATCTATGAGAAATAAATGATAGGTATTCTTCATGCAATCAAGGAATGGATAAATTATTTGATGGGTAGACACTTTAAAGTCAATACTGATCATGATAGTGTAAACTATTTTTTAGATAAATGTTTTTCATCAAAATAAAAACAAAAATGGGTGACTAATATGTTGGGATATTGATTTTAAATTTATTTAAGAAGTAAAAGAGAATGTTGTAGAATATTCATTATCTACAGGATGAATCAACAGAAGCACTTTTATTTCTAGCGATCATCTAACATGAATATTAGTTGGAAGAGGCAAGATTATAGTGGGATAATGACAAGGATACATAAGTTCTTACTCAAAATAACTAGTATGGGCCTAGTGATTATAAAAAAATAGAACATAAATAGAACACGTTATGGTATAAATATTGATTATACCTATGTAAGAATTATATCCTCAAACACAATATATTTCAAGATCTCAATGCATCTCTAATAAATGGGAACTCCACATTTTTGAAGACCTATCATAGAATCAAGCATGATTTATTTTGGGAAGGACTCAATGGGGATGTACATAATTTTATTTTAGATGCATGGAGTGTCAATAGAATAAGTGTGAAATGATTAAGAGACCAGATGTTACACAACCTTTATCCATTCCTATCCATAGGTGAGAGAAGGTTTTCATGGATGTCATTGTAGGATTTCTAAGGTCTGAAGGTAAAAATTTCATCATGGTTATTTTAAATACACTCATAAAATATGCTAATTATTATCTTTTACATAGTTATTTTCAATGATTCTTTTAGTTTTAGTTTCTTTGGAATTTCAAAAGATTATGGTACTCCAAAGATCATTGTAAGTGATCATTTTCCCATCTTCACCAATAATTGTTGGATAGATTTGTTTTCATGTTTAGGTACTTTGTTGGATCATATCTTATCCTATCAACCTCAATTCAAATTGATTTGGTTAACACATGCTTAGATCAATATTTTCATGTTTTTTCATTTGATAAACAAGAATGGTGGGTTCATTCACTACCACTAGTAGAATGGTGGTATAACACTTCCTTCCACACCTCTTCCCAAATGTCTCCATTTTTGGCATTTTATGGTTATCAACCCCCATCAAAAATTTTACCCTTGAGGGTGAATCCAAAGTTTTAAGTTGTTGAAGAGAACATTTAACATTAACATAAGGTTCTAACTAGTCTAGGAGAGAATTTGGCCATGGAAAAAAATAGAATGTAGCAACAAAAATCTCAACACTAGACTAAGTGAAATTTTGACATTTATGATTGTGTATTTGTGAACTCACATCCATATAAGAATATGTCTCTAAATAAAAATAGATAGGATAAAATACTTTATCCCAATTATTTATGTCCCTTATATAATCCTACATAAAAAATTTAGTGTTGCTTACAAGTAGGGGCTACTATAGTCTAGTCATATATTTTCTATATTTAATGTATCTTTCCTAAATAAATTAATTGAGTATAGAGTTTCTACCTAGACTAAGTTACTAAAAATTCATTAATAAGGTAAATTCATTCTAAAAACTCAATTGATACTTCAAAGTCACACTAAAAGGAGACAAACATGATAAAATAAGGAGTATTTGATCAAGTGGAAGAATATGAACTATGAAGAGGCAACATGGGAGGAGGAATATTTTTTTTGCTTCCAAAGTTGTTCAATATTTATGGAAATATTATTATAAAGGGAAGGGGAATGATACTCCCTTAGAATATAACATTCATTGGGATATGTGTATCTAATGTTTATCTCACATAACCCCTTGATTATTATATTACATTTTTCTATGAGCTCATTCAGGTAGTTAGGTCATCTTATCGACTAACCATGGCTTAAGTAGAGTATAAATAGGAGGAATTAATTAGTAATTGATCATAATATTTGAATTTTTTTTCTTATTGTAATGTTGTGGAGTGGTGTGCCATTTACTCATATATTTTGATTTATTTGATTCATATTTTATTTATTTATGTTATTTTACTTTCTTAGTGAAGTAATTTCATTACATATGATCACATGAGGATCATTATTATGATTGAATCTTATTTTTGTATTACCTATGAATACGTAATGAGATGGAATCATTATATAAAAAATGGTCTTATAGATTGTCTAAATGACTCATATATAAATACATAACTATATATTCATGTTTTGAAATGATTGTATATCACTTTACTGATTGCATATGTAGCCATGTCTCTCCTATGTACCCATTATGGTCAAAGTCAGGGGTTGGGGTGTGAAATTATTGTGTATATGGGTAAAATTATTTTTGTATGTATGACATGTGACTGTGAGGTGATTAATTAATTTATGGGACATTTACCTCAGATATTTTTCTACATTATTATCTCTATTAATTATTGTTTGTTGTAACTTTGATGTGTTAAATAACTATGTAGGTGATAGAAATGGTCATGTGAGATTTGATCTCCATTTTTAATACTTGGTTGTTATTACGTTATACCCATCATATTTTTGTAGCATGTTGTATTGCACTCATTGTGTACCATTATTTTTTCATATTTCACTCCTAAACATGGATATTAAATTTTTTTTACTGATATTTTAGTATGAGTAGGGATTAATTAAAGATGTAATGTTGATTCATTATTAATAATATATCTAGAAGGCTTATTCAAATTCTAAGACTGGATATATCTTCTAACCATGTATGAAGTTAAAAATTCACTACGTACCCAAGGTAGGTAAGATATATAGTTTGACATGTGTTTCATTATCCATACAAGTATGAGTATATGAGATAAAGCTTGGACATTACCCTAATACATGATGTTATTCTAGTATTTTTGTTTTAATTTGTGAGAACATTTTGATGAGCGCATTGATTACGTAGGTAATAGTTATCTTTAGGAAAGTGTGTGGGAGGGGGTGGGGATAATATATGACCATTGACTAAGAAGAATAAATTCCAAAAGTTTTATAGATTTTCTGTTATCCTACTGTGCCATTTTCCATTTCTATGTATTATTCTATAAGTGTTGAAAACCTCTTGTGATTACCCTTACAATAATGCATTTATAGTTGAAAAATATTTTTGTTGACATATTTTAGATCGGGATTTAAACCATTCCTACCCCACACTCATTATAGTTTCTTTGATTTTTTGAATTTGTTGAAAATTGATTATGAATATATTTACACGTTATGATTCATTAATCATTCTCATTGATCCTATCATTGCTGAATTACATACCATTTTTAGCATTACATTTAAATCAATTTGACATGATTAATTCCTATTTTTTAAAACCCTTATGGAACCCGCTCTCTTTATTTAATTTTTTTTAATTATAATAAATAAAAATTTAAAAATTTAAAAATACTAATCTTTGTTCTTCCATTCACTAAAAATAAGGTAGCATTGTTATGGGGGGATTTAGAGAAATTCAAATAACTATTCAAATCAAAAATTTGGCTTCCCAAGGATGACCTAAGAAGGGAGAAGTAGCAAGACCAAAGGAGGAAAATATTTAATTTATAATAAGATATATAGAATAATATCCTTTTTTCCCTCTTATGAGCAAATTTTTTCTATCAACTAGGAATTATTTTAGTTTATCGGAAGAAGAATTCAACTGGGTTGGGAAGAATAGAACTGTAATGGCTCTAAGGACTGCTAAGAGTATAATATTATGATAATGTTTATATTTGGGTACATCATGCCTCATTAAATAATATATTTATTTTAATTATAATATTGTGTTTATGTGGTATTTTATATTCACATGAACCCTTCCAAAATATAAGCTAAATTATTTTATGGGTGATAAAGTTTTAGAAATTTACATAATTTTTTTTTGTTCTTCTAACTAAGGGATTTTATTATTATAAGTAGGAAATATCCATTTAAATTTGAAAGATTATATATGAATATATGAACCCTACAAAATATTTTTCATCTTGTGTTTATTTTTATCCCCTTTAACTGATTGTATGGATCACTCTATGTATGGGTGTTTGTCATTCAGCTAGTAGTTTTGACTATTAAAACCTATATTTTTGGAAACCACTTGAATATGTATTAAAATGATTGGGTCACCTCTTTGGATTTGGGGTTTATGATATCCATAAATACTTACTGACATCATATGTATTGGAGATAATATTTCCCCCTTTTATAACATGCCTCGCTAAGTTATCAAAGAGTGTTGTTGCTAAGTTTTTTTGTTGGAAGAAAGATGATGTTGTTTCATAAGTTTGGGTGATAATATTCTAATTGTGCATGTAAAATTTATTATTTATGAGATAGCCTAATAAATTTTGTATTATTTGATGACTATGAAGAGATATAATAATATACATATGTCTTAAATTAGATACTACATAATTTAAAGGTATTTACATATGCTTCAAATTAGAGACTATATAATTTAAGGTTGAGACTAGGGATCCATAAATATATTATTCCATATATTGAAGATATAGACACTACATATATGACACCCCAACATTTCAAATGCTCACCATCATCACTATTCACTATTATGTAAATCAAATCTTAGTCATTACTACAATTACAATTTTCATCTCAAATATCGATATTATATTACTAATTGGATTATCAATTTGTTTCATGCCCTTAATTTAAACCTACCACATCTTAAATCACATAAAAACACTGTAGACACCACCTCTCATGAATTATTCATATAGTCCCATTTTCATAATGAACCTTGAAAATCCCACAAATGATAAATCAGGTTAATTAGTTAACAAGTCATGATTTCCATATTATAAAAAATTAAAAAATAAAATCCATTAACCCATCATATAAAATTAGTGACATCATCACCCACTTGTCATCAAATCTTCCAAAAATACTATGCAAGGGAAAAAGTGCAAATAGAATCCATTCTTCAAAATTCCAAATTATTGCACACTTAACTTCCCACACTTATTCCTCAACCTATATAATTCAATGAAGATGAAGAATTATTTATAACCACTAATATTGGATCAAAATAAATAGTTTATATTCATCCTATCAATATATAAATTTAGCTCACATCCATTCATTCCAACAATCTCAATTAGCCTACCAACATTCTACATCTTTGAGCTCTAAATCAAGAATCCAGGTCATAAGGCATCGAGCCAATCATCTTAGTTAATAAGGAGAGGTGATGCACATTTTATCAAATGTTTTCTAGAAAAACAAAATACATCCATGAAGAAATTGAGCATCTAAACATCAAGCGGGTCACTTTCACTATTGGTACTATAATTTATCACACTCTTGCTCCTTGTTTACTCATCAGAGGTATCTTTGAAATTTATTTAACATAGGAATTATGATATTATTTAATTTATAACATATTTTTATTACTAAAATTTTGTCATGTGTATACATATGAGTTTCCTAGTAGGACTCCCCACAAGTAATCCTTTGTCCATATTTATTTCTAGAGCTTACTTTATTAACTTCCTCTTTGTGAAAGTTTAATTGGGGCATCTTTTGAGTAATTTTGAGTCATTTTTTTCTAAGATAAACTTAAAACATCCCATTCATAAAATAAGAAACATCTTTGAACTATAAGTAAATGTCTCTACATCCAAAAATAATTTTTTTGCTTAGTCAAATGATGCCTAAGTATGAGTTATCTTTTTCATATATGCTACAATATCTATGCATGTCATAGAGTCTCCACCTTGTAAACAATGTTTCTATGTGTTTATATGAATTTAAATTAATGTATACATATAATTCGTAGTGTTTTTGTAACTATCAATGTTTGTCAAAATATTAGTGTTTTTAAAAATTTGGCATCATTTCTGCACTATAGAATGGATTTTGTGCATCAAATTTTTTGTATTGAACATTTATTTTCCTGACTCTATAAATTTTGAATCAAGTGTTTGTTTGACATATAACTTATTAAAAAAATGAAGATATAAAATATATAAATGTATCCATGGACAAAATAATTTTAGTTTTTCATAAATTTCCTAGTGTCTTAACCATTAGCACCATTTTTATATTTTTTATAGTGTTTTTGCACCATGTAGCAACATCTGCACATCTAAGACCTTTTTTTGCATTCTAAACATCCCTATTATTAATTTTTTCTTGAAGGGGTGATATTCAATATGTTTAATCTCCATAAAAATCCTTTTGTACTCAATACATTCATCAAAGGCCTCAACAAATAAAAGCTACCAACATCTTCTTTATCGTTTGTTCATCCAAGATCATACAATCATACCAAATACACAAAAATATAAAAAATTAATAAATAAATAAACATTGTTTATGATTTTGTTTTCATATTGTTAATGTGTATGCGTATGATATTTGCACCATGTATGCTCTTCCCTTACATTACGAAGCTAACAGGGGAATTAGAAATGGGTTAGAATAATTATGTTACCCTAGGACACATTATATATAATACTACCTCACACTAAAAGTTTTTAAATTATCAATCTTACTCAAAATTTATAAAAATGAACAATTTGGGCCAAAATCACTTAAATGTGCTAAACGGTTTGAGCTTGTCATAGACAAGTGTTGATTTAGGCTAATGTATCCCTAAATAGGGGAATGCACTTTATGTCATTATTAACTTTTATCAAATCATTTTGAGTCAAAATGACAGAAATACATTTTGGTGTTTTGGATCACTCTTTTCTTCTAATTCGGAACCACACAACACATGCACATGTTATTTTGTGTCAATAACATCCTAAATGGGATAATAGTCTATACACAACTAACATCACCTTTTATTCCTCTTTAGCCAAATTATGACCCAATAATATTATTTTTATGACCAGTTTGATTAATGAAGTGCAACCAATTTCAAAAGAATTGCTCAAAAATTGAATAAACTTACATAGGGAAATTAAAATAAATTATGCGTTTAAGTAATAATTCCATGGAAGTTAATGAATATTTATTTATTGGAAGTTGACTCCTATTAACTGCATCATCAAATGATATGATTAATTGGGTGGCATCTATAAGACATAAATGCAACAAATATCAGGATTATGGCTTCCCATGTCTCTCTAATGCCCCTTCCTCCCAAATATTTATGAGGATATTTATGGATATTATTTACATAACTAGATTAATTCATGGCCAAAAATCTTGTTCTTAAGATTTATGGTCATGGTTGATCCTAACCAATTTGGAAAATCTATAAATAGGAGGGCCTAGACCACTTTGATTAAGCTTAATTTGTGTAAACTTATAATGCAGGATTCTCTTTACAAGCCATTTGAGTGTAGTTTGATAATACTTTATTTACAATAGGATAGCTTTATTGATAGGTACATCATTGATTTTTATATCATGAGCATAGTTTATAGTTGGGGTTATTGAGATGGTGGAGGAGCTTGGCCTTGCACAATTATTGAAGACTTGAGCACCAAATCAAAGGGAAAAACATGTTTTGAGCCATATTTGTGTGATGAGAAGCTCTTGGGAAGCTAACTTATGTTTACTTTCTTTCATTTGATCTTAATTGTCATTTACACACTTCGTTGAATATGTTAGCCTAGTTTGTTAGTTCTTTATACATTTTATTGGTTTTTTGACTAATGCTTGATTTGACTATCTTTTTAATCCATCTCTACATCTTGGCACACCCAATGGGATCACACATTCCTCTCAACAAAGGAAGACATTTTATCAATCTTAGATTTCCTTAAAAGTCATTAAAAATCCATCTCTACATCTTGGCATACCTAATGGGATCATGCATTCCTCTCAAGCAAGGAAGACATTTTATCAATCTTAGATTTCTGTAAAAGTCATTAAAAATCCTTTAACATCAATTTTTAGATTTATTTTCGCTTGTTTTTGATGTTTTTTTTTGATACACAGGGCACACAGTGCTCGATGTCGATTCTATGTAATCAAAATTGGTCAAAGCTAACCGGTATCGATCAAAACTAACTAACATCAGTTAGGTTGCAGGGAAAAATACATCTAAACATTTGAATTTTAGATATTTTCTCAAAGTTGTAGTTGCCAATTTGAGTTTTTAAGTCTCTAGTCTGAACATTTATTCTTGATCCAAAATTTTTCTTTTCAATATTTTATCCTAACTTGTCCTAACAAGTATTTTTTAAAAAAATATTTTTCCTAAGGGTTCACAAGTGACCATTATTGGTCATTTTGGACTAGTAAAGATTATTTATGACCATCATCGATCTTGCTACAATTAACATTGGTCATTATTGACCAAAATCAGTATCTATGTGTAAATAATAGAGAAACCAAGATCAAGAATTCTAAACTTGATTGTTTTATTATAAATTATGTTTCAAAATAGGGGAAAACTCTCTAACCCTATAGGACTTGTGTGTAAAATTTATCAATTTGAGCATAATTAAGTCTTGAACCTTACCTTTGGTGTTTAAAATGAACTTAGATGGTTTATTTGACTGTTTTATGAAAAATTTGAAAGCTTTTGGAAACTAAGTCCAAGGGGCCAAGAATTTCACTTAACATTTCAATTTTGTGCTTAAAAGTTATACTTACTTACAATTACAATATTTTCAAAAGTGTGTTATTTTATATAAATCATCTATTACCTTTTTCTTTATTTTATCAAAATGAGGAGTGCGTGTATGCTCTCCCCTCATCCCCTATAGGGAACTTGGGTGACCAAAAACACTTTTTCATTATGATTTTGCCTTTGTTCAGGGTGTGAAAAGGAAGTTGTGTAGGCTCTCACCAAAACCTGTATGGTTTGGGTGATTTAAAAACAACCTCTAAAGCCTTTTATCTTAGATCATTTTATTTCATGCAATTTGGCTTATATAGGGGAGTTTATAGCCTTTTCAAGAGTTCTTTAGGGAAGCTTTGATCGAGGAATTCATCTCTTGGCATTGAATTCAACACCTCTCCACAAGAGGTAATACAAATTGAACTGTTAAATGACTGGGATGGTAGTTTGAGTAGTTAAACTACATCTATTAGTGATTTATAACCTTATAACATGTGATCGATCAAGAAATCGCACTACATTGATCAATTGATGGATGTAGTGGTTGTGAAGAAGACAAGACCTTTTCACAACAAGTTAATTGAAATAGATCCAATTGATGTGTTTTCATCTCTAGCATTATCAATAGTTGGGACCATCTAGATGGTCATAAATTATATGTTTTAGACAACCCCACTTGCCATGAAGTATTTTTGATGTAGGATGAGTAACCTGAAGATCCATGTTACCATAAAATCTCTTGGGAGAGAGGGGGTGTAAAATACCCTACCACTTCATGTGTTTCTTTTTGGATTAACAATTAAAATCCTCTCAAGCACACGTATATAAATGGATTTTAATAATACAATGCAACCTTTTTAATTTCAGGTTTAGTATGATTTATTTAGTTGTATTTGGTCTTTTAGTCTTTGATTACTTGGTCTTGATTTGAGTCTAAAACTTTATTGTAAACAAACATCATAATGAAACACATTTGTTCACCATTTTTTGGACAAGGAGGCATTACGCTGGTTAAATCCAAATCATCTTTGCCTTGTTCAAATTCTCATCTTAAAACATTATGTTTTTATTATCTAAACATCATATTTATGTTGCCCATTTGAGTTTGAACCACTTTCAAAAATCTTTAAGTCCATCATTAAAATTCATAATTGTACCTTTCTAAGTTTTAGGTTAATGTGTTAATTAGTTTTACCATTTGCACTTGATTTGATTTAACTTGGGTTCAATTTACCATTTGGATTAAATGTTATTTATAGACTCATCATTATCTGATTATTATGAACTTAGGTCATCTTACATGCCACATACGCTCTAAGTTCTAGAACACATTTTATTTTACCTCCTATTACGATGTGATGGTGTTGTGTTTCTCATTTTGTTCTAGTTTTATACTTTGGAATTCTTGAAATTTTTCACATATTAAATTTATTAACTCACATTGTCACCTTCATAATCTGAAGGGATTTCCTTTAATTTCCTAGTAACAACTCATCAAAGTTGAACTAGATTTTACAATATTGACATATCTCTCAAATTATGTTTGGCGCACTAGTTTACACTTAGGTATCCAAGTTATCATATCCTCTTCTAATTTATACAATTCCAATCTACCAAGGTTGAGTAATTTTGTGAACACATTGTTCTAATTGTGTGGTACTATACCACCTCCTTTTATTATAGTCTCTTTGTTACCTTGTCACTTATTTGGAGGAAATCAAAACATAACTTTTTAATGCTTGAAAAACATTTTACAAATATTAAGAAAATATAGAGAATAATATTCTAAACGTGACACAAAGTTATACTCATAATAGGGTCTCTTGTGGCCCTATTGGTGATGAAGAGCATTTCTATGGTAGACATGAGAATTCTATCTTGTTTGAGGATGTCACCCTCTTTGGGATTATTTATTGAACAACAATCTGATTAATGACAATCATTATGCATCATTCTCATCCTTCTCCTTCAATTTGCCTGACACACTCACAGGTTACCATTTTAGAATGTCCTCCTTTGAATTGTATGGTACATTCAAATGTTACCATTTTAGGTTATCCCTTTAGCTTATGCAATAAATCAAGCTCCATAATGTGTGAAGGTTACCATTCTAGGCTATTATCCTTTAGCTTGCATGAGCAATCAAGCTCTATAGTGTAGGAAGTTTACCATTTTAGGACCTCCTCCTTTGGTTTGTGTAATTAGCCAAAATATGCAACGTCCAATAATTACCATTCTAAGCCCATCACCTATACTTATTGATCCTATTATTGAATAACTTCTATTTGATAAACTAGACTTTATTAATCCCTTCTTTAATAGTATAATTTTTGGATATCCCATTATTGAACCACAAACCATTCTTCACCCTGGGATAATTATTCCCCACTTTATAAAATCCATGCCAATCTTTGAATTTCAATAATAACCATTGCCTCTTTAAGAACCATATTGTCAGGATAAAAATATGTTTAAATTTGATATTTTGTAACCAATTGTTAACGAAATCCATGATGTTATTGTTGAAACACCCATTTATGACAAGTCAACCTATGATGAGTCACGTATTCATATTTCACCTATTTTTAAAGAGCCCCATATCTTTGATAAGTGAGTCTTTACGAAGATATCTCTTAGTCTTTTTTCACTCATTGAGGAGTCTCTGTTTGACAGACAAGTTTTTGTTGAGTCGTCCCTCGAGTGGTTCTCTCTCTTTGAGGGCCTTTACCTAGATTAGCCAATCTATATTAAACCCTTCCTAAATGAATCAATTTTTATGGATCCCATTATGTAATCATAGGCCATTACTTATTTTCCACCAAACATTCAACAAAACATTATTTTAGAAACATCCAAGCCAGATGAAGAATCATAATTAGAGTAAGGTTTCCTTTCTAAAATGACATCAGATTTAGCATCAAAAGTAGAATCACTATCAGAAATGATATTAGATTTAGAGCCCCTTGACTTAGACTCAGGTTCAAAATTAGATTATATTCATGGTTGTTACACTTGTGTTGCAAATGATTTTGAATATATTTGTGATCCTTTAATGGTTTTTGAGGATTATTACTTTAGTATAGACATATGTTATCCTAGTATCTTCTACGAGGATTGTGCTTCCTTTCATCATTCCATTACCACTTTCCAACATAGCTATTGTATTGACATTTCACCTCCCACAAGCATTGATTAGGACTAACAGAATCACACTTTGTTGAGATGCATCCATGGAAAAATAATGGGTGCAAAATAATAAGGGGATCAAGACCACATTCATTCATAAGAAAAATAATCTCCAAGTGAAACCTTCTCAAAGGTGCTATGGTATAATCAAAGTCTAAACTCAGAATATTTTAGTGAAACCTTTTCAAAGGAACTAGAAGACAATCAAAGTTAAATGTTAATATCTCTTTATGAAACCTTTTCAAAGGTGCTAGGGGATAATCAAAGTTTGAACTCAACATCTTTTAGTGATACCTTTTCAAAGGCACTAGAAGCTAATCAAATTCAAATGTCAATATCTCTTCATGAAACCTTCTTAGAGGCACTATGGGACAATCAAGATAAATTCATTAGTGAAAACCTCATCATGGCACAAATAGCTAAGTACAAAATTTCTTCACTATTTGAAGAAGACATTATCAAAGAAAAAATCAATACAATTTTTAGCCTATAGTAATCAGGTGGTATCTAA
The DNA here is from genome assembly GCA_037957365.1 of Torreya grandis. Classification (NCBI taxonomy): domain Eukaryota; kingdom Viridiplantae; phylum Streptophyta; class Pinopsida; order Cupressales; family Taxaceae; genus Torreya; species Torreya grandis. The sequence goes on from JARHVA010000308.1 coordinate 2,352,077, forward strand.
TCTCAAGACTAAATAATAGAATAATATGGTGGTCCTATTGAGAGCATGTTTATAAGTCTTCTACCCCACCATAACCAAAATCATGTTGAATATAAAATCAAAAACATTATTTGTGACTAAAATTATCGAGCTTCATTTATTTCCCAACCATTATACATTCCATTATCATCCACCTTTTCATTACCAACTTGCATCATTTACCCAATGCCTAACATTATTTACCATCACTGGCTACACTTTCCTTTATAGAGGCTATGGAGATATCTTATCTCGATGTTTGAAGTAAACAAAATCAATGATCAACAAAGATCATAAACACATTATTGAATTCTAGATCTACATCATGTTCTTAATAAAGTAGTTATTCAGATGAGATGTTGGATAGTAATTTTATGACTAATTATTCTAGTTGTCTCATATGTTGCCTAGGACATGTATCTCCATGTTAGTAGGAGAAGTAAAACCATTTTTAATTTTTAATTTTCCATTTTCCATGTCATTTTATTTTCCTTATCTCTTGGGGGAAACCCTATAAGCCATTTAATTTTAGACATTTTATACCATTATGTCCCATTTATCTCGCTTATTTGAACTACATTGACTTGAGGTCCTTCAGGAATATGTAGGCAACACTTAAGTTATATTGAGGTTAGCTCAGTCACCTTAGCTGCACTCTTACCATTTTTGAGTAATTTTTAATTTTGAATGATCTCACCATTTTGTGAGCAATCTAATCCATGATCTTGCCATTTTACAAGTCCACTATGGCTTGGGGGAAACCTTCTTACCATAGCTAAGTGTTAACTTATCATTTTCTTTGTGTTGTGCCTTATACCATTTTATTATACCATGTCTTTCCTATTGACCAAGTCTTATTTTTAGTTGTCCTACTTACCTCATTTTGATCTTGGTTCCTTTAGTTCTTTTTGCACCTTTCGTGAGGGGATTCTGACCTAGTTTCAACTATTTTGTAATTATGTTGAATAAAAGTCTTTAGAAGTAGTGTGATAGTAAATTTGGCAAGATATATTTCATCTATAATCTTATCTACTATCACAGAGTATAACTAATTATGGGTAAATTAGTATTGTATTTGGTACCCCTGTTTATAACCACCTTTGGGCAAATTAGAATTATGATGTTTATTAATTATAACTACCTATGGAAAAATTAGGTACAACACCTTTTTATCATGCACTACCACATCACATGGTCATTACTATTATCATTTTCTGTGTTGTTTGCCTTTATTTGTGAACTCATTCTGACCTGGTCAAATTCTTATCACCATTTATGTTGGCAGAACTACCATGACTTAAATTCCTACTGGGCTTACATAGGTTGTGCTCGATTCATGTTGAGCTCAACTCAGTTCCCCATTTTCATACACTCTCACTATCTTGTGAGCATTTTTATTTGGCTTGCTTTCACTATTTCATGATTACTATTTGAACTCCCCTCGCCATTTTTCAAAATTGGACCATTTTATGTCTCATAATACTTAATCAAGTTGAGATACTTAGAAATTTCCAAAAACATTTATAAAAAATCAAAATTCTAAAATTTTTTATTTTGTATGCATGTTTATTTGATTGTTGTTTCTTTTGTTTGATCTTTTGTTTAATTATTTGGTCTTGTCATTTTGTTTTTTCCTAGTACATCTTGATAGTCCACATGGATCTTGATTATTTATATCTTTATCTCATGTTATTAAGTTGTTCTTGATTTTTTTATACATTCTTGTTCCTACTAAGTCATGTTTGTTCATATCTTGATTTTAATTTAAAGGACTATTTCAAATAATTTGGACTTATACCTACTAAAGTGGAGTGGAGAAAATATTCTCCAAAAATAATTTTCTTATATTTCAAATAAATTAGATTGTTTCAAAACATTTGGGCATAGATCATTTTGAATGAATTGGACTATTTTGAATAATTTGGACTTATACCCACTAAAGTGGAATTGATAATTTTTTTATATTCCAAATAAATTGGAGTATTTCAAACTATTTGGGAATAGATCAATTTGAATGAATTGGACTATTTTTAATAATTTAGACTTATACCCACTAAAGTGAAGTGGATAAAATTTTCTCCAAAAAATAAATTTTCTATATTCTAAATAAATTGGAGTGTTTCAAACCATTTGGGCATAGATCATTTTGAATAAATTGGGTTATTTTAAATAATATGGACTTGTACCCACTAAAGTGGAGTGAAGAGAATTTTTTCTAAAAATAAACTTGTTATATTCGAAATAAAATGGACTATTTTAAAGTATTTGGTCATAGATCATTTTGAATAAGGCTATTTTGAATAATTTAGACTTATACGTATAAAATAGAGTGAAGAATATTTTCTCAAAAATTAATTTTTTTTATTTATTTCAAATAAATTAAATTGTTTCAAAACATTTGAGCATAGATAATTACGATTAAATTGGGCTATTTTAAATAATTTGAAATTATACCCACTAAAGTGGAGTGGAGAATATTTTCTCCATAAATATGCTTTCTATATTACAAATAAATTGAACTATTTCAAATCATTTTGGAGAAGATTATTTTGAATAGATTGCATTGTTTCAAACTTGTTGCACCTTCTTGGCCTTCATACCGATTAGTGATCCTTTGGAGTACCTTCTATTACTGGGACACATGGAATAGTTTGACTAGCCAAATTATGGATGAGAATGTATTAAGTAATCTAGTTCATCTACATAATAAAATATCTTGACATTTTTTTGTTATTCATTGGGAAGAACTTCATGAGCAAGTGTCAATATACTAATGGATCAAGTTGATCAATTTCAAGATAAATCGATGAAGTATCCAAGTGCACTTAACCAGATCAAAGTAATTCTAAACTAGAATAAATTGATTTGAAATTAATTGAACTATATTAAAGATAATTTAGAATTGATTTTTACTATAATTATAGTTTATAATTAATAAATACACTTGAAAAAATCGTAATATGGTGAAGTTACATATTTCTAAACATTGGTACACAGCTACTAGCATGGCCTTTTTGATTTCTCCCAAGAATGTGATGATAGATGTCATTTTGATTCTTCAATTATTTTCATCTTTTTGACTTCTACTTCTAGTATATATACTTGGCATAACATAACTCATTTTCAATTTTTGATTTGTAACACAATTCTAAGAATTACAATCAATAAACGTGTTTTGAATTGAAAAATCATCTCCAAATGTCCCTTTAAAAATAAATTTATCCAATTTATTTTTATTTATATTGAACGTCTTAAAATATCTTTTCCCTTGAACAAACATGAAATTTAAACTTATGTAACCTATGGCTTGAATGAGTATCCTCAAATGATTGTCCTCTATCATTGACCAAATGCCAATGTGAGAAAAAGATTGTAATACCACCTTCAAAACTTCTTTGGAATGATCTCGAATGCAATATGATAGATTTTCTATTTTATAATCTTTTTTTCTCTCGTATCATGCATTTTCATATCTTTTATTTTGTGCACAATAAATAATAAGTCATCCGACCCCAAAATCAATAGTTTTTTAGAAGTCTGTTTTACATCCTCCTTTGAAGTGTATGCAATTTGTTAAAAAATAAATGAATCATTTATTAACAATATTATGTTATAAGAAATATAACATGGTAATTTTCTAAGAAAATGTTTGTGTTACTAGATTGGTCGTTGATGCACTTTTGATTTACATTTCTTATTGTAACATAAAAAACATAATGCATTTCATTTGATTCATTTTTTGTCATTTCCTTAAATATTATAAAGATTCATATAAACACAAACAAAAATAAATACATGCTCAGACATATTGTTACCATAGTCATTATACATGGATGTAGCATTTCAATTACCAATTTTATAACATACATATTTATATAATGTAGGAACTGATAGACCACTTAGAGTGGAAACCTCTTACAAAACCAAATGGTAGAACCACTTGCAGTATTGAAATAGTTGGGAAACCCCCATTTTTCCATAACTTGTTTCTCATAGACATTGATAAGAATTTAACATTGATCAACCAATATATATATATTCTTACAGTAATGAAAATATCAATAGTAATATAATTATTTCTAGCACAATATACTTTATTTTTGTTTAATCAATAAAGAACACATGGATACTCTGCATCAAAATTTATTGTATTGAAGATGTAGTATAACACATATTATGTTATTTTAATTTGGGTAAATTAACATGTAAACAAAATTGTAATTCATAAATGAAAAGTGTAAAAAATATTTTAATTGGTAAATACAACCACATTCAAGTCTACACAGCAATAAAATAAAACCACACTTCCAAATCCAAAGCTAATGCAAGTATATATTTTATTATCTTCTACAATCACCTGTCCATGGAGAAAAGTTTAATTGTAATATGTTTAAATAAATAAAGAAAATTAATATATTATAGAATTTCATGAAATTATGTAATTACATATTTATTGGAAAGGGTTTTCACCCTTTTTTTTGCCTTTTTGTAGTTTGTATGAGTGCACTCTTTCATTAAAACTTTGGTTTTTAATTCTCTACAAGGTATTATATAATGTAGTAACTAAAAATTTTCATCATAAATTGATTTGATATTTGTATTTTAAAATGAGTCTTATTGTAGAGTTTTACCTTGTGTTATTTTTGTGGAGGCACCAACCTACAGAGTTGTGTCATGAGTTATTGTGTTGGAGACACAAAGTTCTAGAGGTGCATTGTGAACTATTTTAATTGAGACATAAATAGATGAATAAATATTTTGTCATTATAATTAATTATTGATAAATAAAAAATTATATAATTGAAAAAATATGAAAGATCTTAGCTTACTTTCTTTAACTTACATTGTGTCATGTTCATTGATACGATCTTCTATTATTATTGTTTCTTCACTTACATGAAATGCCATTAGTGCTAAGCACTAAAAGATTGCTAAGTTGATAGGTTTGAAGAATAAATCATGCACATGGAAAGATTTTTAATATATTATATCTGGGAAATGAAGCATGATTATAAAATAAATTAAAAATGTTATGCACTTAGTACTGATCTAAGAAGTTTTTATTATATTGGTTGATCTAAATTTGTCAAATAATTTTGAAATTAAACATTAATAATTATTTGTTCTTCAATTTTTGTAATGCAAGATAAATTTATTTGCAATTTTATACAAGCACACACCAATCTAGCTCCTGTATATACCCTTAGCACACCACATACATCTGAAATGTTGAAAGTAGAGATAAGTATCTCCCAAAAGATGTTATCTAGGTCATTTTCAAATAACCTTCTTGTTTTATTTGAACCAATCATTAAAATATCGGTACATCTTTGTAGATGTCAAATACTTTCTCTAATCTACTTTGTTTTGAATGGAGGCTGAAACCTTGTAGCTAAAAATGAGCTGGATCCTGACAAAAATTGAGACCTGTAATATGTGTCCAATCAAATCCATTACTATTTGGACCCCATAGTATGACACATGTATCTTTCATGTAATGGAAATTACCAACACATATATTCTTGAGAGAGGTTTGAATGCCAGACCAATATTCTAGTTTATGGATGATGAATACATTGAAGGCTCCAACAATAAATTTATTAATCAATGCCTAAAGAAATAGGTGAGAATGTTCTTCCTTAAAAACTTCAATGAGATTCAAAAGTTCAATAATTATCAATCTAGAATTCATACCAAGAATGAAAATTTCACTAAAATCTTCTAAAATGGATGGCCAAAGACATGGGGGCCCATAATGGTAGATGAATCTTTTTGTATCTATCTGAGGAAGCTAACCACCATCATTATGTAGATAATTTTTAAATATGCTTAATGAATCTTGAGCTAATGATTCCCATCATTTTTTTTATATGAAATACCTTTATTTAGGACACATAAATCATCAAACATTTTCACAAAAAATATTTAATGCTCTATTACCTTTGGGTGTGATAGTTTTGTCTAGTGGCAGTGTTGTATCATGGTTTTTGAAATAATCTACAAGTTTTGATAGTATGTTACCTTTTAGCTTCACCTTTTTGCACTAGGTATCCATGTTATTGTACCTAGGGGTTTTCAAGAAAGAAATAGACCTTGTTTCCAATAAATATTCTACTTCTAATTTTTGTTTGTATGAAATCCCTTAAATATTTCTAAGTACTATTGTATCAATCAGATTTAAATCTTATTTATCTAAACTAGGTAAAGTACCATTTTCAAAAAAATCAAATGGCTTATCAAAACAATGTCAAATGGGTTGTTCCATGAAAAAAAGGCATTTTCTCTCATGCAGTTATTGTGTTGAACAATTCATTTGTGTGATCAAGTGTCTATCTTGTTCATGCATTTCTTCTATCATTTTTTCCCTTTTTCAAGATTCTTCTAACCCCTCAGTTTCATAAGGTCACGTACATATCGAAATGTTTTTATAAATGAGGCCTTATAAATTATTTTGTTGGTTTCATTATATTGGTTACATATTTTATGCACAATATGGAATGGAGTACAAGTTTTCAAAAATCTTGCCCTTCTAAAAGAACATTTATTTCTCAATGATAGTGAATTGTATTCCTCCTTCAAAATAATTCTCTATTGTGTTATAATCGTGTGTTGGCCATCTTCAATTTTGAATCTTATAGTTTTTTATCCATCATATATTCTAGGATTTTATTTGATTCAATAATACATTGAGGGTTGCTTGGATCAAAAGAAGTTAACAAAAAATCTTTCATCAAAACCTCATTATATTTTAAAAATGAATGATTTATATCATTCACCCCTCTTTCATTCAGATTTATTATTTTGATATTAGCATCCTCCAATTCACAGAGCTCTACAGGAATGTTCAAGGTGTAATTGATAAAGAAAATATACCATGTCAAGAATTCACTGCTTATCTAATCAAAAGTCTGTGTCAATAAAAGTGTTCTAACCTTTTGTTCGATATTATTTTTCTCTATTAGTTTAGTACTTGTATTGCCTCTTTAAAATATGTATATAAATATGTTTCCCTTGCTTGTCTTGTTTTCTTCAAATTTTTTTCTGTCATGACTGTAGGGTATATTAAATACATGTTTTCAAGGTGGTAAGTAGAAGAAGTTGTTTCCCCTTTTTCATGTTTCTATTTCAAAATATTATGTATTTTAATGACCAAATTATCTATTTCTATCAACCCAGACATTTGAATATTATCATAACTATTCAAATGAAACCTAAATGTTTCACAAGAAGGAATTTTTTTTGTCAATTCCATTTTACTGGGTGTAAATTTATTTAAATTAATTGTATCTCAATGGATAATTCCCTCTTCTCCATTCCATACTTCTAGTTGGAATTAAAATGAATCTTCAAGTTCATCCTTATCACATGCAAAGATTATTCCAATCGGGGAAGATTCCTTTCCCGATGTAGTGATAAATAAGTATATATTTGGATGCATGTTTAGTGGACTAAAAAATTCAAAATACTAATTAGAAAGAGGAATTTTTTCACCACCATAAAATGGAAGATGTTGATGTGGATTCAATTTGAGTTTTAGTAGTTTAAATGGTACTCTATCCAAATTCTCTTAGAGTGATGCCTTCTTCTACCTTTTATCCAAATTTTCTTTGAGTGAGGCCTTCTTCTACCTTTCAAGTGTGGGTATTCCTTTTTCACCCAAAGAGATTCTTCAAAGTAATTGATATGATCTAAATATTGATATTTTGTAAAATGCAAGTTGCATATTGCATCGGTTCATGAAATTTTTATAACTAAGCAGTGATTAAATGTATATCAATAAAACATAATTCTAAGCAAAAACACAAAATATATATTAAATATTCATAATATATACATCAACTCGCACTTAAAATAATAAGGTATGACCAAAATGAAAATAAATTATGTTCAGTAGCCAATATAATCTGATGGGCAAAGGAATCCATAAACATTTGTTTCAAAGGAGAAAGATGAAGAGAATTATATTTCTAGTATGTGTCAAAATGCCCATCAACAAGTACTTTCAAAGTATCTCCTAGGAGATACCTTTCAATCATGTAAAAGGGTGAATTTTTCTTACAAAACATCTCATAGGGGATACCTTCAAGTTAACCATGATGGTATTACAAGTGTACTTCAAGGCTCTTGAATGGATCTTCTCATGGACACCTCAAAGGATATTATCATACATTCAAAGGGATGTTAAATGTATCTCCCAGTAGAACATTCCTTCACCTTGAAATCACTACTAGTTGATAACTTGATAACTTGAAGGGCCTTCTAATACTTGGGAGAGCACACATTTTAGGTCCTCCTATGTACATGTTCTTTCCACATCAATTTAGTTTAACAATTTACCTTGTTACATTAATAGTTTTAGATCTGAATAGTTACCTTGTCGTACCTCTAAAATTTTCCTTTACCTTGATGGTCCTTTTAATATCTTCAAGGTATCTATTAAGAGATACCTTCAAGTTACCCATAGAGGTATTACAAGCCACTCAAAAGAATATCCTATTCGATACCTTGAGATTGAACTTTCCCAGTGTTAATAATGTTCATAATATATTCAAGGTATCTCCTAGGAGATATCTTCAAGTTACCCATGAAGGAATCTCTTAGTGGATACTGTTGATGCCTAAAACTCTCACTCTCAATGAACAGTTTCTTATGGAAAGTTATACATATGTGGGATGAAATTGAGATCTGTGAAGCAACCTCTGAGATTCCCATGATGCTTAAAATAAATGTTATGGTGACGTGTTTCTCCCTTAAACTACCTTTGGAATTCTTGTTAGAAATGGGGCCCACGTCCCTCAGCCAATGGCATACCTTTACTTTAAATAAGAACTCCATTATTTGTTGAGGAGTGTCATGATGACATGTGTCATCACTGAAAGGGACTAAGGCTTAGCTATATTTTATTTTATTTTTTGGTTGATGAAATAAAATTTATGTATTGATATAAATATATTAACATACAGAGTAAGGAAGTTGAAGCCTCAACAAAGGTTTTTTTTATTCAAGATTGAAAGATGTTGCATGTGAGGCTTTGATGGATGGAATATTTCTTGAGAAGATTCATTTAACCACTTTAGAATCCAAAGATATTTTTAAACCAGTTGATTCTCTTGAAGTTTCCATTCCTATCATCCCAAATCCTAAGGGGAAGGGGGTGAATGGAAGGTTGTAAATAACAAGAAAATAGGTAAAGGTAAGATGAAGAAGGAATTACTTAATATGACCCCTAGAACTCAAAAACAATATTTTTAGTATAGATTAGTGCTTTAGTGTGATTTTTTTGCATTTCTTATGTAGGGTTGCATTTTTTGTTCTTTGTTTTTGCACGTTGGTTCTATTTTTGATGGAAGAAGATCTTTGTAGAGATTTTATCATAATATATTTTTCTCCATTGTATAAGGGGTGGGCCCTTTTCAAAACCCATAATTTTACTATTAATAAAAACATATAAAACTAATAAAAAATGTAGGCTATTGAAGGCAAGCCCCAAATGTAACCAAGGCCGCATTCAAGAATAGAAGGCACAAGACCACACTAGCAACAACCCAAGTAGGCTTAGCCTAGAGGAAGCTCAATAAACAAGAAAAAATATTCAAATCTAAAAAAATACTGAGTTACCAAACTCCACATCCAAGGCACAACTCTTTTATCCTTTTTATTTTGAACCTCTATCCAATGTAGTTAATCATCAGCCACATAAATCATTAGAGCTGATGGAATCATTAGAGGCCCACCCAAAAGTTGAGAGACAATGAGGGGTTACTCCTCATAAGACTTGTATGAGTTAGACTCGTGATATCTCTTGATACCACCACCTATATCCTTATCTGTAAGAGTCAATTTAGAGAAGGATTCTACTTCTGTCATTTCTATGATATCCTATGCTTCCTAATTCTTTCTTAAATCATCTTGGGATTCCTTAACTTCATTTACTAGGGGATGATCTTCTAGCTCCCAACCTTTATAAAGATCATCATGGGCCTTCTTCTTTTTTCATTTACTTGTAAGAGTAGAAACCCCCTTACGATGACCAGTTTGATGACAAAAATAGTATCTAAAGGTAGTGTTTTCATATTCCCACTTTTTAACCTAGTGTAAATTGTCACGATTCAATTGTATTCTATTTGGTATACCTTTGCTAAGATCAACCTTTACACATATATGAGCAAAAGTAAAAATCCTTTATTTAGATCAATCATTATCCACTTTTATGTATCTCCAAAGTCTATTGCCAATAGCTTCACAAACTAAGGGGTGCAAAAGTGGAAGAGGTAGATTCAGGAGATGAACCCACACTGGCATTTTAGACACCACCATAGTTATGGGATTAGAGTAAACAAATCAAGGGGTAAGAAAGAGCTCAGGTCTCCCCTAGAACCAAGGATCATTTGTAAAAACCCTCTAATAATCAATAATTAAAAGTGGAATGTGAAGAACCCTTTTGAACATAACTGGACCTCACAATCATTGTTTTAGTTGGAATGGATCTAATGAAGCAACTTTTAAGACCAAGACAAGAAGCCATTGAAACTACAGATAACTGCAAACTCCTTAAATACAAAAATTAGCGTTGTTACCTCTAGGGGAGAAATCTTAACAATTGGGGTTGCATCCATCTTCTTTAAAATATATGAGCTATTGAAAATATAGGTGACATTGAAGCTAAAGGGTCCTTGGGGGATGTAATATTTTTGTAAGTTAAAAAAAAACTTGTTTCATTGAACCTATAAATAATCTTGTCACTATTATTATGCTTGAACATAACAAGCAAATGTGAAGCATCGTGCAATAGCAAGTCATGCCCTTGCAGTAGCTCATCATAACCTCTTTGGTGGGTTTTTTTAATAAAAATAGCCAATGTAATGCCTATATTTTTATTTATGTGTAATTCCTATATATTTATGTTTACTTTTTTATAATATATAAATTAAATATAATGCATTAATATTTTATTATTTTTTAAAATTGTAGATCAAATTAAAACTTCTTTTTAATATAAATCAAAAGTCATAACATATTAAAATTTATATATTTTTTAAAATTAAAATTAATAAAAGATTAAACAATTTTTCATGAAAATTTGAAATCTTTAAAATATTTTATTCAAAAATTAAATTTATAATAACAATCTATGTTTACTTAATTTTATATAAAATAATTCAAAATTAATAAAAAAAGGTTAATAAAATTTTAAAATTAGAAGTATAAGATTTAAATAGTTAAAATTTTTATAATAAAGTAAATTTATTGTGGGTATTAAATGTTAAAACAAATTGTGTACTTATGATACTGACAATATCTATGTATAAAATATACTAAATTAATGTTTATAATAAGAATGACACATAAAAATATAATTCAAATCTAATAAGATATGTTGTGTAGTAAGGATTATTGATAAAAAATAAAGTCTCTAATAACACATTGACTTTTTATATAAAAATTAAAAAATAAGAATTGTAAATTGAAATTGTAATCTATATAAAACACATGGATTAAAGTTTGCAAAATATATGGGTATTTTATTGGTAATATTTTTGTGATATGCCATAATATATGGGGTGTTACTTTTATATATATACATCCACTCATATATTAGCTGAAAATATGGATCAATAAAAGTTATGAATTACTTACTAATTACCTAAGTAAAAATATACACATAATCATTCTATTGGTGGTAATTTTGTGATATGCCATAATATACAAGGTTTTATTTCTATATATGTTCATCCACTTCTATATTAGCTAAACATATGTTCATCCACTTCTATATTAGCTAAACATATGAATTAAAAAGAGTTCAGAATCACTCATCAACTACCCCAGTAAAAATGTAAATTAATATGGATAGATAAAAATTGTAATCAGGAGAAATATGTGGATTACAAAATACAAAATAAAATCAGTGGTAGTTTTTTTATAATCTATAATCTATGAAGTCTTACCTCTATATATGCACATACACCAGTAATATTGAATATAGTGTATTAGGGAAATATTTTGTTCGTCTTATGTGTTTTTGCAAGAAAATATTATTTTGAACTGATGTGGGAATATGTTATGCATGCATTTCTATTAAGGTTATGCATGCATTTCTATTAAGGTTTTTTATGTTAAATCTGAAAAAATATTGAACATTCTATTTCCAAAAGCTATGAACTATTTAAATTTTATAATTTGATAGATTTATTTTGTATTCATTATTTATTTAATTTAATTTACTTACATTCTTTCCATAGAGATTATTATTATTATTATTATTATTATTATTATTATTATTATTATTATTATTATTATTAAATCAAATTTGTTACTATAATGCTTAAAAGAATGAAATCTGAGAATAAATAGATTTATTTTAATTTTTTGAGCCTTATGATATGTAAGACCTTGCAATATGGATTTACTTGATATCTCTTTCTGCCTACAAAATAAAGGTATGAGTTCCTTATAATTTAATAAAACTTTCTTAGACCTAAAAAGGATGATTTAAACATTTTGGAATTGTTAATGGTGTTATTGAAAAACTTTTTCTAAATCTAAACCAATTCTACTGGCCTAGATTGTAATATTGTTGTAACATAATTAGGGTTTCTTCTTTCTTTTCCTTCTAAGACTTCTTGTTTTCATTTTTATCTTTAGAAAGAAAAAGGATGAACATAGAAGATATATAGGAATTTTTACATGTTTTCTGAGGATATGCCCTTGATTTTTTCCCCTTTGAATCTTAAATATATATTTAATAGGTATTTGTAGGTCGCCAAAGTTTGATTTATGACAACATGTTGACGCACACTAAGCTATGGATTCTAAAGTTAAATTCATAACTGTGCCCTATATTTGCAGAAGGACAAGAGAAGAAATTGACTGGCAACAACACCAACCAAAACGTTCCTCAGTTGAAATGCTTTTTGGAAGGAGCATCAGACAATCCGGTAAAGGGGACGGACCAACATAGAGAAGAAAAACGCATCTCACCCATGACGACAAACATAAATGCCACCCTAGCCATAGATAATAATTCCAGAAATAGCAACGCCTGTAACTTCAGCAACAGTCCAGTCCGGGGCACTACTACAAGCATTGTGCCTCCTGCTACGGATGCTTTGGCTTTAAGAGAGAATATTCGCACAAAATCATGTGATACTCTTCCATCTGGAAGCCGCGAAACAACTTCCAAAAGAAAGAAACGTAGCCTGGAGCAAGGAATCGTAATGGGGGATCGCACAGAAGACACGTCAGCCATTTCTTTTGGCAAAAGAAGTTCACCCTACCGTGGAGTCACCAAGTGTGTTCATAATCTACACAATACAGTTCTGTACATTCTTTTAACAAAGAGATGATGCAGCAATTCTATAAAATTGTATGTGGGACTGAATGCAGGCATAGATGGACACGGAGATATGAAGCCCATCTGTGGGACAACACCAGCCAAACAGATGGTCGATACGGCAAGGGTAAAAAATGTTAGTTTTATGAATTTTTATATTAATTTGTTATGAAATAGATGTCTTCTTTTATATTATCGAAATCTATTATGTTTAGACTTTAGCAGGTTATTTCTACAGGTTCTATGTTTTGAAACAATGTCTGCGACACGATTTGTTTCATTGCCTTCATTTATTCATTTGTAAAGAAATTCTTGTCTAAGTATCTAAGAGTGTTAGGTTTTCAAACAAGCTCTCCAGGATTTGTTTGATAAGTATTTTTCGAACAATCTTTCCAAGATTTTTCTAACTATTTGCTATTGAACAATTGAATGTGTCTTACCTGGTTACTAATTCCTACATTACTTTGTGTGTGTTATTGCCATCCTGAATTCTGAACAATAATTGAACTCTTCAGTATATCTGGGTAAGAAAAAAAGATTAATAGTTTTTTATAGACGCATTTAGTGATTTAATTTTAGTCTTATTAGAATTCTACATTTTAGTTGAACTTTTATCTATGAAACTATAGGTGGCTTTGATAAGGTAGAGAATGCAGCAAGAGCTTATGACATGGCAGCTATTAAATATTGGGGTCCTACAACTGAAACAAACTTTCCAGTATAATGTCACAAGAGTTTCATAAATATTACAGTAAGCTTCATGTTTGTACCTGTCAGAAACGTTGTTGTGCAAGTGCTTTTGTTAGCTATTTATTTCATGAACACACACTCTCATAAAGTGTTTAGCTTAGTATTTCATAGCATATTGTTTGCCTATAACAAATGTAGGTTCAAAATTATCAGAAAGAGCTAGAAGAGATGAAAAATCTATCAAAGCCAGGATATGTTAGTTTTATAAGGAGGTAATTTTTTTTCTCACATTTTAACATGTTTGTAGGCAAAGATATATTAATTTGTAAGGAGGTAATTTGACAGACATCTGTAGATGTATGTAGCAATAGGGCTGCCTAGATGGTGAAGTGTTTCAGCATGCATCGTAATTGCTTTGTTGTTAATTTTGTAGGACCAGTTGTGGTTTTTCTAGGGATGTTTCTGGCTACCGTGGAGTAACAAGGTTTAACCTTAATTTAAATAGATGGATTGATACAGCAGATGTAAAACATTGATATCTGAACTTGAAAAACGGATTGGTATTTCCCTAACATAAATTGATTTTCATATATTCAAATAATGAACTAATCTACCTGTATAATACCCAACATAACTTGGCAGACACCATACAGATAAAGGGTGGCAGGCTAGGATTGGAAGAGTTGAAGGGAAACACCGGGACTTGTATCTAGGAACATTTAGTAAGAATACCACTCCCATTTTATGTTATAATGTTTCCATTAAATGCACTATGCTAACATATGGGTTCATGAGAAATGCATTCAATAATTAAGCTAAATGGAAAACGCTAATGGTTTTGATTTTACACACAGCAACAGTGGAAGAGGCAGCTGAAGCCTACGACATTGCTTCCATCAAATACAAAGGAGAAAATGCCGTGACAAACTTTGAGCTAATCACATATGATGTTAAAAGCATTATGAAAGACCCACTACCCGTTGGGAAACGAAGGCAGAGTAAAGCTCTTGTTGAGAGGATTTTGAAGGAATCTGTGACTGATAAGGATAGCAGCACCCATAGTTCACTGACAGAAAATACTAGCTATGACAATGCCACTGCTGTAACATCCAATGCTTCTCCTGAATCGCCTGTACTGGTTTATACATTGAGGCCATCATATCAGCATTTGTACCCTCCAATACACCCATCTATGTCAACAAACCATAAAAAAATTGTTCTTTACAATCTAGCGGGCCTGGATTCTGCAGACATCAATGGGTATGGAATCCAAAAAACTATGGTACCTACTCACGGCCTTGTGATGGCGAATTCTTCTCTTCCATCATACACTTCTCCGACAGTTCCATTCCCTCACTCTCAAGGATGGTTGGTTTCTTCAAAAACATCTGCCTTTGACAACATGTTATCTGCAGGCACCTCCACAAGAAGCACATGGAACTTACCTCCCAGTAAGTCATCAGGTTTGTTGGGAGCTCTTTATGATAATCCTATGTGCGAAAGCAACGGGATAACACCATCTTATAAGGATGTAGACAGTAAACCTAATGAAGCAGCACAATACCAAGCTCCTTTTATGTTTGATATATGGCCTGACAAAAATTCATCAAGCTATGTTCAAACAGGACTCTATCTCTGTCTGACTATTCTACATGCGTAAGACCATAATCTGTATTCGTATTCTTAGTGCACTTATTTTGAGAGAATATTTTGAAATTGATGATCTGTAACCTGATTTTTATGTTTTGGCGAATAAATTACAGTTTGAATTCTTACTCTTACTTCCCTGTAGACCTACACCTCCTACCATTTTATATTGATGTAGAATTGACATAAAAAATTGATATAAATAGTTGAGTTTTTTTCAAGTACATTGAATAATTCTAACTTATAGCTATTGAGAAGATTTGTTTCTTTGAAAATAGAGTTGTGACTTGCGGTGGGGATTTTATGTAAGTGACAACTACTGTTATTTTAATGGTTGTTGATTATATTTTGATATATATAATTTTTTGTTTATTTTTAATATATAAACTGTTTAATTTAAAAAGAGAATTTTCAGGTGGTGTTAATTGGAAAACTAAATTTTATTTTTTATTTTTTAAAGTTTTTTATTTATTTATTTATTAAATTTAAAAATGTAATATAAAATAATTTTGATGAAATATTTATTTAAATATTTTTAATAAAATCTTTTTAAAATTTATAAAAAAATAAAAAATTTAAATTTTTCAATGAGAGTAAAATTGAGGAATGCTTTCTTTATAAGTCCACTGTCCGACATTAAAAATTAAATTAAATTTTAATAATGATGAGGATTGTTTAACATTTTGTCCCTATTGTTCCATCCATCTTTCACATTTATTAAGATTGGTTTTCCATATATATTTTTCATTTTAGACCTGTGAAAACAAACAAGGTAAGAATTGTATGTAACCGTGCTTTTTTAAATGACAACGTTTCATACAAAACTATCAATCTACCATAAGAGATATCAAAGCCCCGAAAAATCATTCGGAGCTAGTAAATAATTTTGGCAGCAACTAATTCTGATCGGAGTGTCTTTTATCCATCACCGTTCACATTTTGCCACTGCAAATCTGTGTAAAATATGGAGCTGATATGGAAATGGATATTTGGTATTTGCTGGCAACTTGTTCACAAAATGACTCCTCCCTGTTATCAAGGCAGGTTTAGTTTTTAAAATAAATTAAAGCAGAGTTTGTGGGCCTCGCCTTAAATAAAAAATGGAGACCTATTTTTGAGGACTCGAACTGTAACTCATTTATGGCAATATATATTTTTATTATCAATTTGTCTAAAACCACAAATCTCAAACAAGAAGTTGTTATAGTATGTTTATAGCATCTTCTAGGAAGATTTTCTGGTTAAATTGTTGTTGTATTGTTAGCTTGTCTTCATTTTAATGTATTGAAAAACTATTTTCTTTTAAGTTGTAAGCATCGATTGTCAAAGAAATTTCAACTTCAATGAAATCTATAATGGATTATATATATTTATATATATATATATATATCAGACAAGTTGTTGTTAAAGTATGTTTATAATCTCTTCTATGAAGATTTTCTTGTTGAAGTGTTGTTGAATTGTCTTCAATTTTCTTCTTAAAGTGTTGTTGTCTTGTCTTCAGTTATTCTTTTACGCTGTAAGCATCGATTGTCCTAAAAAATTTCAACTTCAATAATTTCTATCACGAATGCTATTTCTTTTAGGGGAAGCTAGTTTTTAAATGAATGTGTAATACATAACTGATAAACAATTGAAAGTAAATCATATTTAATTATAATAAACAATATTTTAGATATAGAAATAAATTGTAGTAAAGGTTTAAGATCTATTTATTTATTTAAATATAAATACAGTTGTTAAAAATGGAGAACTCAATAAACTTTAGATAATAAGTCAAATAAAATCTAAAAAATGTAAAGTGAATTGAGATATCTTCACAAAATTAGTAGTAAATTTTATGGAAAAAGTAATGATATTTTTAGAAGAGGGATCATTTTTGGAACACTATTTGTATTTACAAGGAAGAGATAAAATAAAATAAGTGATTTGATGATCATATTCATCTACGTGAAGCTTCCAAAAACTTCACTCACTTTTACAAAATTATATATCAATATATGGGGAACTAGTCTTCTCATCCAAAACCCTAACACACCATCATAGACCATTAAAAATATGGGATGTATTTGATAATTTGTGTTATTTATAAACTACTATAAGTTCCCTACATTCAAAACAAATTCAATGAGTAACACTCAATGCATGTCAACAAATTATTCAATTAATATAGGACCTAGTCATATATGACATTGATTTCTATCTTATTATAGTTTGGATTCACTTCGACAATCAATCTTTAGAAAATAGTATTTGTCATTATCAATTATTTAATATTTTAAATATACTAATATATTAGTGTATTTATAGACTTGTCAAGTTCAAAATAAAATCCTCTTCATGTAAATGCTTATGCACAATGAATATGAAAAATAAGTCACATAAAACCCAAAAAAAAAGGTTAAAGAGGGGCTTTCCCTAATACCTTACATTATATTTCTCTAAATAAAAAACACAAAGACAACATATAATAGGAAATTGAAAAGAAATAAATAAGATAAAAATGAAAAAATAATAAGACATAACTAGAAACATAATAAAAAAATATAAATAAAAGTTTAAAATAAATTTATAACTAAAAAACAAATTAATATCATAATATATTATAATTATATAACTAATAATCATCTCATATAAAAATTAGATATTTAAATAATATTACACTTTAATGTATGTTCATATATACATACCAACAGAAAAAATAAGAAGAGGAAAATACAATATTTGGCACTCCCTAAGCTCCTACTTATCAAGTACAAAATGGTATATAGATAAGCACATACAAAATTAATGTCGTTATAAAATCAATTAATATGAGAAACTAAACTAGTACACTTGGTTTTGGTTGACGTCTTGGTAGTGATTCCTATATAAGTCTCCAATATCTCTAAACTTTTTTAAAAATTCTAGTCATTCATAAGAAAAAGGCACACACAAATACGTGTTTACAATAATATCTAGTTTTAGTTGTAAAAAATAGGAAGTGAAAATGGCACACCTCATGGTGTTATAATATACGAGGTGTCCATATTAAATTCTTTTCCATTTCTAAATGTTTGTGTATAATTTTTTTATATAACAATTTAAATTTCAACATGTGTTAAATTTTATATCTATTTATGAGTATAATTTTTAGTCAATTTTTTTTATATAACTTTCATGAGGACATGCAATTTTTTAATGGCTATTTTATATATGATTCTTTCCTTACCCTCATTGAATATGAAGCTAATGTGGATAACGTCCTTCAATCTCTTGACACCTTCTGCCTGGCCTCTGGCTCCAACATCCAATGGCAGAAAACTCAATGCTTTAGGTAGTCATACCTCCCTCCACCTTCGTGCGTAGCTAAATTTTGTTGGACATGGATCCAACATGAATTTTTTTTAGATTTCTTGGCATCCATTTTGCTTTCAATGCTTCACCACCTTTGTTGTAGTAATATGTTGTTGATAGATTTGCTAAGAAGCTAGATTATTAGATGATCAAGTCTCTTTCATTAGTAGATAAATTTCAAATCTACTCAAAGATTCATATGTCCACTCATGTTTACTACTTATCATGCTAGGTTCCTTCAAAAAGGTCTTATTAGAAGTTAGAGAAATTTCTCAGAGATTTCCTGTGGGCTAATTCTCTCCAAGGTAAAGGTTTCTATAGGGTGACTTGGGAATATTTCTACCTTCTATGTGAAGCTGGAGGGATGGGACTTATCGACATAGCTAGGCAAGGATACACCTTATGTGCCAAATGGGTTGTGAGGGCCATTGAGGGTCCAGAAGCTTGGAAGGTGTTATTCAGACATTGTATCTCCTCAGGCTTGCCTAATGGTAAGAAAGCCTTGAAAGGACTTGGATTCCCTAATTTAATCTTCATATAATCTCTCATTAATATCACTAGGTCCTTCATGGCCAAAATCATATGGAAATCTTGGGAAAAGATCAAGCTATGGCTCCTCTTGAATGGTTCTGGTTTTTACAATAGGCTCTTTGCTAATTCCCACTCTCTTTGGTCATCTCCCATCTCTTCTCAAAATGGGGTTATTTTGGCATAAGTTCCCTAGATCAATGCCCTCAAAATGTACTATAGAGGAATCCACTCTATCTAGGATATCTTTTTCAGATGCTCTCACACTTGGCTACCCTAGGAGGATGTGAAAGCTGTAGGGGAATCCAAGAACAAACACACCTGTTCTGATCCCACTTGTTAGGATCTTGCTCCTCAAAAAGAGCACAATATGATTACCAAATATAAGCAATTAAACATGCAGAAATAACTAGAAGCACAAGTAACTAGAATTCACCAATAGCACAGAATATGAGAGACAATACACTATCTTGTATTAACACTTTACAGAAAAGAATACAATAAAGAGCCGCCACACTCTTCCACCTTACAGAGGCTTCCCACACCTCAAGTGTACAATAATTCTTCTTCAAAACACTCTCCTACCAAAAATGGTCACAACAACCAACTCACAAACAGAATTGGTGTTCACCTCTCCAACCAGTCAGTAATAACCCTGCCAGTACACCAAGCACTCTATAGTACTTCAAGTTGATCTCCCATGAACCTGCAACCTACAATTCAACAGACCATACTCACACATGTAGATCTCCTATGAGCTTGCAACAACCTACAACTCAATGATCTTACAATGGAAGGATCTTCCTTGCCTTCCTATCTAGCTCATAATTAAAATACATGCCAATGGGTCTATAAATAGATCCCAAACTTAAACAATAACTTAGACTCTTAATTTAGACAATTATCCACACAGCTCAAGACTCTAACTGACATTTACATGCAAACACTTCGTTCACTTAACTAACTGTTCATGCAATGAATAGTTTTGGAACACACAGGCGACCGACGCCGGTCCCTGCTTGCCTGGTTCTGCCGACGTCAGCCGACTTTCTACCGTCGCCAGTTGCCTTTTGCACTGGTTATGACCGACGTCGGTCATGCTGTCGATGCCGGTGCTTATCAAACTTCAGCAACCACTTTTTCTCTATCTGCAAACTTGAAGCTTTTAGCTCCACACCCTAACAATCTCCCACTTGGAGATAAGTAGCTGCAATCTGTACCTGTACCTGTACTCTGTCTAGTTTGTTCCCTTGGCTTTGTATCCCTCCTCAAGATCACTCTTGAAGACCAACCACCACACATCTTGTGGTGCAACTCATGTCATCCAAATCACCTACCACATCCACATCTACAAACCATGTAGAAAATAAATTGAACCTGCATAGCATGTGCACCTGTTGCTGGTCCCTCTAAGAATCCACTAAACTGCCCTTCAGTACTTCTCTCCCAGATTGGCTCCTAACTTGTGACAACTCCCACTGCTTGGGAAAACTCAGGCTTAGTACATACCATGCACTTAACCTCATTATGTGAATCAAGACACTATCCATAGAACTGTCCAACCATCAGCGTGCTAACTAGTCTCACACAATCATCCTAAAACAAAGTCAACATATGACCTTCCATGTCTCTAGAACACACTCATGCCAAAGAACCTTGCTGCTCCTAGATTCTCCATGACATCCCTCTGAACTAGCTTTACCTTTAGTTCAGCAACTCCCTGTATATGTAACCCTGCAACAAGCACATCATACAGTAATAGGATAATGTAGCTAATATTATCCAACCTGGTAAAGAGAAACACAATGATCAAACCTCCATTTTCTTGCAGCTTATACAAGACCATATACCTTGGCCTACCGTCTCACATATCCATTTCCGCTCTTCTTCATCATGAACATCCATTCGTCTCTCAGTGCTTACTTCCAGCTGGCAACTCTACCCAAAACTCATGTTTGGTTCTCCTCCAAGGAATCACATCCTCCATCCATGCCAAGCTCCCACTGTTTCCTAGATCTACCTGTTCTGCTTCTTTAACAACTTCCTAGTTCTATACCATAAGTGAGCAAGAAGTAGTGTAAAGAAGGGAAATAATGAATTTAAGAACTTACTTACACCTTCAGTCCTCCATATGGGTGCTTGAGACTCCTTGACAGCTTGCTGTCCACCCAAAATTTGTCTCAGTGACCGATGCCGATCACATCTCAGTCTGCACCCGACCGATGTCGGTTCCCTGCGACTGCCTCCTTGCCGATGTCGGTTCCCCCTAGCTGATGCCGGTAGTTATCTACCCTGAGTCACCGACGTCGGGCTGCACATAGCCGACGTCGGTCCCTGTCTGGACGCCGATGCCAGTTTTCCTGCCGACGTCGGTCTCTATGTTTTTCTAGTGAGAACTGACTTTTTCCCGTGAGCTCTTTTTGGATCAAACCCTTGTCCAAATCACCCTTGCTCTACTCAGAATTCTTCTGCCCCTTGTGCTAAACTCTGTTCATCACCTTCTCCTTGAAAACCAAGGCTTTCCCATTCTTGTCACTAACATCGGATTCCTTAAGAAATGTTACCTTCTTCTTCTGCATACAGAAATCATGATCCATGCCTTCCAAATCCGAAAGCATCCCCTTTGACTCAAGAACATGCATCTCTTTCTTATTCATATGACCAAGCCTATTAAGCCACATCTTTGAATCTACAGCTGAAGTAGATAACCCAGAAAGAGAATCAGTAATACAAGTAGATAGATAAAGCGTACCTACTTTCTTACTTCTAGCTACAACAAGTGCACTCTTGGTAACCTTCCAAGAGTCCACTGTGAGAGTTACTGTGCAACCCTCATCACCCAAACTTCTAATAGAAATCAAATTCCGCTCTATAACTGGGACATGCATGACCTCCTTTAACACCCATGTGTTACCTGTCTGCAATTTCAGCTTCACTTTCCCTTTGCCAACCATCTGACAAGGCTTACCATCCCCTACACAAATTTCTCCAAAGTCTCCCTGGACATACTCATGAAAAAATTCCCTATGTGGGGATGCATGAAAAGAGGCACCAGAATCTAAAACCCAAGATTCTACTTTATCCAAAGAACATATCAGAGTATCCTGTGCAACGTAATCTGCAACATCTGCTTCTTCTTCATGTCCTTCATGCTGATCTTCACCCGATCTACAATCTCTCTTTAAGTGCCCTTGCTTTTCACATTTCTAGCAGGTTATTCTGCCATACCTGGACTTGGATCTCCTGCCTATCTTGGACCTTGATCTCCCACGTTCTATCTTCTCTTTTTGCCTTCCTCTACCTTCAACACTCAAAGCATTTCTTGATGATTCACCTGTGCTTTTCCTGCGTATCTCTTCATTCAAGATCACACTCACAACATCATCCACTTTTAAGACTTTTGAAGCAGACACAGTATTAAAAACTGCCATTACCAACCTTCCCAACTTTCAGGTAATGAACACAAGATTAAGAGAGCTCTAATTTCATCATCAAAAACAATATTGACTGAACTTAACTGGTTTACCAAACCATGGAAATCACTAAGATGACTATGAACAGATCCACCTTCCAACATTTGCAAATTAAATAAATGCTTCATAAGAAATGCCTTATTTGAAGCTGAGTGTTTTTCATATAAATTTTCCAAAGATTCCCTCAACTCCACCATTGTCTTACACTGTGATAAGCTAGAAATCATAGACGATGCAAGACTCAATCTAATAGATCCCAGAGCCTTTCGATCAAGAACCTCCCATTCTTCATCCTTCATATCCTGGGGTTTTCAATCAACCCCACCCAACGGTAAGTACAAATCTTTCTGATACAGATAATCCTCAATCTGCATCCTCCATAATTGATAGTTCTTGCCATTAAACTTCTCCATTCGTAGCTTACTGTCTTCTGCCATTGCTCAACTCCCACTCAAATAGAAACCCTATGAGTAACTTGTAATCAAAACACATTAACCAGGTCTAATCCAATCTGTTAGTATCCCAACCAAAAGCTTTGATACCAGTTGTAGGGGAATCCAAGAACAAACACACCTGTTCTGATCCCACTTGTTAGGATATTGCTCCTCAAAAATAGCACAATATGATTACCAAATATAATCAATTAAACATGCGGAAATAACCAGAAGCACAAGTAACTAGAATTCACCAATAGCACATAATATGAGAGACAATACACTATCTTGTATTAACACTTTACAGAAAAGAATACAATAAAGAGCCGCCACACTCTTCCACCTTATAGAGGCTTCCCACTCCTCAAGTGTACAGTAATTCTTCTTCAAAACACTCTCCTACCAAAAACGGTCCCAACAACCAACTCACAAACAGAATTGGTGTTCACCTCTCCAACCAGTCAGTAATAACCCTACCAGTACACCAAGCACTCTATAGTACTTCAAGTTGATCTCCCATGAACCTGAAACCTGCAATTCAACAGACCATACTCACACATGTAGATCTCCTATGAGCTTGCAACAACCTGTAACTCAATGATCTTACAATGGAAGGATCTTCCTTGCCTTCCTATCTAGCTCATAATTACAATACATGCCAATGGGTCTATAAATAGATCCTAGACTTAAAAAATAACTTAGACTCTTAATTTAGACAATTATCCATGCAGCTCAAGACTCTAACTGGCCTTTACATGCAAACACTTTGTTCACTTAACTAACTGTTCGTGCAACAAATAGTTATGGAACACACAGGCGACCGACGCCGGTCCTTGCTTGCCTAGTTCTGCCGACGTTGGCTGACTTTCTGCCATCACCGATTACCTTCTGCACTGGTCATGACCGATGTGCAACAAATAGTTCTGGAACACATAGGCGACTGACGCCGGTCCCTGCTTGCCTGGTTCTGCCGATGTTGGCCGACTTTCTACCGTCACCGGTTGCCTTCTGCACTAGTCATGACCGACATCGGTCATGCTGCCAACACCGGTGCTTATCAAACTTTAGCAACCACTTTTTCTCTGTCTGCAAACTTGAAGCTTTTAGCTCCACACCCTAACAAAAGCTAAATTATGGTTGGCAAATATAGACCAGGAATCTTACCAGGAAATCCTTAGTACTGTCCCCACTTCTATGCTCCACAAAATCTTGGTCAATTCTACTAGACCATGGTGGAAAGACTGAAAAGGATTTGATGAAACCCCCTTTCATAATTACACTCCTTAGTTTGGCTATAATTGGTTCACCCCACATTTAACCATGGTTGACAAGATTAACAACTGTTGGGGGCTACACTCATCTGTGAAAATGTGGATCTTTCACTTTAGCACTATTCAAGGGGCCTGTGTGGAGCATAAGCTTTCCCATTTCACTTGGTGTATACTACACCAAGGCTTATCTATTAGCAAAAGGCTAGTTCAACTTGGATTCCAATTTCTTACTTGTCCTTCTACAGACATCTTGAGACCCTGATTCATCTCTTCTAATATTATCCCAAAGCTCAAAGGGTTTGGTCCTGGATCTATGATCTCTTTAGGCCTTTTTAGTCTGACTTCTTCCTTTGGCAACACATCCTCCTAAGAGAAAAGCCCATAATGCCCATCAAAGTAGCTCAAGTCTGGCATACTTTTAGAGTGGAGATTCTCTTTTGGATTTGGAAAGAAAGAAATAATTATGTGTTCAATCATGTTTCTTGTGATTATAATATTTCTACTCTGCATAAATCTTCCATTATCTCTAATGTTATTTTGTAGATACAAGATCAAGCCAACAAAGTGGCCATAGAGCTTGGGTATCTTTAGGAGCTCCTATCTCACTGGGGAGATGCTTCTTGTTTTATGGCTCAGGTTTTATCTTCTCTGCCTAGGGATCCTAGATTATATGACAGAGTGCCTTAGTCACCTCATGTTGGACATCATCATATTCACTCCATACATTTCTCTTATAGAGGCACCTCATACCAATGTGCTTCCCTTCCTGGGCAACAGTGAGGGTGGAAACCATTGCCTTCTTCCCCTATTGGGCAAGATGGATAGGGTGCGACTCCTCCTCCTCTATGCCCAGATGCTTGGGGGTGCCACCTAGAGGCTATGCTAACATGTTGGACAAGTTTTATAGGATTTCATTGGTTATCTCACATGCTCAGACTCAAGTAGAAGATGAAATAAACACAACTTAGGCTACTAATTGGGATCCTATTCTAGATGGCAATGACTTGCCAACTTCTAGATGAAGTCCTAATGATATGGATCCCCCACCTTTGGGCCTCTAACTAGATACTTGATATTTTTCTCTTATGACTTTTATTTTATGATTTTTTCCTAGGCATTGCCTATATTTGATACTTTGCTCCTAGGCTCTACCTAGTATCATGGTGTGCTTTCATACCGCCTCATTTTTTGTGAATCATTTGTATATTTATGTTAAGTTAATATATAGATATATTTCATCAAAAAAAATCTATTTAAATAAAATAATGAAATTCATTTTTAACTGATCAAGATGATGTGTCATAATCTTAATTCAATATATTAAATATTGAATTCTTTTATCTCCATTGGAAACAAGCACGTCTAGTAGAATATTTATAACAATTTTTCTTCATAATATTATACAAATTATAATTAACATAAAAAAATGATTATATTTCCATTAAAAACTAAGTATTTTTTCTATTTCTTATTTTGTAACTTTGAAAAAAATTGTAATTTTTAATAACATGAAGGTGACAAAAAGTTAAAGTAACTAAGCATTATTATTTATTCCACATTATAATGACACTAGCTCCACCTCTTTCCATCCATAAGCAACACCTAAATTTTAGAAATATAATTTTAATTAATAAAATAATAATAATAAAATTAATTTTAATTAAAAATAATTTTATATAATTAAAATAGTTTTGTTATATTTATATTATTAATTTTATATAAATATATTACATAAAATTATTGTGCTTAAATATAAATTTATATTAACCAAAAACATATAATATATATTTTATTATATTATATATTTTTATATTTAATATTTTATGTTTAGATTATAAAATACATGTAATATTAATGTAAAATGAAAATTTTAAATTGTATAATTATTATAATGGAATATTTATTTAAGACATTATATAATATTAAAATTTGGAGTGTGTAAAAACTATCCTTTCTAAATTATAAAATGAATAATTATATAGGTACATTCTAAATGACCATATCATCATCTTAGTTATCCTCTTCATCCTCTTATCCTTGTACTCATCATCTTCATCTTTATAATACCAAAAGTAATCCTCCTCGTCCTCCCCCTTGATGACACATGGCTTTTCGACCTAAAATTTATAAGGATAAACTCATATAAATGTTTTATTTTATAAAATAATTTATTTAAACCAATTATATAACATATTTACAGACATAAAGTGGTTATCATGAACCCATTTGTTGAAGATAAGTGCATTCCTTCCAATATTTTGTAACTATCACAACATCATCTACTACTCCAAAAACATTAATTTAATTTTAATTAATAACAAAAAAATGTTATAACACAATACCATAAATTTATGCTAGAAAAACACATTTTTTTAAACCAAAAAAAACAAACATATGAATAAAATCATAATTAATCCTTTTAAATTAATATCGATAGAATACAATTATAACCATATAATTGTGTAAACTATATAATACTTAGAAAATATTGAGATAGAAAACCCCACTTGAAAAGTATTAAAACCTATAAAGACACCCTGGAAATTTGCTCATAAATGACATTGGATATAACACCCATATTAACTTTTAATTTTGGATTTTATTCTAATAATTTTTTGCCTTATTCAAAAATCTCTTCAAAGGTTTAATTTAAAAAATAATATGTAATTTTTTTTTATCATCATGGGCCTCTTTTCATTATTTTAATTATGCCAGATGTTATGTTGTGAAAGAAACAACAAATATTCATCTCATAGTTTTGAATATTCCTTAATGCATTGTAGTTTTCATTTTCACCATTTCTATGATGTGGAGGGTGGTTTTTTAAGCAAGCACAACAAGTGCGAAAGCAACCATTTTCAAGGTGAATGTGGATCCAATTTTTTTTATGAATTGTACCTAAATTTGTGGCAAGTGTTAAATGATTCTTTTATGACATACCCAGGAGGAGATTTCTTGTCATACTTTTGTATATCTCTTCACAACATATTATGTCTTCCACTTTCTTTAATAGTTTTTCTGGTTGTTTTGGTTCCCAGTTGTACACCTCTTACACCTAACCTTGCACAATTGGATAGTATGGAAAAAAAAGATGAAAAACCTATAAAAATGTCATTATATCTAGGAAAAGGATTATCATCATGATGGATTGAACATAGACAATGACTAGAATATATTGAGAGAGGGTATGGTTAGCTCCATGTTACTTTCAACTTAGGGAGAACCCTAAGGGGTAGTTTTGTCTCATGGAGGGATAATATAGTTCAATCTCTATCAACATTTTTAGAACACAAAAATCATAAATATGACCAAAACATAACCAAGTTTTTATTGTCCACTTGGGAAGAGGTGTCACACAAGCTAGGGAAATGCTCTAGGCCAGACATAAACTACCGAAGACATATGTAAATATGATTGAAACCTTCATTTTAAATGAAATTTTTAACAACCTAGGCCCAAATGAGAGATTGCAATGTTGGGATTTAAAGCACAAAACACATACATTTTATATATGCAATATTTATGCTTCTACAAGTAAATAACAGTTAAAATGTCCAACAGGGTATATTATTTATATGGTAAAATAGGGTAAAATGAGTTAAGTAGTTATAAAAGAGTGGTGTGGTGGTGTGGTTTTTCAAACAGTAGGATCTCCTTCAATAGGCATGACATCGTTCATTTTCAAAGATGAAAAAGACTGAAATGCATCCTTCAAACATGACTCTTCAAAGTAGCTTATTTCACCCTTGAGTATTCATCAAAGAAGGAGACAAGTTTGGAGGCCAGTCGAAGGACAAAGTTCACCAACAAAAGAGTCTCTAGATTGTCAAGATTCTATTACACATGAACTTTAATTTGTTAAACTTCCTATTATTAATTATTATCATAGTTCTCATAATCATTCATAACCTTATAGTCTAATTTATTATTCAAAGGCTTCTCAACCACCCGAATCTCCTCCTAAGTCTGATCCACCAAGTAAACCTCACTCACCCCCTCACATCCCTTTGCCATTTGATCTTGAACCCAACATCAAACCAATCATGAGGCATAGGGATCAAGATGATAATGAACATCCTGAATTCATGATTCCCAAGTTTATACCAATTAACTTTGATGAAATGAAATGTTACCCCAATAAATTCTTGAATGAAGCAATGAACCACCTTCCTAAGTTTCAAATGAATAATGCAGTGACTAGTGATAAACATTTGAGGGCTTTTCACATTATCATTTAGGATTATGAGGTTAAGCATGAAGATGTTGTATTAAATTATTTGTGCACACTCTGAAAGAAGATATTTTTGAGTGATTCAATTCCCTTCCCTATGGATGCATTGATTTTTCAGAGGAAATGAAGAGTGTTTTCAAAATTCAATATGGTGATAGGATTGATCCTAGGTTTATTTTGGTAAAATTTAAAAAAATTAAGAATAACCCTAATTATTGTGTTTATAATTTTAATATAAGTTTCAACAAGACTATGATAAGGCTACCTAAAAATATCAAGTCTAGTGATACAACTTATCTAATTAAATATTGTGATGAATTTGATAAGAAGGTTGTGTACTAATTGAGGGACAGGGCTCCTACAAACATAAGATTAGAATTCAATATGGCCATCCAAAT
Source organism: Torreya grandis (assembly GCA_037957365.1). Lineage (NCBI taxonomy): Eukaryota > Viridiplantae > Streptophyta > Pinopsida > Cupressales > Taxaceae > Torreya > Torreya grandis. The sequence goes on from JARHVA010000308.1 coordinate 2,381,436, forward strand.
TGAAAATAATATAAAAGTTATGGGTAAACCTTTGAACAATCAAACTAGTGTGAATTTAGTTAATCTTGAAAAAACCTAATCCAGTAAGGCAGCCAACCTTGGGGAGACTATGAATATTTTGACCTCCGTTATCAAGTATATGTCCTAGAAGCTAGGTAGGTATGATAAGGGGCTACCTCATGGGTCTAAAAGTCAGGGGATAACTCAAAATTAGAATCAAGCATAAGGGAAACCCCCTTTCCAAATTATAGATAATGATAGAAATCAAAATAGAGAAGTTACAAAGAAAGTTCCTAGTCTATTAAACACCAAAGTGAATGTTGTAAATTGTGACCTTGGCATTGATTGGTGTGATAAATTATTCCTTCCAAATCCTCCATGTGATACTACTAAATGGATTGATGAAGATGTAAAAGAACTTTAGTTTGCATCTGATGATGATGATATTTTGATTTTCAATTGTCAAGTCTTATAGAGCAATTTGTCTACCTCCATGGAATTATTGAGTGTTACCACTCTTGATCAATTTTGGAGTGTAGTACAAAAGGTATGTTTCCCAAATTCTAAAGTTATTTTTGATGTTAGCATGACACAAACATATGAATTAATCAATCATGATTTCAAATTTTTACAATCCATGATGATTAAGAAATATGATCTAGGGGAATTCCTTCAATTGAGGATAGGCTATTGCTAATTAATGAAATAGTTACCCAAGAGAAATAATATAGTTTTAGAAGTAGGCAATAAGGTGTTTCTCCTCAAGACACTATCCCTACAAATCCAATAGAAGGGGATGCAAGTAAGGAAGTTAAGAAAAATACAACAGTCCCTAATTCTTATAAGTTAGCACCTATTTCCCAAATTGTCAAATGAATAAGTGATCCAATGAATAATAGAGTACCTTTGTTATCTAGTATTTATAAGGGTGTGAGTGATGTTAGATAAAATATTCCCTTTAAAACTTCTATTAAACATGCAAATTTATCCCAGCCTATTCCACTTCAGACTTTAAGTGATTGTATTCTAGCTAAAGGTGTTCTCACCCTTCCTCCAAATACTCCCCTTCTTTAGTATAGCCTATGTGATATGGTCCAAGTTTTGAGTAAACTAAAAATCACTGTGCCATTTATTGAATTATTATGAATACCTGAACATAGGAAGAGGGCTTTTGAATATTTGGAATATGGTGAGATAACAACTAAAAATGAAATGACTTCACCCCCAATTCTCCTAGAATATGATGAATATTTGGATGAGATTATTGAACTAGCCCAAAAGGTTTATTTGGGGACAACATTGGTAGAAATTCATCTAAATATGAATCCATTTTACATAACCTTCTTGATTAATGGTCTAATTTTTCATAAATGCATGTTTTATTTTGAAGCCTCTTGTAATTCGATACCCATTGGTGTCTTAAATGAGTATGTAGTGAAAATAACATCTACCTTTATCAAGTGTTATGCCATTGATTCATGAGAGGTACCAATTGTTGGAAAATTTAAAGGGTTGGTAGTTTAGTTGGTTGTGCATCCTAGTAAATATTTAAATATGGATATGTTAGTTGTGGACTGCCCACCTATGTGGATTATGATACTATCATGAAAATGGGATACTAGTATGGGTGCAAGTGTGCAAATGGACCTTTTTTATACCACCATTATGTTGGAGTGTAACATGGTAAGACTTCATAGAGAGCCTAAGATGATGTATATACTAGAAGATCCAAAACATGATCTCAATGAGGTGTTGTACATGGATGTGAAGTTGGGTAAATTAATTGGGAATGTAGATGTTGTTGAATAACCTATTGTTCCTAATGTTGGGTTTGATAGCAAAGGTGAATTTTGGAGAATGTCATTTGATGGGACTTACTCCAATATTGGAAATGGAGTCGGGGTTGTCCTTTATGCCCCTAATGGGAAATGTTTTATGTTTTCTTTTAATATGTCCTTTGAGTACACGAATGACATTGCTGAGTATGAGACACTGTTTATTTTTACTCACCTAATTGTATCCGAGAAACAAGCTTAAATATAATTGATGAAGAATTACCAAGACTATTTGGATTGGTCTTATACATATATGAAGACATACAGGAAGAATTTGTTTCAACATGTCATCCCATTACAACCTTATATTAGACCTTTAAGGAAAAAATTGAGATTGATTGACCTCATCTTGGCCACCAAGATGATGAAAAATTTAAAGAAATTAAGTGATGGAAGGATACCAGATCTATTCATTAATGGCAGACATCTAAAACACTTCCTATATTGAGTCCACAATTGTGTATAGTATTATATAGTGTATATTTTTTTGTTTTTTTCCTCTTTTTTCTAGGTATTATTTGTATATTTCCTTTTATTGTTTTTATCATGTGTTTGTTTTCAGATTCTCTTGATATATTTTTATCAGTCTTCTCTTATCTAGTTGAGTTTTCTTGGGTGCTTGTTATGAAATTGCTAAATTTTTGACTTTGTTGCCCAAGGGATTGGAACTTGGTCTTATTTTTTGAGGTTATTTACACACCCATAGGAGGTTTAAATCATCAGGAGAGAACCAGTGTTAGTGCACAAAATTTCACTAAGTAATTAGGGCCCTTGATGAGATATTAATGCTTGAATTTTTAATTTTGCCTCATATCTACAAGTGTGTTCACTTTGATCGTTCCAATCTCCACTTGCATAGTCAAGATCATAAAAAACCCACTCTCATGTTCATATTGTATAAACCTTATGAGATCTCTATTTCAGCTAATGATTAACATCTTTTTATTTTAATGAGATTTTAGAGTCTATGATATAAATCAAGCTAGGAAGATCAAATAATGTTGAGTATGATATTTCCACTTCAAAAGGCTCTAAAGTGGCATATATTTTGAGATCAATTGTAATTTTACATATTGTTAGATTATAAATTGGTTCCCAGGCCTATCTCAACAAAATTGCACCTGCCAAAAGCATTTATAATAAATGCAAGTTTAAAATTGACCATTGACTTCCCAAAACCATATAAGAGGAAAGTGTGGACCTATGTGGAGGGGTGGATGAAGAAAGGATTCAACTGGGTCATATTAAAAATCAAAGTTTTAAAACAATAAGACATCCACATGGAGGCACAATGAATAAATCAAAGGTCTTAAAACAAATAGTTGGGTATTGACATGGAGGTATGCACCCAGACGGAAATAAAGGAAGACACTTAGTGTATATTTCTAAAACCCATGCCAATGTGGAATGTGAAAAGGTGGATGCAATGAGTGGTTGGTAGAGTTTTGAGGTCAAACTACAAGTTTGACAAATTTGCCAAATTACATTTAGGGTGGGAGAGGTCCATAAGATATTTTAGGGGGGGAAGAAAATTCTAAAATGAACTTCTTTAAATTGCAAGTTGTAATTTGTGTGCCTAACCTTGAAGTCCACATCTTGTAAAGAAGTAAAGTGGGGGCTGTAGAAAAAAGTATATGGGTAGAGTTTTTAATGATAATAGTAAATTTAATATTGAAAATTTTACATTGCTCAAAATTCTCTGGAACCCATAGAAGAATAAGATGATGGATAAATAAGGTAAAGGAGCAAAAAATAAAGTTTACTAACTTGTAAAATCCAAACACACTTCCAAATCCTATGGGGAAGAGAAGATAGTGGGAAAAACATGTCAAATGACAAGTTTTTTTACATATACATGTGTGAGACATTCACATATCCATGGGCATCTTGCGAGCACTTTTTTGAGTCATCAATCTGGCATATAGCAGTCCATGTGTTTTTTTTAGGATAAATGACACTAGAGATGAACATTCGAGATGTGGGATGTGTGTGGACTTGATCACTTTAAAGATTATCGATCAATTTTCTACTTACAAATCAATGGTGTCATATTTATTCATGATCTATCTCAATGAAAGGCTAAGTCAAACATGTAGAAGTGGGATAAAAAGATTGATAACCTTAGACCATTCTTGGCTCCTCCTGGTATGAGTAATATAGTTGATATTCAAGTTTCATTCCTTTTTATAGAGAATAAAGCTAACATTGCTTCTAAGGATGGTGGAAAAGGTAACAACAACAATCTTGTTAATGCAACTCATCAATGGGTTGAGAATTAGGATTTACTTTCTCCAAGTGGTAAGGAGCACCATTTAACTAAAAGCTTCTCATGGAGTAGGGGTCTTGTTACGGTAGCTAAATTAGGCCATCTATATAAGGAAGTAGTGACCAAGTCCTTTATTACTTTGATTAAGAGCAGATACTTTCAAAAGGATATTCTAGTTCTTATACAACAATCATGGGCTACCCCCTTGCTAGTAAGAATAGATATCATGCAAGGCAGGGATCAAATGATGATGACTTAACATGAAGATTTTCAAGTTTGAATGATGATGATTATAGATAACACTCCCTTCTTCAACTTTTGATGTAACGCACTCTCACCCCCACCTCCAACTTCATATCATCAACAACCTATGTCCTTATCTGATTATTATTTTGTTTCAAGGATTAATGCTTTAGCTTCTTTAAAAAACCAAAAATGAAAGAGAATGATGTTCCAATACTAGAAAAAATAACTAATTTGACTCTTAAAGTCAATAATATCCTATTAGATATGTCAAAATCAAGAATAATATCACTTTTGATGGATGTGGACTATGTTGAAAATGAAAGTAATCTTCTATATTTATCATTAATGACTCTGTAGATGGCTTATTTTTGGATATTTAAGAGGATGCATTAGTAAATAATTATATTCATGAATAAGATAAATATGACACCCAAATATGTCTTCAAGCTTCTCTACTAAGTGATTCAAACATTGATAGTGTGTTAAAACTTATCTATACACCAAGGCTGGGGACTTGTATGCTTAAATATACTAAAAGATAAAATAGTGAATTTATTTCATTTCCATTAGACCGAGCTCAAGGATTTCAACCAAGAAACATAAAAGACAATAAAAATGATTAGAAAACAAGTTTATACAAAACATAAATTATCAATTGCCATAACAATGATTGGAAATGCTCCTCTAGTTTTTTCTAGATATTTGTAAATAAGATTGGAATGGAATTAGGAATAAAAGTCAACTCAAATGGAGGTCTCAAAGAAATTTTGAGGGAGGATGCAATTTTTCATTTTTACAAATGTGCAAATTACAAAGTGTACTCAAATGTCTAATACCCAGAAGTCAATATGCAGTCAAAGGTAGAAGCAAAACATTTAAAACCAATTATAATTTTGCATTATTTCAAATTGAAAATTACACTTGAAGTTGCCAAGTCCATGGGGGAGATTTTCAAGGGAACTACAACTCCAACTTGTAAGTTGCTAAATTGTAAATTATAATTGTGTTTCTGACTTCCAAATTTTTGCCAACTTGTAAAGTTATAGTTGGGCTCCAAATTCTTGTTGTAGTCATATAAAATGTCAAAATTGGTAGCTTGAGTGTGGCTTGTGATACCAAACACATAGGTCCCTCTTTCATGACCCTTCTAGACACCTTTTTTCTTATTCTCAGTCATCTTTAGACTTTTGAGCCCTGATTCTAGCTCAACCAAACTAATTTTCATATGCTAATTCCATTCCCCTAGGTTCCGTACCTATAGGATAATAGCACCCAACTGGGACTATAACACTAGACTCTATGGTGTCCTATTTCTAGTACTCCTATCCAATCATGTTTTGAGCTCAGATGACTATTTCCTTCTGATTCCTCTTATTTATTATGTCAGCCTAGCGTGAATACATTTAACCCATGACCAATAAATATCTATAGAATCCCATTTAAATTTCATTTAAAAGAGGTTGGAAAATATTACAAAATCAAGTAAGAATAGAATCAATACCACTAAGGAAAATTTCCATATTATTTGCATACAAACATCTGATACAGCTACCAGCATATTCAAACCCTCACACTAGTCCCTAGCCATGTCAAGCACACCCAGTTTAGCATTTTTGCATCTACATAAAAATAATTCAAAAATCACATCAAGTGGGAGAACTACATATGGCTTGATCCCTCTTCAAAGTATTGGTATGTAGAAAAAATGCCCACATAATGGGTCTGGATACATGTTTAGTGCATCTTACAGACACTAAACCTCCTGCTCACTCTACCCCCTCACCCCTCCCGCCCCCTCCTCCCCCCCCCTCTTTCTCAAGTTTCATTCAATAAAAATAAAGGTATAGGGTTTTAAGATTAAATTTGATCTAAAAGGAGATCCATCAACATTCAAGATTCAAAATTTCATAGGAAGGCTCACATAGGGACATAAAAAAAAACCTAAAAAACCTAGATCTCCATGACTAGTTTGGATAACATTGATAGGACCTGGACTATAGCACCAGACCCTGAAGTGTCTTGTTTTTATGCTCCTATCTTTTCACCAAATGAAATCTAGAGCCTAGTTTACAAAACTATCCCAATCCTTCATAGATGGTATCAACCTTTATTTCAATCTTATCAACACAATTTTAAGATAAGTTACATTTCTCCTCTTTTATTACTATTTTTAGAAAGCAACAAAATACAAATAAATTATACAAATCAGTAGCTAACTCTTTATAATATTATTTACTAATTTAGTCAACTCAGACCTTTAACTAAATTAGGAATAATACTCCAATATTTCTAAAATTTTTAAATCATTTGGTGAATCCAACTTACTTCGTTTGCACATAAAAACTTTAGAAACCTTAGGAAAAATTCCTTCTGATTTTTCTAGCATTTTTCTAATTTTTTCTTTAATATTTAAATAAGAATTCTACAATTAAATTTTTAAATCTACCTTAGTAATTTTAAAAATAATTTATTCTAAACCCTATTTGAAATTACAAGGTCCTTTTATGCACAAAATCCCTAGAAACCCTAGGGTAAATTCTTTCCTATTTTTTTCTAATATGTTACTAATTTTTTACCTACATATTTAAACCATAAATTTACATTAATTTTTAAAATTTCATAGTAATTTAAAAAATATATTTTCTTCCAAACCCTAGTTGCATATACTAGGTCTCTTTAAATCAAGATTTTTTCTAATATTTTTCTAATTTTTACGTGCATATTTAAATAAAAAATTCACATTAAATTTTAAAATTCCATAGTAATTTTAAAAATAATATTTTTCAAAACCCTAGTTGCATATAATAGGTCCCATTGCTTTTGAGGTATCACCTTCCATGTTTGTAAGATTCATATCCTTTTTATGCATTTTTTAGTTTGATGGTCTTAGAACTTTACATTTCCTATATCCAGTACTTTGCTTCCATAACACTTTGATTATTACAAATTATTACAACAAATTCAATCAATTTTCAATTATTTTCTTACTTTAACAATGGCCCAATCCACCAGTTTTGATGAAATTAATAAAATGGAAATTTAAGAACTCTTAACTAAACACCCTGACATGCAAGTTGATATGCTTAAAATACTATAAAAAGAGAAATAAAAAGCAAAAAATGGTCAATCTTCTCAAACCATAGAGCAACCAGTTGAAAATGACACTATGGGGGCAACTATGCCTTAACAACCCTTTATAGCAGCTTAACCTTCCTATGAGGCACCCCCAGTTACATCTAGTATGTCTTTGTCTCTTGATATGGCTTCCCTTGTGCAAGAGATAAAATATCTTCAATCTATGGTGTTGCATCTTGAGCAAGGTGTTTCTAGACCTACATATGCCTTGGATTCTTTTGCTCTACTTCATACACTACTGACACATCATATTTATACTCCACCTTTGCCACCAGGTTTTGTTCAACTCAAGCTTACTCTATATAATGGCAAGGATGATCCAAAAACACACTTTGAAATATTTTTATGTAGCATGCTTGCACAATGTGAAAAATGATTGGCTACTAACCAATCTATTTCCATGAAGTCTAAAGGATTATGCTTTACAATGGTTCTATAGTCTATCAAATCAGTCAATCAAAACATTCAATCCTTTAGCTGACATATTCCTAGCTCATTTTAGCATTGACATTGGTAATAAGGTTTCCTATGCCCAAGTTGCACAATAAAAACAAAGATCAAATGAGCATCTCATAGATTATGTTCTTTGATATAAGACTATCTTAGCTTAAATGGTTATCCCTATGGACAATTAAGAGTTACAAGATCTCTTCAAACAAAGTCTTCAACCATCTTTTCATGAATCAATAATGTTCTAAAGATTCTCTTCCTTTAGTGAGTTATGCCATACACTAAAGATAAGTGAATTCAAATGAATTTTAGTGGGAAAACTCAAGTACACAAGTATATCAAAAATAATAAACAAGAGTAACAACAAAGTCCCATACAAAGTAAAGGTTAATGATAACAAAATTCAAAATCAACCAATAGTTAATGTAGCTTCAGAGCCCCCTTAGCAAGTGGTTTTATCTATGCCTCCTCAGTAAAATTTTTACAATCTACCAGTATCTCTAGCTAGAGTCTTACAGTAGTTATTGGAATGTAATATCATATCTCTCCCTCCTATTCGAGAAGTAGATCCAAGAAAACCTAGTTTTGTATTTCATGTCTTTCATACTTTCAATTTTTTCTTTGATTTGTTAGATGTGATTTTATTTCCAGTATATTACATGCCTTCCTTTCTTTCTTTGCATAGTTAGATATGATTGCATTTCTCAATTCCTATTTTATGTCTTGTATGTGCCTTAGGATATTTGCCAATGTCCTTTGCTTATACTCTTCTATGTGCTTGTGGCCCCCATGCCAACCATGCTTATTTACAATTTTATGTGTATGTGGAATTTGAACATACCTTATATGCTTTCTTTCTAGTTTGAGTGACATGTGTCCATATCAATTGTTTTATTCGATCCTTGACCACTCTTGTATGCTTCTTTTTTCTTACCTTGTATGCTTGCTTTCTAGTTTGAGTGACATGTGCCCATGTCCCTTATTTGTTTGGCTCCTTGGAAACTCTTATATGCTTCTTGTTTCTTGCCTTGTATACTTATTGTTTATTTTATTCTCATTGTTTGTAATTGCATGACCCACATCATGCATTTTTTTTCTATCTTGGATGTCATGATGGACATCATGCTTCATCCCTCCTTGACAACTAACATTTCCAGTTTCAATTCAATACATTACACATGCTATTACATTGTTATATCTATATAGGCATTCCACTATTGATCTAATAATATTTAATACAACTATGCTATATCTTGAGATATCATTTTGATTATCATTACTATATCATGTATTTTACACCATAACAATCTTATAAGGCTCTTTCTTCTGAGGGAAGTCATTACAAGATATTTATTCCTACCCACAAAAAATGGGGAAATAAATAGGGGGTTTGTCACAAAGATCAAAGTTCCTATCGATTGAAAAAAATAGTTTTTAAAACACTCAAAACAATAATTAGAGGTCAAACTAGGTAGAACAGACCAAAAAAATAGTAATAATTACATAATAGTCATTAGATTTAGTAAAATACAATAGTGATTAACATGGAAAATAGAGTTGGATAATAGGGTGTCCTATTTTTTGTTCTCTTATCCAAATATTAAAAACTCAAATTTTATAGAAACAAGTAGAAAGGTAAGCTTAGCTAAAAAATTTTCACCTACAGATTAGTTCAGATTCAATAGTTTTAGTATAATTTTTCTCAAAAAATATAGATATAGGGGAATCATTGGTTTCATGATGGATCTTACTTATAGTTTTAAATAGGAAAATTGACATAACTTCCATATCATAATCCATGTTACAGACGCCATTGATTGGGGGCAATGTACATGACACATTTGACTTCTTTTCTTTTTGACTTTAGTATATTACCCAATTATTCTTATTAGTTGAATGCCTTATTCCATCTGCAAGTGGTTGGTATCATTTTAGAGTGGCTTTCATATAGCCTTAAACTTCACATTCTTGAGTGGCTTCCACATAATCCTATTTCCCAATTTTGGAGTGGCTTTTATACAAGCCTAATTCCACTTTTTTGAGCAGCCAAGAGTGGCTTAGTTTCTAGCACACATTCGACTATCCACATCACATTGTTATATTTCAAATAATTCATGGGCTTTAAGATCCATCTCATATGATAGACATTTATATCAATGTCAGTTCATAGATTAACTTAGTGGGTAATGATGGAGCCAAAAGACTAGCTAGCCTTTGAATTCTTGAACCACCTACTCAGAGGAATTGGACACATAGTATAAACATCAATTACACATGCATGATTACATAGCTTTACATAATGGTAATGATGGAGCTAAAGTACTAGCTAGCCTTTGTATTCTTGAACCACCTACTCAAAGGGATTGGACACATAGTCTAAACATCAATCCACACATGAAGGATCACATAGCTTCACTTAGTGGTCAATGATGGATCCAAAGGGCCAACCTTTGCACTATTTAACCTCTCTTGGGGAATTTAACACTAAGATTTTTTTGTAATATTAATTTTGGTACATCACAAATCCAACATCACTCAATAGGATAATAAATTTTGTATTGGTTCACGTACCTAGTAAGGTTGATTCATTCCTTTCTCTTCCTCTCTCTTACCTAGCTTTGTACATTCTTATTTTAGATATAACATATCTAGTAAGAACTTATCTACTCTTTGTTTCTCTTGCATATTTATACTTCATAATGTGCTCTCTCTATGAATACCCAACATCAAATAACTTCATGGGATTCACGCTTGTAGGTAAGTTCAAGTACGCTTTCTACTTTTCATCTATCCTAGTATTTCACTTTATTGCATCACTAAAATAAAAGGGAGGGTAAATGTAGTCATATAAAATGTCAAAATTGGTGTCTTGAGTGTGGCTTGTGACACCCAACTAATGGGTCCCTCTTGCATACTCTCATGACCCTTGTAGACACTTTTTTACTTATTCCTAGTCATTAGTAGACTTTCGAGACCTGATTCCATTTCAACCAAGCTACTTTTCATATGTTAATTCCACCCCCAAGTCTCGTACTTGTAGTAAAATAGCACCTAAATTAGAATATAGCACTAGAACCTAGGGGTCCCATTTCTAGTACTCCTATCCAATCTCATTTCGAGCCTAGATTACCATTTCCTTTTGATTCCTCTTATTCATTATGTCAGCCTAACACTAATACATTTAACCCATGACCAATAGTTCTCTATAAAATTCCATTCAAAGTTCATTTAGAAGAGGTTGGTAGATATTACAAAAGTAAGCAAGAATAAAAGACCACTAAGGCAAATTTACCTATTCTCTACATATAGCTATCCAATAAAGCTACCAATATATTTAAAACCTCACACTAGTCCCTAACCACCTCAAGCACACCCAATTTAGAATTATTACATTTTCATAACACTATTGCACAAAGAATATCTAGTGTGAGAACTACATATGGCTTGATCCCTCTTCAGAGTATTGGTATGTAGGTAGCATGACCACATAAGGGGTGTGGATACACATTCAATGCATCTTACATGAACTAACCCCAACTCCCCCCCCCCCTTCTTAAGTTTCATTTAATAAAAATGAAGGTATAGGGTTTGAATATTAAATCTACTCTAAAAATAGCTCTATCAACATTTAGGATTCAAAATATCATAGACAGGATTACATAGGGACATCCCAAAAAACTCAGATCTCTGTGACTAGTTTGGCTAATAGCATCAAGACTTGGACTATAACACTAGACCCTAAAGTGTCTTATTTTTGGCATTCCTATCCTTTCACCAAACAAAAGCCAAATCCTAGTTCTTGACACTATCTCAATCTTTCATAATCAGTATTAGCCTCTATCTCAGTCATATCAGCACAGTTTTAATATAGATTAAATTTCACCTCTTTTATTATTATTTTTAGAAAGATATAAAATATAAATAAATTATACAAATAAGTATCTAAATCATTGAAATATTATTTACTAACTTCTTCAACTTAGACCTTTAACTAAATTAGGAATAATACTCCAATATTCCCAAAATTTTTAAATCACCTGCCATACAAAGGAAGTGCCAAATTGCAAATGGGACCCAAAGTTACACATAAGTAAAAAAAGTGAAAATTAATGCACTTAAGAAATAAAAACATTTGTTGGAAACCCTAAAAATTCAAAAGGGAAAAAAGCAAATATGTAAAAGGCATGTTGAAAGTAAGAGGAAAAAGGGTAAAATATATAATGTTTTGCATTTTAGAAAAGTTTTGCTTAGAAGTCCATGCGAGGAATGTTGTAGGGGTTGTAATGCTAAGGTGAGCCATTCCAAGAATGTTTCTAAAATGACCATGGATTATACACAATTGAAGTATCCCAATACCATCATCACAAGCCAATGGGCATTCTTTGTTGTGTATAATAGGAATGGCAACTATCCAGAAGTTTCCAACTATGCAAATGAGTGGTCAAAGGCATGGCCAAACAGTTACACAAGAGGAAAAATATTTGGTTTTATTCCTAAGGGAATATTCTCTTACAATCCCAACTAAAACAAATTTACATCAAAGGAAATCAAAGGGTTTGTTTTAAATCTCCTTATTACATGGATAGACAGTTGCTTCAATAATTCCCTTAGAAGAGATTGAACATCTTGATGGATTTTTTAGAGCTGATTACAAGTTTGAAATATTACAAATTTCAAATGGGTGTCAGGATCCTTACTATTTGTGTATTTTATCTCTCTTGCTAAGGTGCTTACAATTTCACATCCATTATCAAGATATGAGATCATTTTATATGTCTCCTTGATTCAAGAGTAAACTCACCATGATTCTCCCCATGTTCACATTCTGAAACAATGTTATATATAAGATTTGTTTTCAAGATAATGGAAAATATATATGATTTCTATTACATTTTGTCAATGAAATGCAATACTGCATTTTACATGCTCTATTGATTAGGTATTTAGTTTTGTGCTTATCAATGGTAGTTCTTTTATGCATAGATATAAGTTGTAAATTCTTTTTTGCATTGTGATATAAAAATGTGTTGTTGATAACCTTTTAAGGGCACCCTAGGTTTATGGATTTGACAAGATAAACTATTTGACTCTATAGTTGTAGTGTATGTTTTACGATTTCAAGAATCATCTAAATATTTGCATTGTATGAGCACCAATGGATGCAAATCATTCCTATTAGTTTCATTAGCTTGTATTTTAGTCTTTCAACATTTATTTAAAATGAGTGATGGCATGCCTGTTGAAGGAGATCCTATTATTTTAAAAACTACACCAGCACACCAATCTCTTTATATTTACCTAACTCATCCTAACCTATCCTACCCTACAAATAATACACCATGTTCCATATTTTAAGTGTTATTTGCCTGCAAATGCACCAATATTACATAAATAGAATGTGTATGTATATTAATCTTTGAATTTTATAATTGCAATCTTCCATTTGGCCCTACGTTGTTGAAAACTTCTTTAAAATGAAGGTTGAAATCAGATTTACATCTATCTTTAGTAGCTTGTTTATATCCTAGATCATTTACCTAACCCATGTGACAACTCTTCCTAAGTGAACTATGCAAAATTGGTTATTTTTTTAAATCAAATTTGTGTTATTATGTGCTAAAAATACCCATGGAGATTGAATTGAAGCATCCCTCTATGCAATCAAGCTACCCCTTAGGTCCTCTCACCTTGGTTCAAGTAGAGTTAGAAGTAGCATGGAGCTAACCATACCCTCTGTCAGTGCCTTCCAATCATTATTTGTGTTCATTCCATCCTGATGCTAAACACTACCCAAATTATAGTGACATATTTTTAGGTTTAACATATTTTTTTTTCATACTATACAAGTGTGCAAGGCTAAGTGCAAGAGGTATAAAATTGGGAAACATCACAAATTCATACCATTATCAGAGATTAAACTCAAATCATGGTCACTTGTATTGTCAGGGACTCTTGTAGAGAGATGTATAAGTTTAGGTTTAAAAAGTCCTCTACCTATTATTTGATAATTTATTACTTTGGGATGTCAACTATGCATCACTTTATTAGTGTCATTGCCTAGGACTTGAAAGATTGTGTAAATTGGCATTTGCTAAATTATTGCAAGGTACTATAAATTTGTCATGTTTTAAGGGGTTTTCCATTTTAAACATAAATCTATATTTTTAGTATCTTCATTATATTATCTCATCATTGACTTTAGGAAAGTGTAATTTTAGTATGTATCACAACAAGTTTGTTAACTATTCTATTATAGAAGTTTTCTTCTAGTGGCAATTCCAACATACTATCTGGTTTAAAGGAAGATCAGTGACCATTTTGAATATACCTTAAATCTAGATTTGAGTGTTCTCTTGTTTACAACATTGGACAAACTGAGATCATCCTTCAATGGTGACTCATTAAAGTATTTTTTTTCACCCTTAAGTATTCATCAAAGAATAAGGAGACAATTTTGGAGGCCAATTCATGGATAAAGTTTAGTAATAAATGAGTGTTTGGACTATCAAGATTCTGGGACACTTGAACTTTTATTTGTTGAAATTCCTATTATTGAATATTATCATAGGTCTTTTGAATATTCATAGCATTATAGTCATTTATTACCCAACACCTTCTCAACCATTTGAGCCACCTCCTATGTTTGATCCACTAATTCCACCTTGTTCAACCCCTCATAGCCCTTTACCATCTGATCTTGAACCCACCATTAAACTAATCATGAGGAATATGGATCAAGATGAGAATGAATGTCCTACATCTATGATTCTAGATTTAAACCAACTAAATTTGAGGAAATGGAAAGTTACTCCAATGAAGTCCGAAATGAAGTAAGGAACGACCTTCCTAAGTTTCAAGGGAATAATGTAGCGACTAGTGATCAAAATTTGAGGTCTTTTCACATTATCATTAAGGATTATGAGATTAAGAATGAGTATGTTTGCATTTTTTTTTTTCACATCTTGGAAGAAGATGATGTTGAGTGGTTCAATTCCCTTCCCCATGGATGCATTGATGCATGTGAAGAAATTAAAAATGTTTTCAAAATTCAGTATGGTGATAGGATTGATCCTAGGTTTCTTTTGGTAGAATTTGAAAACACTAAGAATAAACCTAATGAGTGTGTGAGGGGTTTCAATAAAAGGTTCAATAAGACTATGATGAGGCTACTTGAAAATATCAAGCCTAGTGATATAGCTTGTCTAAATAAATATTGTGATCCATTTGACAAGAAGGTTGTGTACTTATTGAGGGACAATGCTCCTACAAACCTGAGATTGGCATTCAATATGTCAATCTAAATTGTAAATAATATAAAGGATATGAGTAAACCTTTAAACAAGAGTAATGATGGGAAGTTAGTTAATCCTAAAAAAATTTCATACACGAAGGTAGATAAACTTGAGTAGACTATGAAAACTTTGGCCTCCACTATTAAGAAGATGTCATACAAGCCAACTAGGGCTAAGAAGGGACTACCTCATGGGTCTAAAATTTAGAAGAGAACTCAAAATCATAATCAATCACAAGGTGGACCCCATTTCCACATTAGATATAATGATAGAGGGAAGAGACCTGCATGTGATGAAAGAACTAATAGAAATCAGAATAGAGGAGTTATAAAAGAAGTTCTTGAACTATTAAATGCCAAACTGAATGCTGTAAATTGTGATCATGGCATTGATTAGTATGATAAGTGCTTCCTTATCTATTCTCCATCTGATATTATTGAATGGATTGATGAAGATGTAGAGGAACCAAAGTCTGCATCTGATGATGATGAGATTTTGATGTTTAATTTTCAAGTCTCCCAAAGCAATTTGTCTGCATGCATGAAATTGTTGAGTACTACCATTTTTGGGTAGTTTTGAAGTGTAGTACAAAAGGAATGAATCCCAAATTCTAAAATTATTTATGATGTTAACATGACACAAACATATGAATTACCCAATCATGATTTTTAATTTTTACAATCCATGATGATTAAGAAATATGATGGGGGAATTCCTGCATTTGAGGACAAGTAGATGCTAATTAATGTAATAGTTGTCCAAGAGAATGAATATAGTTTGAGAAGTAGGAAAAAATGTGTTACTCCTCAAGACACTACCCCTACAAATCCAAGGGTAGGGGATGCAAATAAGGAAGTTAAGAAAATTGTAGCAATCCCCAATACTTGCAAGTTAGTACTGATTTCCCAAAATTCTAAACCAAGAGGTGCTCTAGTGAAGAATAGAGTACCTTTGTTGTCTAGTATTCTTAAGGGTGTGACTGATGTTAGAATAAATTTGCCCTTGAAAACTGCTATTAAACAAGCAAATTTATCCTAGCATATTACACTTTACACTTTAAGTGATTATATTTTAGTTGAAGGTGTTATTACCCTTCTTCCAAATACTCCTCTTCCTTACTATATCGTGTTTAATATGGCCCATGTTTTGAGTCAACTAAAAATCACTGTGCCACTTATTGAATTATTATAAATACCTGAACATAAGATGAGAGCATTTGAATATTTGGAATTTGGTGAGAGAATAGTTAAAAATGAAATGACTTCACCCCAAATACTCCCAGAGGATGATGAAGAGTTGCATGAGATTATTGAACCAACCCTAGAAGTTTATTTGGGGACTGCATTAGTAGAAAGTTAGTTGAATGTGGATCCATTTTTCATAACTTTGTTGATCAATGGTCTGATTGTTCACAATTATGTGTCTGATTCTAGAGTCTTTTGTAACGTGATTCCCCTAGGTGTCCTAAATGAACTTGGAGTGAAAATAACATCTACCTTTGATAAGTTCTATGCCATGATTCATGAGAGGTGTCAGTTGTTAGACAAGTTAAAGGGTTGGTAGTGTAGTTAGTTATGCATCTTGGTAAATATTTAAATATGGATGTGGTAGTTATGGAATACCCATCTAAGTGGGGGATGCTACCATCACAAAAATGTCCTATCAACATGGGTGGAAGTGTGAAAATGGACATTTCTTATGCCACCATTCTATTGGCATTTAATATGGTCAGAGTTCATAGAGAGCCTAAGATTTTGCATGTACTGTAAGATCTGAAACATGCTCTAAATGAGTTTTTGTACATGAATGTGAAGCTAGGTAACTTCATTGGGAATGTTGATGTTGTTGAACAACTTATTGTTCTAGATGTTGGGTTTGAAAATGAAGGTGAAGCTTTGAGAATGTTATTTGATAGGACTCTCTCCAATATTGAAGATGGAACTAGGGTTGTCTTTTATGCCCCTAATAGGAAATGTTTTTACTTTTATTTCAAGTTGTCCTTTGAGTACATGAATGACATTACTAAGTATGAGGTACATTTGCTTGGTACTCACCTGATTGTAGTCAAGAAACAAGATTACATATAACTGATGAAGAAGTACCAAGATTGTTTGGCTTGGTCTTATCCAGATATAAAGACATACATGAAGGATTTTTTCAACACATCATCCCATTAGAACCTTGAAAAATACATTTAAAGAAAAAATAGAGATTTATTAACCTCATTTTGGCCACCAAGCCACTGGAAAATTTATAGAAATTTAGGGATGGCTAGATACTAGAGCTACCAACTAATGGCAAACATTTGAAACAGTTCCTAAACTAAGTTAATGACTATGTATAGTATTTTATAGTGTATAATTTTTTTTTATGTTGTTTTATTGCCCCTCTGCATTGGGCCTTCTTTGAATAATCCTTTTTTTTTTGGTCATGTGTTTATTTTTAGATCCTCCTAATCTATTTTTATTGGTTTGTTCTTGTCTAGTTGAGTTTTTGTTGGTGTTCGTTATGAAATTCTTAAATTTTTTACTATGTGGCCTAAGGGATTAGCACTGGTCTTATTTTTTGAGGTTTTTTTCACACCCATAGGGGGTGTACATCTTAGAGTGAGAGCTATTGTTAGTGGCAAAAATTGGACTAAGTAATTTCTACCCTTATCGAGATATTAATGCTTGAATGTTTAATTATTGACTCATATCCACAAGTGTGTTCAATTGGATCATCTAAAGCTCCACTTTCACAATCAAGATTATAAAAATCCCATGCTCATGTTCATGTTGTATAAACCCTATGAGATCTTTGTTTCAGCAAATGATTAACATCTTTATATTTTAATGAGGTTTCAGGGTCTGTGATCTAAATCAAGCCAGGAAGATCAAACAAAGCTAAGTATGATATTTATATTACAAAAGGCTTTAATATAGTAGATATTTTAAGAGCAATTTCACTTTTGCATATTCCAAAATTATAAATTGCTTCCTAGGTTCCCATTCCTAGCATCATATCTCAGTAGAATTGTAACCGCCAAAAGCATTTCAAGGAAATATAAGTTTTGAATTCCCTATTTAATTCCTAAAAATATAGAATAAGAAATCATTGACCTTTCCACATGGAGGGGTGGGTGAATAAAAGGCTTCAACTAGGTCATATTAAAAATCAAATTTTTAAAAGCATAAGACATCCATGTGGAGGCATAATGAATAAATCAAAGGTCTTAAAACACATAACTGGGCATCAAGGTGGAGGTATGTGCTCAAGTGGAAATAAATGAATACACTCAATGTCTATTTCTAAAACCCATGCCTACATGGAAAGTGAAAATGTGGATGAAAGGAGTGGTTGGTAGATTTATGAGCTCAAACTACAAGTTTGACAAATCTACCAAATTGCATTTGGGGTAGGAGAAGTCTATAGGATATTTTTATCTAGAAAATAACTTGTAAAATGCACTTCTTAAAATTGCAAGTTACAATTTATGTGCCCAGCCCCAAAGTTGATAGCTTGTGAAGAAGTAAATCATGGGCCCTAATAAAAATTAGATGGGTGAAGTTTTTGATGTGAAAATCAAGTTTAATATAGTAATTTGTAAATTGATCTAAAGTCTCTAAACCCTACATAAGAAGAGGATGACATATAAAAATTGAAAAGGAGAAAAAGTGACAATTTCTTAAATTACAAAATTCAAACACACTTTCAAAGGTTGTGGGGAAGAGAAAATGGTAGAATAAATAGGTTAGAATGAAAGTTTGTTGAAATGTAAAATGTGTAAGACATTCCCATATCTGTAGGCATCTTGCAAGTACTTTTCTAAGGCGTCAATCTAGTATATATAAGTCCATGTGATTTCTATAGGATAATTGACACTGGAGATGAATATTCAAGATGTGGTATGTGTATGGACATGAACACTATAAATATTGTCGATCACTTTTTCTACTCATAAATCAATGGTATAATATTTTTTCATATCTATTTAAATAAAAGACTAAGTTAAAGTTACAAAAGTGGGTTGCAGATATTGCTAACTTGGGAACATTTTCAGTTCCTCCCAATATGAGTAATATAGTTGGTATTCTAGTTCCATTCATTATTAAAGGGAATATAGATTACATTACTCCCAAGGATGGTGGAAAAGGTATCAATAGCAATCTTGTTGATTCAAATAATTAGTGGATTGAGGAGAAAGGTTTACTTTCTTTAAGTGGTGAGGATCTCTCTTTAACTAAAAGCTTCCTAGGGAGGAGGGTCTTATTATATTAGCTAAATTAGGTCATTTGGATAAGAAAGCAGTGAATAAATCCTTTTATGCTTTGATCAAGAGAAGATACTTTCTAGAGGATTTTCATGTTCTAGTACAACAATCATGGGTTATTTCCCTTGTTAGTAAGAATATATATCATGCAAGGTAGAGATCAAATGATGACTTAATATGGACCTTTGCAATTTTGAATGGTGATGATTATAGATACAACTACCTTCCTCCACTTCAGGTGTAATTCACTCTCACCCATCACCAACTTCATATTGTCAGCAATTTATGTCTTTCTTTGATGATTATTATGTTCTATGGTTTAATTCTTCAGATTCTATGGAAACCCTAAAAGTAAAAATTGTGTTTCTAAAATAATAACAAAATTAACTAATTTGACTCTTAAATATAATAGTATCCTATTAGATATGGTAAAATCAAGAATAATCTCTCTTCTGATGGTTGTGGACTACGTTGAAAAGGAAAATAATCTTCTATATTTTTCATTGATGACTTTGTAAATGGCTCATTTGTGGATATTAAATAGGATGTCTTAGTAAATAATTCTATTCATGACAAGGATAACGATGGCACCTGTAAATGTCTTCAAGATGTTCTTCTAAGAAATTTAGACATTAATAATGTGTGGAAAATTACATGTACATCAAGGCAAGGGACTTATATGCTTAAATACTCTAAAATAAAATATATTGAAGTTGCTTCATTTTCATTAGATCGAGTTGAAGGATTTGAACCAAGAAACATAAAAGACAATAGCCTTGTTGAATCTATTGCATTGATTGGAAAATAAGTTTATACAAATGCAAATTATTAGTGGCCATAGCAATGATTGGTGACCCTCCTCTCATTTTTTATATATCTTTCTAAACCAGGTGGGAATGGAGTTAGGAAGGAAAGTCAACTCAAATGGAGGTCTCTAATAAATTTTGAGGGAGGATGCAATTTTGCATTTTTACAGATGTGCAAATTGTAAATTGCACTCAAATGTCCACCATCCATAAGTCAACATGTAGTCAAAGGTAGAAGTGGAACTTTCAAATCCAATTACAATTTTGCATTTTTGTAAAATACAATTGTACTTGAAGTTCTCAAATCTATGGGGAAATTTTTAAGGGAAGTGAAACTCCAAATTGTAAGTTAATAAATTACAAATTAAAAATGTGTTGATGACTTCTAAATTTCTACCAACTTGTGAAGTTGTAGTTGGGCTCCAGATTCCCACCATACAAAGGAAGTGAAAAATTAAAAATGGAACCCAAAACTCCCCATAAGGAAGAAAAGTGAAAAATAATGTACTTAAGCATTAAAACATTTTGGTGGAAACCCTAAAAAGTCAAAAGGGAAAAAACCAAATGTGGAAAAGGCATGTTGAATATAATATGCAAAAAGGTAAAATAGACTAAGTTTTGCATTTTCCAAATATTTTGCTTAGAACTCCATGGAAAGAATGTTGCAGGTTTTGTGAGGCTAAGGTGGGCCATTCCAAGCACATTTTTCAAATGGACATCTATTTTTCATAGCTGGAGTATCCTAATACTATCATCACAAGACAATGGGTGTTCTTTGGCATGCACAAGAGGAAGGCTATTTTTTAGAAGTTCCAACTATACAAATGAGTGGTTAAAAGCATGGCCAAGTAGTTATATAAGAGGATAAGGAGTTGGTTTTATTCCCAAGGTAATATTCTCCCTCAATCCTAGCTACAATAGAATTCTTACCAAGGATATCAAAGGATTTGTTTTAAATTTCATCATTAAATTGAAAGGTAGTTGCTTCAATGATTCCCTTACGAGAGCTGGAGCATCTTTGTAGAATTTTTAGAGTTGATTGCAATTTTTTAATTTTATAAATTAAAATGGGTGATAAATTTGTATAAAGAGAGGGCTTGTCCTCTTTTCAAAGGTTGTTGTTGGTTGTTATTTCTAGGTATTAGGCTTTTTCAAATTTTGTGATCCTTACTATGTGTGTATTTTGTCTCTCTTACAAAGGTAGATGTAGTTGTACAGCCATTAGCAAGCTTTGATAGCATTGTATATGTCTCCCCTATTCGAGAGTACACTCAACATAGTTCTCCCCATGTTAACATTATAAAATAATGGTGTATGTAAGATTTGTTTTCAAGATAATGGAAAACATCTGTGATTCTTGTTGTATTTTGTCAATGAAATTCAATAGTACATTTTAAATGCTCTATTAATTAGGTATTTAGTTTTTTGTTTATCAATGGTAGTTATTTTCAGCATAGATCTAAGTTTTAAATTTCTTTATGTGTTATGATTTGTAAATGTATTGTTGATAAACTCTTAAGGGCACCCTAGGTTTATGGATTTGATAAGATAAAAAGTTTTAATCTCTAGTTGTAGTGTATTCTTTAGGGTTTAGAGAATCATCTAAATATTTGAATTGTATTGGAACCAATGGATGTAAATCATTCATGTTAGTTTCCTTATCTTGTATTTCAGTCTTTCAACATTTACTGCAAATAGATGATGTCATGCATGTTGAAGGAGATCCTATTCTTTGAAAATCCACACAAGCACACCACTCTCTTTATATTTATGTAACTCATCCTACCTTATCCTACCTTGAAAATAATACACCTTCTTACATATTTTAAGTGTTATTTTCTTGCAAATGAATCAATATTGCATATATAAAATGTGTATGTATATTGCTTTTTGAATCTTAGCATTTTAGTCTTCTATTTGGCCCTTAGTTGTTGAATTTTTTTGTAAAATGAATGTTGCATTTATGTTTACATTTGTCTTAAGTAGCTTTTGTCTAGCCAAGATCATTTACCTAGCTTGTTTGATAACTTTTCTTGAGTGAACTGTGCAAACTTGGTTATTTTATGGTCAGATTTTTATTTTTTGTGTTATAAAAATCCCCATAGAGATTAATTATAGTATCCATCCATGCAAAAAAGCCACCCCTTAGGTACTCTGACATTGGTTCATGTAGATCTAGAAGTAGCATGAAGATAACCATGCCCTCTATCAGTGTCTTCTAGTCATTATATACATTCAATCCATCCTGATGTTAAACTCTTCCCTATCTATAATGACACATTTGTGGGTTTTTCACAAATGTTTGTCATACTATCTAAGTATGTCAGGTTGAGTGAAAAAGGTGTAAAACTAGGAACCAAAACTCTATTGTACACTATATAATTGGTGTATGAAATATTTGTAGGTTTTTCATATTTTTTTTGATGTTGGCTTTGACAACAAAGGTGAAGTTTGGAGAATGTCATTTGATGGGACTTTCTCTGATCTGGGAAATGGAGTTGGGGTTGTATTTCATGCCTTTAATGGGAAATTTTTTATGTTTTATTTTGATATATACTTCGAGTGTATGAATGACATTGCTAAGTATGAGGCACTCTTGCTTGGTACTCACTTGATTTTAGTTGAGAAATCATCTTACATACTGATGAAGAAGTTCTAAAATAGCTTAGCTTGGTCTTATCCAGATATGAAGACATACAAGAAGGATTTCTTTCAACATGTCATCTCATTATAACCTTGCAGTAGACCTTTCAGGTAAAAATAGATATTGATTAACCTAATCTTGGCCACCAAGCTACTGGAAAAGTTAATCACATTAAGGGATGGAAAGACATAGAGTCACTAGTTTATGGGAGACATCTCAAATGCTTCCTAAACTAAGTCTATGATTGTGTACATTATAGCATAGTGTATAGTTTTGTTGTTTTGTTGCCCCTCTATGTTGGGCCTTGTTTGTATAGTTCCTTTTTTTGTCATATGTTCAATTTTAGATCCTCTTGATCTATTTTTATCTTTCTGATCATGTCTATTTAAGTTTCTATGGGTGTTTGTTTTGAAATTGATAAAATTTTGACTTTATGGACCAAGGGATTAGCACTTGGTCTTGTTTTCTAGGGTTATTGTCACACATAATGGGTTTACATCCCTAAGTAAGAGCTAATGTTACTTCCCAAATTGCATTGAGTAATTTATGCCCTTATCAATATTTTAATGCTTGAATGTTTAATTGATGCCTCATACCTACAAGTTTTTTCACCCAGATCATTTGAAGCTCTATTTCATAGTCAAGATTATAAAAAACCCACTCTCATGTTCATGTTCTACAAAACTTATGAGATCTTCATTTTAGGTAATGATTAACATCTTCGTGTTTTATTGAAGTTTTAGGGTCTATGATCTAAATCAAGCTGGGAAGATCAAATAAAGGTGAGTATAATATTTCCATTGTAAAAGGCTTTAAAGTTGTAGAGATTTTGAGAGCAATTACAATTTTGTATATTGTAAAATTATAAATTGCTTCCCAGGTTCCCATTCTTAATAGCCTATCTCGATGCAATTATACCTACCAAAAGCATTTCCCTAAAATGTAAGTTGAAAATATCCCATTGACTTCAAAAAATCATATAAGAGGAAAACATTGACCTTTTCACATGTAGGGGAGGATGAAGAAAAGGCTTTAGCTGGGTCATATTAAAAATCAAGGTTTTGAAGCAATAAGACATCCACATGGAGGCACAATGAATAAAGTTAAAGTATTAAAACACATAGTTGGGTGTCGATGTAGAGGTATGTGCTTATGTGGAAATAAAATAATACACTGAACATATATTTACAAAACCCATGACTATGTGGAAAGTGAAAAGGTGGATGCAAGGAGTGGTTGGTGGAGTTTTGAGGTCAAACTACAAGTTTGATAAATCTGCCAAATTGCATTTGGGATGAGAGAAGTTCATGGGATATTTTAGTGGAGAAAGTAACTTGTAAATTTCACTTATTGAAATTGAAAGTTACAATTTATGTACCCATCCCTGAATTTTGTAGCTTGCAAAGAAATAAGTCATGGGCCCAACCAAAAAGTATATGGGCAAAGTTTTTGATGAGTAAAGCAAGTTTAATATTGGAATTTGTAAATTGCTTGAAAGTATCTGAAACCCATAGAAGAAGAGGATGATAGAGAAATAAAGTAAAGGAATAAAAAACCAAGTTTTCTAATTTGAAAAATGTAAAGACACTTTTGAATCCTATGGGGAAGAGAAGATGGTGGAACAAACAGGTCAGACTATATGTTTGTTCACTTTAAAAATATGTGAGAGATTCTTAGATCTGTGGGCATCTTGTAAACACTTTTTTAAGACATCGATCTGGCATATAGAAGTCCACGTGATTTTGTCAAGATATAAAATGGTAGAGATAAACATTCGAGATGTGAGATGTGTGTGGACATGAGTGATAAATATTTTTTATCTCTTTTTTACTCATAAATCAATGGTATCATATTTATTCACGATCTATCTCAATAGAAGACTATGTCAAACTTGTAGAAATGGGATACAAAGATTACTAAACTAGGAACTTTCTCGGATCCTCTTGGTATGAGAAATATAGATGGTATACCATTTCCATTCCTTGTTATAGGGAATAAAGCTGACATTACTCCCAAGGATGGTGGAAAAGGTAGTAGCAACAATCTTGTTGATGTAGCTCATTAGTGGGTTGGGAAGCAGGGTTTACTTTCTCCAAGTGGTGATTAGATACCTTTAATTAAAAACTTCCCAGGGAGTGGGCATCTTGCTAGAGTAGTGAAATTAGGTCATTTGGAGAAAGAAGTAGTGAAAAAATATTTTATTACTTTGATCAAGAGAAGATACTTTCCATATGATTTTTTAGTTTCGGTATAACAATCATGGGTTATACCCCTTATTAGTAAGAATATATATCATACAAGGCAAAGAAAAAATGATGATGACATAATATGGAGCTTTTCAAGTTTGAATAGCGATGATTACACATACAACTCCTTTCCTCCACTTCTAACATAATGCACTCTCACCCCATATCCAAATTCATATCCTCAACAGCTTATGTCTTTCTCTGATGATTAATCTATTCCAATGTTTAATGCTTCATATTCTTATGAAACCCTAAAATGAAAGAGCATATTACTACAATACTATCAAAATTAACTAATTTGACTCTTAAAAACAATAGTATCCTGTTAAATATGGCAAAATTAGGAATAATCTCTCTTCTGATGGATGTGGACTGCATTGAAAAGGAAAAGAATATATTATATTTGTCATTTATGACTCTATATATGGATCATTTTTGGATATTCAAGAGGATGTCTTAGTAAAGAATTATATTCATGACAAGGATAAATATGGCACCTAGAGATGTCTTTAGGCTGCTCTGCTAAGCATTTTAAACACTAATAGTGTGCAGAAACTTACTTGTACATCAAGGCAAGGGACATCTATGTTTAAATATACTAAAAGATAATATATTTAAGTTGCTTCATTTTAGTTAAACTAAGCTAAAGGATTTAAACCAATAAAAATGAAATACAATATCTGTTAGGGTGTGGAGCTAAAAGCTTCACCCGGATGCAAGCATGGAGGAGGATTGCAGAGTCACAGTCACTGACGTCGGTAGGCCACACCGACGTTGGGCAGGGTCGACAGAAGAGCAACCGACATCGACAGGATATCGACCGATGTCAGTCACCTCCAGGAAGACATGGACTAATGTCGGTCACCTGTGCGTTTCTAGAACTACTGTTGATGAACAGTCAGTTAAGTAAATGGGCAGTTTGCATGATGAAGACGAGTTTGAAGTCTTGAGCCGCAAGTCTAATTAGTGTATGCATGAGATCTATATAATAGACTCATGGGCTGTATTGTTAAGTGAAGAACGATGAAGAACTAAGTATAACTCAGAGAGTTCTTCCCCTAGAAGAGCATGTTCTTCCAAGTATGTAAGATCAGGGTTGGTTAGCAGGGTGTTGTTAGATCATGGAGGAGATCTACATGTGATAAGTAAGATCAGGTTGGCCTGCAAGGATGTGTGTATGTGAGGGTCAGAATAAGATCGGTGGGGGAGCAAGATCAAGGTGACATTAATACATCAGGAGCAGGATCATGGTGAGATCTACTTGGAGTACTGGTTCGTACAAACAGCTTGTGTTAGCTGTTAGTTGTGACCTAGTGAGAGAAGATTACTCTGGAGGGAAGATTACTATAAGCCCATGATGTGGAAGAAAGAGTCCCACCTCTTTGTTGTAAATTCCTTTGTAATGAGTTGAATATAGTTGTATATTGCCTCTCACATTCTGTGTGTTTTCTCATTTGTTCTTCTGTGTAATTCCTTGTGGTGCTAACCCTGTGTCTAAATTTCTTCATTCTCAGCGTACCTTCTTTTACCTTGCTATACTCCCACTCAAACAGCAACCCCTGTGAGTAACCTGTAATCAACAAACACTTAACAGATCTGGGCCATCTGTTAGTCAAACTCACTCTGAGAACGTCCAACCTCGCTCTGATACCAATTGATAGGACCGAAACTCCCCAAAGCTTTGACATAACCATACTCTGTATTAGTGTCTTCTAGCCAATGTCTATGTTCAATCCATCTAAATGTTAAACCCTTCCCTGAATATAATGACATATTTTTTGAGTTTTCATTTTTGTTTTCCAAACTATCCAAGTGTCCAAGGCTGAGTGAAAGAGGTGTACAACTAGGAACAAACACTCTACTATACAACAAAGTGTATGACATATTTATAGGTTTTTCATCTTTGATTTTCTTTAGTAGCTTGTGTCTATCCTAGAGGTGTACAAAAAAGTGTTATTTATTATTTGTATAGCTCTTTCACTCAATATTGTACACTTGTGTAGTATTTCAAACAAGGATGAAAAATCCATAAATATGTCATTGTAGTCGAGGAAGGGTTTAACATCAGGATGGACTGAACACACACAATGACTCAAAGGAATTGATAGAGGGTATGGTTATCTCCCTTCTACTTCTAGATCTTCTTGAACCAAGGTAAGAGTACCTAAGGGGTAGCTTTCATGCATGGAGGGATAATACAATTCAATCTCCATGGGATTTTTTAGAGTATATGAACATAAATATGACCAAAACATAACCAAGTTTGCACAATCCAATTGGGAAGAGTTATCACATGGGTTGTGAAAATGCTCTAGCTTAGAAACAAGATACTAAAGATAGATGTAATCTAATTTTAACCTTCATTTTACATAAATTTTCAATAACTAAGGGCCAAATTGAAGACTTTAATGTTAAGCTTCAAAGAGAAATATCCATACACTTTTATATATGTAATATAGATGCATCTATAGGAAAATAATGCTTAAAATATGAAATAGGGTGTATTGTTTGTAGGGTAGGACATGGTAGGATAAGTTAGGTAAATATAAAGAGAGTGGTGTGGTGGTGTGGTATTTTAAACATAAGGATGTACTTCAACAAGCATAACATCATCCATTTGTAATAAATGTTGAAAGACTAAAATACAAGCTAAGGAAACTAATAGGAATGATTTGCATCCATTGCTGCCAATACAATGCAAATATTTAGATGATTCTTGAAAACCTAAAGTATACACTACAACTAAAGAATCAAACACTTTATCTTGTCAAACCCACAAACCTAGGGTGCCCTTAAGAGGTTATCAACAACGCATTTTCAAATCACAATATAGAAAAGTAGTTTACAACTTAGTTTTATGCCCAAAACAACTTCCATAGTTAAGCACACAACTAAATAACTAATCAATAGAGAATGTAAAATGTACTATTTCATTTAATTGAAAAAATATAATAGAAATCATAGCTATTTTTGATTATCTTGAAAACAAATATTATATACATCATTATTTTAGAATGTGAACATGGGGAGAAGCATGGTGAGTTTGCTCTTGAATAGGGGAGATATATAATGGTCTTCGAGCCTACTAATGTATGTACATCTTCAACCATCTTAGCAAGTGAGACAAAATACACACACATCAAGGATCCTAAAATTTGAAAGAGCCTAAGACAAAAAAAGAACAATAATCAACAATAACCTTTGAAAGGAGGATAAACTCCCTTTTTATATAAATTTCTCACCCATTTGCAATTTTCAATATTGAAAACTTACAATCAGCTCTAAAATTTTTTCCAAGATGCTCCAACTCTTAAAACATAATCATTAAAGTAACTACCTATCCATGTAATGATGTGATTTCAAATAGAACCTTTTATCTCCTGGATGTAAATCTATTACAGCTAGGCTTGAGGGAGGGAATATTCTCTTGGGAACAAATAAAATCCTTATCCTTTTGTGTAAATTCTTGGCCATGCCTTTGACCACTCATTTGCATAGATGGAAACTTCTGGATAATTACCCTTCCTCTTGTGTATACCAAATAACACACATTGCCTCATGATGATCGTATTGGGAGACTCTAGCTTTGTAGGATCCATAGACATTTGAGAATTGCTCTTGGAATGGCTTGTCTTAGCCTCACAAATCCTACAACATTCCTTCCATGGAGTTCTAAGAAAAATATTTATAAAATGCCTCTTACTTTTAACGTGCCTTTTCCACATTTGCTTTTTTGCCTTTTAACTTTATAGGGTTTATGCCAAAAAATTTTAATGCTTATGTGTATTATTTTCACATTTTTGCCTTATGGGGAACTTTGGGTCCCATTTACAATTTTGCACTTCCTTTGTATGACAAAAATCTGGAGCCCAACTTCAACTTTACAAGTTGTAAATCTCAAAGTCAACAATACATTTACATTTTCAATTTAGCAACTTGAAATTTGGAGTTGTAGTTCCCATGAAAAGTTCTCCTAGAGACTTGGGAACTTCAAATGCAATTTTCAATTTACAATAATGCAAAATTACAATTGGGTTTGAAAGTTCCACTTCTGCCTTTGACTGTAGTTGACTTGTGCGTGGTGGACATCTAAGTGCAATTTACAATTTACATATTTATAAAAATGCAAAATTGCATCCTCCCTCAAAATTTCCTAGAAACCTCCATTTGAGTTGAATTTTCTTCTTGACTCCATTCTATCCTAGTATATAAATATCTATAAAAAAACTAGAGGAGGGTCTCCATTCATTGCTATGGACACTAATAATTAGTATTTGTATAAACTTGTTTTCCAATTAATGTAATAGATTTAGAAAAGCTAGTATCTTTAATGTTTCTTGGTTTAAATCTTTCAACTCGATCTAATGGTAATGAAACAAATTCAATATCTTGTCTGTAAGTAAATTTAAGAATACAAGTCCCTTGTCTTGAAGTATAGGGAATTTTTTGCACACTATCAATGTTCAAATCGCTTAGCAGAGAATCCTAGAAACATCTCTAGGTACCATATTTATCCTTGTCATGAATAGAATTATTTACTAATACATCCTATTGAATATCGACAAATGAGCAAGCTGCAAAGTCATTAATGATAAAAATAACATTTTTTTCCTTTTCAATGTAATCCACATCTATCAGAAGAAACAATATTATCTTTAAGAGTCAAATTAGTTAATTTTTATATTATTTTAACAATATGTTTTTTCATTTTAGGGTTTCTAAAGAAGTTGAAGCATTAAACCTTAGAACAGAATAATCATTAGAGAAAAACATAGGTTGTTAAGGATATGAAGTTGGAGGAAGGGTGAGAGTGCATTGCACCTGAAGTAGATGAAGGGAGTTGTATATGTAATCATCACCATTCAAACTTACCAAGCTTCATATTAAGTCATTAATATTTGATCTCTACCTTACATGATATATATTCTTACTACCAAGAGTGATAACTCATTGACCTAATTTAGCTACTGTAATAAGACCCCAATCATTGGGAAGCTTTTAGTTAGATGGATCTCCTCAACACTTGGAGAAAGTGAACCTTGCTTCTCAACCCACTGATGAGTTTCAACAACAAGATTACTGTGGCTACCTTTTCCACCATCCTTGGAAGCAATGTTAGCTTTATTCTTTATAATAATAAATAAAACTAGAATACAATTTATATTTCTCATAGTGAGAGGAGCCAAGAATGTTCCTAGGTTAGCAATATCTGCATCCAACTTCTACAAGTTTGACTTACTCTTCCATTTAGATAGATCATGAACAAAAATGATATCATTGATTTGTGAGTAGAAAAGTGATCGATAATCTTTATAGTGCTCATGTCTACACAAATCCCATATCTCAAATTTCCATCTTGAACATTGTTTATCCTATAGAAATCATGTGGAATTATATGTCGATGCCTTAGAAAAGTGATTGTAAGATGCCCATGAATCTATGAATATCTCATGCATTTTTCAAGTCAATAAACTTGCATTCTGACTTGTTTGTTCTATTGTTTTCTCTTCCCCATGGGCTTTAGAACTATATTTGCATTTTTCAAGATAGAAAATTTATTTTTTTGATCCTTAACCTTATTTATCCAATATCCTCTTCTTTTTCATTCTTCTATGGCTTCTAGAGACTTTCCAGTAATTTACAAATTGTAATATTAAACTTGCTTTTCCCATCAAAAACTCTACCCATCTACTTTTTTGTTGGGGCCCATACTTTACTTATTTACAAGCTATAGACATTGGGGATGGTCACATAAATTATAACTTACAATTTTGATAATTGTATTTTAATAGTTAGTTTTCGCACTAAAATATACCATGAACTTCTTCCATCTCAAATGTAATTTGGTAGATTTTTCAAACATGCAGTTTGACCTTAAAACTCCACCAACTACTCCTTGCATCCACCTTTTCACTTTTCACATAGGCATCGGTTTATGAAATATACATTGAATGTCTTCTTTTATTTCCATGTGGGCACATACCTCCACATCAATGTGCAGTTGTGTGTTTTAAGACCTTCAATTTATTCATTATGCCTCCACGTGGATGTCTTATTGTTTTAAAACTTTGCTTTTTAGTATGACCTAGCTAAAGCATTTTATTCATTCACTCCTACACATGAAAAGGACAATTCTTTCCTCTTCTAGAGTTTTGTGAAGTTAGTAGGCAATTTACAACTCACATTTTCAAGTAACACTTTTGGCAAGTGCAATTCTATCGAGATAGGTTGTCGGGAATGGGAACTTGGGAAGCAATTTTGTAAAATGCAAAATTAGAATTGCTCTCAAAATCTATGCCACTTTAAATACTTTTGTAATATAAATATCATTCTCAAGTTTATATAATCTTCCCAACCTTATTTAGATCATAGACCCTGAAACCTTATAAAAACACAAAGTTGTTAATCATTAGTTGAAACAAAGATCTCATAGGGTTTATAAAACATGAACATGAGAGTATGGTTTTTATAATATTGATTGGAGAAGTAGATCTTTGGATGATTCGGGTGAACACATTTTTAGATATGAGGTAACAATTAAACATTCAACCATTAATATCTTGACAAGGGCATAAATTACTCAGTGCAATTTTGGGCACTAACACTAGCACTCACTAGAGGATGTATACCCCTTGTAAGTATGCAAAGAACCTCAAAAAACAAGACCATTTACTAATCCATCGGACCATGGAGTCAAAACTTTGGAAATTTCATAACAAACACCCACAAAAACTCAACTAGAAAAGAGAAAACTAACAAAAATAGATCAAGAAGATATAAAAATGAACACACAACAAAAATAAATAAAAGGAAATATAAAAACAAGGCCCATCATAGATGGACAACAAAACAATAAAACAACAAAACTATAAACTATACAATATTGTACATAGTCATGGACTCATTTTAGAAAAAAAATCATGTCTTCTATTAATTGGTAGCTCTAGTATGTTTCCATCCCTTAAGTTCTTTTACTTTTCCATTAGCTTAGTGGCCAAGATGAGGTTAATAAATCTTTGTTTTTTCCTAAGAAATTTGTTACAAAGCTATAATGGGATGATGTGTTGAAACAAATCCTTTTTGTATGTCTTCAAATTTTGATAATACCAAACCAAACAATCTTGGTACTTCTTCATCATTAATATGTAAGCTTATTTCTTGGATATAATCAGGTGAATACCAAGAAAGAGTGCCTCATAATTATCAATATCATTCATGTACTCAAAGGATAGCTCAAAATAGAACATAAAACATTTTGTATTAAAGGCATAAAAGACAACCCCAAGTCTATTTCCTAGATTGTAGTAAGTCTCATCAAATGAAATTCTTAAAACTTCACCTTCCTTTTCAAACCCAACATTGATAAGAATACTTTTCTCAATAACTTCCACATTCCCAATGAAGTTACCCAGTTTTACATCCATATACGGTAACTCATTTAGAGCATGTTTTGGATCTTCTAGTACATGGAACATCTTAGGCTCTCTATGAACCCTGATAATCTTACCCTTTAATGGAATGGTTTCATATGAAAGGTTGATATTTACACTTTCACCCATACTATAGCCCATTTTTATGACAACAACATCCTCCACTTAAGCATGTAGTCCATAACTACCTCATCCATATTTAAATATTTACCATGATGCACAACCAACTGCGCTTCCAACCCTTTAATTGTTCCAACAATTGACACCTCTTATGAATCCATGGCATAACACTTGCCAAAGGCAAATGTAATGTTAACTCCAAGTTCATTTAGGACACCCAAGGGCATTGAGTTAAAGGAGGCTCCATAATTAAACATGTAGTTATGAATAATCAAACCAATGATCAGCAGGGTTGTACAAAATGGATCCACATTCAGTTGAGCTTATTCCAATGTAGTCCCCAAATAAACCTCTGGTTTTTATTCAATAGTCTCATCTAACTATTCATCATCTTTGGAGAGTCTTGGGGGTGATTTCATTTCATTTAGAATTATTCTCTCACCAAATTCCAAATATTCAAATGCCCTCTTCCTATGTTTAGGTATTTATAATAATTGAATAAGTGGCATGGTGATTTTTAATTGACTCAAAACGTGGGCCATATCACACATGCTATACTGAAGAAGAAGAGTATTTAGAAGAAGTGTGACAACACCTTCAACTAGAATACAATCACTTAAAGTCTGAAGTAGAATAGGCTAGGATAATTTGGCATGTTTAATATCAATTTTCAACGATGGATTTATTCAAACATCACTCACACCCTTAGGAATACTATACAATAAAGTTATTTTATTCTCATTGGAGCACCTCTTGGTTTAACAATTTGGGAAATACCTTGTAACTTAGAAGAATTAGGGACTATTGTAGTTTTCTTAACTTCCTTATGTGCACCCCCTGCCTTTGGATTTGCAAGGGTAATGTCTTGAGGAGCAACACCTTTTTACTTGCTTCTCAAACTATATTATTTATCTTGGGAAACTATTGTATTAATTATCAACTGCCTATCCTCAACTAAAATTATTCACCCATCATATTTTTTAATCATCATCGATCGTGAAAATTTGAAATCATGACTGGGTAATTCATATGCTTGTGTCATGTTAACATCACAAAAAAATCAGAAGTTAGGACACATACCTTTTGTACTACACTCCAAAAATGATCAATAGTGGTAGCACTCAATAATTCTATGGAGATAGGTAATTTGCTCCAAGAGACTTGATAATTGAAAATCAAAAGCTCATCATCATCATATGCAAATTTAGGTTCCTCTACATCTTCATCAATTTGTTCAGTAGTATCAAATGGAGGATGGGGAAGGAAGCCTTTATCACACCAATCAATGTCAAGGTCATAATTTATAACACTCACATTGGCATTTAATAGATCAAAAACTTCCTTTCTAACTCCTCTATTTTGATTCCTATCACTGATTTCATCATGTGCAGGCCTCTTCCCTCTGTCATTATCTCTAATGTGGGAAGGGGGTCTCCCTTGTACTTGATTCTGATTCTGAGTTCTCTCCTAACTTGTAGACTAATGAGGCAACCCCTTCTCATCAATATCCAGCTTGTAGGACATCTCTTTGATAGTGGAGGCCAAAGTTTTCATAGTCTCCACAAGGTTGGCTACCTTAGTGGACTGCATTTTTTTTAGGGATTAACTAACTTCACATCAATCTATTTATTTAAATTTTTAACCATAGACTTTATATTGTTTTCAATTTGGATGGCCATATTGAATTCCAATCTCACGTTTGTAGGTGCCTTGTCCCTCAAGTAGTAGGTAACCTTGTCAAATGCATCACAATATTTAATCAGATAAGTTGTATCACTAGGCTTGATATTTTTAGGCAGCCTCATCATAGTCTTGTTGAACTTTATATTAAAACCCTAAACACATTCATTATGTTTCTTCTTAATGTTTTTAAATTATGCCAAAAGAAACTTAGAACCAATCCTATTACCATACTGAATTTTAAAAACATTCTTCATTTCTTTGAATGAATCACTGCATCCATGAGGAAGGAAATTGAACCACTCGCGAGTGTCTTATTCCATCATGTGCACAATTAACTTAGTGTAAACATATTCATGCTCCACCCCATAATCCTCAATGATAATGTGAAAAGACCTCAAATATTGATCACTAGAAACTGCATTATTCCCTTGAAACTTAGGGAGTCAATTTCTTACTTCATTCATGACTTCATTAGGGTAACCTTCTATTTTATCAAAGTTAATTGGTCTAAACCTGGGAATCCTTAATACATGATGTTAATTCTCATTTTGATCCCTATGCCTCATGACTGGTTCAATGGTGGGTTCAAGATCAGATGGCAAAGGGTTGTGAGGGGGTGAGAAAGGTGGACTTGGTGAATCAAATGTAGGAGGAGACTCAACTAGTTTTGAAGGCGCTAGGTAATAAATTGGATGATATTTTTTTGAATAATCATAAGAACTATGATAATCTTAAATAATATGAAGTTCAACAAATAAAAGTTCAAGTGTACCAAAATATTGACAGTCCAAACACTCTTTTGTTGTTTAACTTTGTCCTTCAATTGGCCTCCAAACTTGTCTACTTCTTTTATGAATACTTAAGGGTAAGATGAGCTACTTTGACGAGTCATATTTGAAGGATGATCTCAGTCCTTCCATCTTTGCAAACAAGAGAACACTTAAAGCTGAATTTATGGTATATTAAAAATTGGCACTGATCTTCTTTGAAACTAGATAATATGTTAGAGTTGCCACTAGAAGCAAACTTATAGAATAGAACAATTAACAAACTTGTTGTGATACATACTAAAATTACACTTTGCTGAATTCAATGATGAGAAAATGAAACAAATATATTGAAAATTCAAATTTATGTTCAAAAGAGGAAACCACCTTAAAACATGACAAGTTTAAAGCTCCTTCCAATAATTCAACGGATATCAATTTACCAAATCTTTCAAGTCCCTAGCAATGGTGCCAACAAAGTGTTACATAGTTGATGGCCCAAAGTAGTAAATCAATAAATAATAGGCAGAGAACTTTTAAAACCTAAACTTATACAGCTCTCCGCAAGAGTTCCCAGCAACACAAGTGACCAGGATTTGAGTTTAATCTCAAGTAATAGCATCAGCAGAGTGTTGGTTCACAGTTATACACCTCTTTTTGGCTGTCAAATTCCATCTTTTTTGCTTCCAAAATAGATTCATGCCCTGCTTGCAAAACGCAATCGGATGCATTCCCAAGAATTTCCAAACTAGACATAATACGATATTAAGAAGAGGGGAGGAAATAAATCGTAATGGGAATAGTTTCCATGGAATTTCCATCTCCAATAGTCAGGGTGTGTTGGCCACCTACCAAAATCTTGTAACCTGCGTTGTCAACCACACCCAAGATGTCACAAACATTAAACTTCATGGTAGAAACTTCACTCCTTCCAACCTTTACAAACTATCTTTAGAATGCTACCAGTTGTTTCACAGGAGCTCCACCCAACCACTTTGGAGTTATAGCATATAGCAGCACTACTTCACTAGCATCTCTGGTTCCATTGTTCTTTACTTCAATTTGTACTAAAAAAATCCAACTCCTTACATACCTGATTGGAATACGAATCCTCTAAGCAAATAGAAGTACAGTTAGAAATGAGTTCACTTAAATATTAAATCAAAGAATAGAATTTTTGTCCTTTAGGCAACTTCGATCTGAAGATCCTTAAAGATTGAGCTTTGATAGAATATATGAAACTAGTGTAACTAAGTCCATATCCAAATGGATACAATGTGGTTCCTGTGTAAAATCTGTAACTTTGCCCTAAATATTATATTATTGGATTTCCTCTCATGTGCATGTCTATCGTAGTAATGATCTCTACATACCATATGTGACCATGACGATACTAGGAACCCATTTTTCTTGGCAACAGTGTGCTCTTGTATCCCCACTAAGCACTCTTCCAAATTCCACGATAACCGAAGAAGGCCCATTTTTGTAGTTCCTTAGAAGATGCCTTTGCATGGGCTGTCAATGTTGCATCTTTCATTGTTCATATGCAACACCTAGAGTGTTCATCCTTCTCAAGATACCATCTGACCCATTTATGATGTGCGTGTCTTTTATGCCAACTGAGCATTTGAATTGTTGCGTACACTACCTATTTTATGGCGGATCTCAGAATTCCATCTGCAAACTGCTAGTTGCAATACGTAAAATTGCATTTGCTTTCCAAACTTTCGTCGACCCTTTTGCCTTTGCTGCATTGGCCTACAAAACTGGGGAATTTACACGCAATCTGCAAGTTAGCAAAGTTTCTCCTCGACTTACTTTTTCTGCCATCATTCCCGCTATCCTCCTTTGTTATCCTTTCTTATGGATTCTGGGGTTGGGCAAGCGATTTGAAAGTTGTAATTTTCAAAACTTGCTTTTTCACATTGCTTTCCTCACAGAAATCCCCGTCAGATTTTTACTCTTCAATCGCAATTTGCAAGAATTATAATAAATCCCCAAAACTCTGCCGGAACTTTACATACAATTTGCAATTCTGTCAAACTTTCAGAATTCCGCCTCCCCCTTTTCAATTTCCACATAGGCATGGGTTTTGAAAACATACATTGAGTATCTTCCTTTCTTTCCACGTGGGCACATACCTCCATGTCGACATTGCCCATGACGTGCTCTAAAATTTTGTTTTGGTTTGTTGACTTTCCACGTAGGATATCCTGTCCAACAAAAAAAACAATTTTCTGTATAATCTTTCATGATTACAAATGTATATTTTTTTATTTTGTATGATAGAAGCATTTGTCTACCATGGTAAAAATGAATATGCCCATTGTTGTTACATGGCATATGAGAGAGGGCCTTATTCACTTTCCCCTTAAATGCATGGGATAACTCATCCCAGTTTAAGGAACCATTACCATATTGATCTAGAAGTCCAACTAGGTTCATTTAGTTCAATAAGAATATTTTCCAAAATCTTACGAATCTGTAGTACACATGGCAACATGAGTAAAAATCAAGTCCATGACGAGAAAAAATAGGGTATTTTCCACATAACTATTTGCAAAATAATAATAGACCTTTTAATTTGAGTAGTGATGGGTTAAAATGTACCTCGAAATTGTTCCAACATTATAAGATTTAAAAACTAAATTTCAATGCCTTATTGCATTGATTGAATAGTAAGATATCTAGCATTACATGTGTACTTGTGGTGCCCTTCAACAAATTTTTTCATATTGTCATCATATGTTGGAAAAATCACCACTCTCCAAAGAGACCAATTAATCCAAAGCGACCATCTAAGATGAATGATTTTGGAAAGACCTCAAATCCTCAAGATTGAGAAGTATTTTCTTTCCAAACTATCAAATTAGTCTTGTTAAGAGAAACCATAAAAAATTGAAAGGGCTGTGGTGTTCAGCGTGTCATGTTCCATGGGAATCTGCGATATATATCTCAAGGTATAATAGAGAGAATTGAAATGCTTGATGCTATTGATATCATTGGCTCCAGAGGCTTTGGCATGGTCTAAAAATTGGTCATGGATGGTGATAGTACATTTGTAGTCAAGAAAATTCAAAGCAATGATTTAATATCAGATTGGTTGTTTGAAAAAGAGCATTAGATAGTATGAAGTATCAAACATAGTAACCTTGTGAGTTTGTGACGTTATTGTAATTATTTCTCAAGTAAAATTGAGATCTATGAATTAGACCATGCCTCAGGTTAAAACCATATGACCAAAATTTTAACAAGTGTCTAAATAGTTATTGAGGTACCCGCTGATGTAGAAAAAATAGGCCAACCTTCCAAGTACCATAACTTTTGACTCGTAACTCTATTTGAGTTCTTTCACATGCCAAAACGACTGTATCGAAAAGGTTGTTGTTTTCCTAGGTGTTCCATTGGCCTAACAATGTTTTTGACATTTTTGGAGGTTGTACTTGACCATCTGAGGGTCTAAAAGTGTGATTTAATGATTTTTTCAAGTTTTTTCTATTTTTAGAACTGGGCATCAACTTCAATTGAATTTTGTCCCATAGTCTAATTATAGTGTTTAGGATATTTCAGGAGATTTTTGGGGCTATTTTGGGAGTTTTTAAAAATAAAGTTTTTTTTTTTTTTTAATAAATAATTTTGCATGTAAACTCTAATTTTTGAGTTGAGGCTTATTTAAGCATGGTGTGGGTTTGTAATTATTTCAAGCAATCAATATGAATCAATTCTGAGTATTGTTTCAAGATCTTGGCTTATTGTTAATTTTATTATTCTTGATAGTTTTTGGTTTCATTATCTGGTATCTGAGCAAGTTCGAATCTTGGAGAGAAAAATGGTGAGAGGACGTGAAGGTATGACATAGATGAACTAGACTATACAAAAACTGTAGAGATAAGTTCAACAATTAACAAAGGTTATTAACAATCAAAAAAGGAGACAAGGTGGTGATGAGGAAGACACAGATCATGATAAAAAAATCAGAAAGAAGAAGAACAACAAGAGCATCCACCATCGATGGAAGAGAGGATGATTCAAGCTTTAGAAAGAAGAAATGAAGGAATCAAGGTTGATGTGCCATATTATGGAGGTAGTTTAAAACCAAAGGATTTGATAGATTGGATGAATAGCATGGAGAAGTTCTTCGAGTTGAAGACTCTGAGAGAAGACAAGAAGGTAAAGTTTGTATGCATGCAATTGAAAGGTCATGCAATGATTTAGTGGGATCACTAGTAGAAAGAGAAATAGAGAAAAGGTAAAGAGAAGATTCGTTCATGGAAAAAGATGGAGAAGAAGCTGAGGGAGAAATTTCTTCTTGTGGATTATGCACAAACCCTATACAAAAGATTTCAAAATTTAAGACAAAAAGGTCACAATATAAAAGAGTATATAGAG
Organism: Torreya grandis; assembly: GCA_037957365.1. Classification (NCBI taxonomy): domain Eukaryota; kingdom Viridiplantae; phylum Streptophyta; class Pinopsida; order Cupressales; family Taxaceae; genus Torreya; species Torreya grandis. The sequence goes on from JARHVA010000308.1 coordinate 2,420,997, forward strand.
GAATTTTACAAGCTTTCCATACGAGTGGAGTATGATGAGATAGAAGAGCAGATGGTTGCAAGGTATGTAAATGGTTGAAAGTTTCTATTCAAGATGAGTTAAGCATGCATAGAATACTTAACATGGAGGAGGCTTAGCAATTAGCTTTAGAGGTAGAAGAAAAACAAAATAGATAAAATTTTAGGACCTATATTGGTCCAAGAAGAGGTGGATCCCCTCTAATAAGGGGATGAGGTGGGTTTAATACCACTAGAGGTGGCTTTAATGCCAATAAAGGTGAATCATCATGTGTTATAGAAAGACAAGATGATAATAGGAAAAGGTTTTAATACCAACAAAGAGGAAGAGGATTTTAGAGAGGAAAAGGTTACGGTGGTGCTAGAAGATGGTTTCTGAATCAACACAGATCTTATGTTTGTTATAGATGTGGAGAAGAAGGGTAAAGAGCATTTGAGTATCCAAACTATCAAGATCAAGAAAGGAGGCAAGAATATCGTCCAAGAGTAAATCTAGTTGAGGTTGAAATAGAAGAGCAAAATACCGAAGTCACATCAGCTGACATTGGAGAGAATCTCATGATGAAAAGAACCATAATCATTCCAAGGAAGGATCAAGTGAAAAATAAATAAGGTGGTGATGCATGGCTGCGATCAAATATTTTTTGAACAATATGTACTTCGGGTGGAAAGGTATGCAAAGTAATTATTGATGGTGGTAGTTGTAAAAAAATGGTTTCTAAAGAAATGATTGAGAAACTAAATATGTAATGTGAAAAGAATCTTAACCCTTTTCGGATTTCATGGTTTAAGAAAGGGAATGAGGTTACAATAGATAAAAGGTGCTTAATCAAGTTTTGTATAGGAAAAACTTATAATGATGAAATATGGTGTGATGTTATTCCGATTGATGCATGTCATGTATTATTAGGGAGACCGTGGTAATTTTATAGAAAAGTAGTTCATGATGGAGCAAAGAACACATACACTTTTTGGAATGGTGGTACAAAGATAGTTTTGTTACCTCTTAAAAAGGAAGAGAAGACAAAAAACATGTTCTGTACTAAAGAATTTATCCAAAATATGAAGGTAGTAGCTTGTTTTTATGCACTAGTAGTAAAGAATGAAGAAATAGAAAATGGTACCAATACCAATAGAAGTAGCAAGAGTGTTGAAATAATATGTAGATGTTATGCCCAATGAGTTACCAAATGGTTTACTAGCAAAGAGACATATTCAACATCACATTGATTTGATTCCAAAATCAGCTCTACCCAATCAAGCAGCTTATAGGATGAGTCCAACAGAACATGCAAAATTAAATAAACAAGGTACTGAATTGCTAAGGAAGAAAGTGATAAGGGAGAGTATGAGTCCATGTGCAACACCAGCATTGCTAACTCCAAAGAAAGATGGAGGATGGAGAATGTGTGTGGATAGTATAATAATTAATAAAATTACAATAAAGTATAGGTTTCATATACCTCATATAGATGATATGATGGGCGTGCTTATAAGAGAAAAATATTTTACCAAGATTGATCTAAGGAGTGGCTATTATCATATTTGAATTCATGAAGGAGATGAGAGGCAAACTGCATTCAAGACTAGGGATGGCTTATATGAGTGAATGGTGATGTCATTCAGATTGTCTAAGGCACCTAGCACATTTATGAAGGTGATGAATACAATACTATGAGAATATATTGGTAAGTTTGTGGTTGTTTATTTTTATGATATTTTAATATTCAATAAGAGTAAAGAAGAACACTTCCAACATTTGAGAATGGTAATGGATTTCTTAAGAAAGGAGAAGTTGTATGCAAATCTGAAGAAGTGTATGTTTATACATAATAGTTTGGTATTTTTAGGATTTGTAGTTTCAACAGATGTTGTGAAAATGGATGAAGAAAAGATAAAGACAATTGTTGAGTGGCATATTCCAAAAAATATTATAGAGGTAAGAAGTTTCCATGGTTTAGCAACTTTTTACATAAAGTTTATTAAAAAAATTAGTAGTAATGTGGCACCAATAATAGATTACATGAGAGGGAAGGAATTTGTATGGACTAGAGCAGCCATAGAAAGCTTTGATATTTTAAAGAAGAAGATTATAGAAAGACCAATTTTAGCATTACTAAATTCTAACAAAGTGTTTGAGGTTCATTGTGATGCTTCATTTGTTGGAATTGGTGTTGTGCCAAGTCAAGAAGGAAAGCTAATAGCATATTTTAATGACAAATTGAATGAGGTAAGAACAAAGTATTCTACTTATGATGTTGAACTTTATGCAATTGTAGAGGCATTAAGACATTGGAGGCATTATTTGGTGTCTAAAGAGTTTATAATATTTACAGATCATGAAGCTTTGAAGTATGTGAATACACAAAAGAAGTTGAATAGTAGGCATACAAAGTAGGTTTCTTTCTTATAGGGGTACACTTTTGTGTTGAAACATAAATCAAGAAAATAGAATTAGATAGCTGATGCATTGAGTAGAAGGGTAGCGTTATTAGCTACTATGGTGAGTGAAATAGTTAGATTTGAAGCTATTAAAGAATTATATGATATTGATCCATATTTTAGCAATGTAGTTGATCAGTGCATGATCCATTTATAGATGGGACAAATGTTATTCATGATGAGTATCTTATATAAGAAGGTTATCTCTTCAAAGGGAAATAATTATGCATTCCAGTTGGGTCTCTACAAGACAATATAATAAGAGAATTACATAGTGGTGATTTGGTTGGACATTTTGGTAAAACAAAGACAATATATTTGTTGGAGGAGAAGTATTTTTTAGCAAAGATGAAGAGAGATGTGATAAGGTATGTTTCAAGGTGTAGAATATGTCAGGTGGCTAAAGGACATGCAAAAAATACTAGAATTTACATGTTATTACCAATTATAAAAGGGCCATGGACAGATTTGAGTATGTATTTTGTGTTGGAATTGCCAAACACACAAAGAGGTAAAGATTTAATTTTTATTCAAGGAAGACTTATTTCAGGTTTTGTTCAAGAGTTTTTTTTGGAGGTTTTGCTAAATTCTTTCAAAAAATTTGTCTGAAGCTTTTCCCTTAAGTGTTTTCTTTTGGACAAATTATCTATGCAACTTTTTCGAAGGTCCATGATAGTTTTTCCAAAATATATCTTTCAAAGCCAAAAAGAACACTTGCTTTTCTGAAAGGTACATTTGCAACTTTCCCGAAGGGATTTTTTCTTTCGAAAGTAGACACTTACAATTTTCCCAAAGGGTAGGTGACAATTATTAAGAAGGACTCTTTCATGCCAAAAAAGACCTTTTCACAATTATAAAGTGTTTGTTAATATTTTTGAAGGGTACATTGGCATATTTTATGAAGGGTAATGTTTCTTTAGAAAGTAGACACTTGACTTTTTGAAGGGCACTGAGTAGAATAACTGAAGGAAAGAATTGTTTCAGACATTTTATCCGAAACAACTTTTTTGAAGGTCCAAACAATTCTTCTAAAAGGTCACTTCCATTTCCAAAGGGTACTTCGTAGAAAGTCTGAAGGATTTTCTTGGAGAAAATATGGACCATTTCATTTTTCCAAAGGACCTATTCCAAAATCCTGAAGGACCATTTAAAAATCTTGAAGGGTATGTTGCTTTTTCCGAAGGGTATCTGCAGGAAGGCCAAAAAGAAATAGACCATTTCGAGAAGTCAAAGGGTTATTTCAAAAATATTGAAGGACAATTTGTGAAGGAAAGAATTTCTTTAGATTTTTTGTCCAAAGGAAGTTTACGAGGGGCCTAAAAGATCGAATTCCTTCAAACATTTTGTCCAAAGAACTGGTCTAAGAGGAAGATTTTGAAGATAAGATTTCCTTTGGAATTTTTTCTGAAGGAAATGGACCAATCAATAAAGATAGAAGAAAATAAGGAAACAAAAAGCTAGAATGAATTCTTTCAGATAAAGTGGTCGTAGACAAAAAGTTTAAAAGAATGTTGAAGATAAAAAGTCTGAAGAAATACATGAAGCGTGACGGCCCACAAAATTTCAAGTTCAGATTATATAAATTAGTCATTGGGATTAAAAAAAGAGTGATGGCCCATATAATGCCAATTTCAAGATATAAGGAATAGTCATTGGAATTTAAAACAAAGTGTTGGAACTAGAAGACAAAGATAAAGGTGATAGATAGTGAGATGTTGAACAGCTGTGCATAACAAGTAGAAATAGGTAGTTGATAGTTCAAGTTTTTATACATCATTTCACAGCTCAATAAGCTATCAAAGGGAAACTAACATCCAAATGAAACTCCAACCAATGGAGCCATTTATGGCAAAACATAGTTTGGAATATATTAATTCTATTGGCATAACCGTAAAGAGAACACCTTATAGAATGCAACATAACTATTCTAATCTCAAGTTGACACATGTTGGAATCATTTTTAGACTTTCTTTTGATTGACTTCTTCCAAAAAATGTACTCTTTATACTCATTTGAGGAGCCTCTGCTGGTTATGGTAAAACTCTGGATAGATTTGTACTATAACTCTTGAAGAAATATACAAGTGATTTTGCCATTTTCACATTGCATTATTGAGTATAAGTTTGAATCTTGTTGGTAATGACTAGTTAAAAAGTTATTTTATAGTATATCAATCTATGGTCACTTACCAATGCGTAGAAAGATGATGTTGTAGGTCTCTGTTAGCATTCTTTACTAAGTGTATAAATGTCCTAGAAGTGGTATATGTATATTCTATTTATAGAATCATTCATCACCCTCCTAAACATCAAATACCTTCCTAAATCTAACTTATGAAATACTGATGTAGAAATGTTTTTGTTGTGACTTTGTGTGAAACACCCTTGTTTATCTTTAAGTAGTGGTTTCATTATTAAGAGGATATAAAATATTGGTGCATCACCACTTATTTTCCTATTTGTTTTCCTTCTCTCTTTTCATTCATAATTTTTAGTTTAGAAAGAGATTCAAGGTGCATCAAGGGGAGCTAGCCCCTCATCTAGAGATTCACCTCAATAGAATTGTCATCCATAACAAGAGAGATGATTCCATTGTGTTTCTTGGATGAGTAAAATTGAGCATTTCCTAAAGGGTGAAAATCCAAGTGTCAACAATTTTTGGCACACCTAGTGGGACATCTAAGTCCTAGAAGATTGTTCAAGATTGGTGTTAGTCTTGACACGGTTGCAGAAAAAGAAGAATTTATATTCAGTACCCAGTGACTCCATTGAATAATTCAAGTATTTAGTTGATGATCAGTCCTTATTTCCATGTCTAAGGTGACCATTAGGTCTGATACTAAAGGTTTACCCTTTGAGTTTGTGGAATTAGCTCCATATTCCACCAAAAAGTCTAGATTTGTAAACACTCATCCTTATAAAAGAGGTTTTGTGTTCAAAGCTTCTAGGTTTGTATTGCATTATATTACTAACATCCATAGTAATATTCACAATATGGATAAAAGACAACCTTTTGTGCTTTTTTGTGGGACATCTCCCTTGCAGCTTGCCCAATATGATCAAATCCCACGAGCTACTCTCAAAAGTGTCCCATATTTTAGTGGGGATGGTCCTATTACTTCCATTGAGCATATTAGGAACATATAATTTTTTTATAATATCCATAACATCATTTAATAAAATGTATCCATTAGGTTTTTAGCCTTATCTTTTAAAGGAAAATTTTTGGACTAGTTTGGGACCCTACCTGTAAATTCTACTAGCTCATGGGATGAGTTGGGGACCCTATTGACTGATAGGTTTGGGGAAAAGAGTGATCAATTATATCTAGATAATAAATTGACCACAATAAATATGGTACCACATTAATTCATGTAGGATTTCAATACTAGGTTTCAAAAACATTGGGATAGAATCCCAATTTTTGTGAGGCCAACTACAAATTATGCATTTTTATACTACTTGAAAGCATTAAATAGTGACATTACTATGATGATTTCATATATGGGTGGAAACACATTGCCTAATACATATTAAAGATCCATAAATGCTAATAATTATCTTATCCATGTAGGAAAGATAGCTCTTAGACCTTTAATGCCACAATTCCCTGATTTACATCCTCCTAGTCAAAGTGCATTGCCTACTTTAACTCCATTTCTTGGTCAAGAAAAATCTACCATTGCCCCTACTAATGAAATGCATGAATTAAAAATCTTGCTTGAAGGTGTTATTAAATAATTATTTTTTCTCAAAATGTAATAATCCCAAACCTATAGGCCTTATCAGTCCTACAACCAGTTTGGACAAACAAACAGACCTCTTTTTTAGGACAATAATCAAGGACAAGGCCAAATCACCTATGTCAAGCCTTATAAAATTTATAATACTAATGATCCATTATCCTCCAAATCTCTAATTCCAAATCAAAATAATTTGGTCCAGGAATAACCCAATTACTATTCTTTTAGCAAGGTCAAGAATAGGTTGATTATGCCAATGAGATGCAAAATTAAGGCATGACTACACAAGGTGATCAAACATCTCACTTTTAAAATTTTAAGATGAAAAAATAATTTGGGATGGATATTAAGTAGGTTAATTATGATTCAAATCTAATTAATCATTTGGAGGGTGAATTTTGTGCCATTATTTACGTGGGGAATACAAGCAATCAAAATGCTAGTGTGGCTGCCAACACTAGATCAAAGAAAAGGGCAGTTGAAGAAGTTCAAGGAACCAATCAAGGTCCTATTTTGACTCCTACATTATCTAAAATTATAGGAGAGCCTAATTTATCTCCTAAAGTATAATAAAACCATAGGATTCCAAATTTTAGGACAACTACTACAACCTTACCTCCACAAGCTACATCACAAGGTGTAAATGTTCATATAGAGAATCCTAAGGTAAGTAATCCTTTCATTAATGTTGTGTATTAGATGAAGAAGCTTCATATTAAAATATCATTATGGGATTATCTAGTATTACTAGGGTAGAAATATATAATCCAAAAGGAATTGCATGGACTAGGTACACAAGTTGGCCCATCTAGAAGTGACAATGTATTTTTGGTCAATGAAACTCAATCTATAGATGGTCAAATGAAGAAAGATGAGAATACTGATATTTTATACCTATCCTTAATTATTTTTGATTTCTTGGTTCACAATTTCATCATAGACGGTGGAAAAATCACATCAATTATGCCCAAATGCATAGCAAATAAGCTAGACATCAAATATGATCAAGTGACTAAAGGAGTTTTGTAATTGGACAGATCACCAACCAAGACTGTGGGGATTGTGAAAGGTTTGAAATTGATCCTTCATGATTTTTATAAATTTTAAATTCCTCATGATGTGGTAGTAGCATATTTACCTCCTTATTTTTTTCTTTGCTTGTCAAGAGACTTTACATCCAGGCAGCTAACTGGTCCTAAATGGTGTTTAGAAAAAAATATGACACTAAAGAGAAGATTGAGTCAAAACCAATTCATATAGATCACTTAGAACCATATTCACCTAAGGTATAAAATTTTAACTATAATTTCATTGATGAAGAGGAGTTTCACATTGATTAATCCCAATCATCTTCCCTTGAAGGAGTTTCTGATTTATTCCTAGATGAGTTGGGAGATGACAAATATGTCCATGATCCTTAAAATTTTATTGATTAATATGGTATTAGAGTATATTATATGTATGAGAAGGATTATTTCATTCCCAATTTGATGAAGTCAAATGAATATGTGAATGGCTTGTGGTAGCTCTTCTTTGATGGGTCTAAAAGCAAGATTGGGGAAGGTGGTGGAGCTGTGTTGGTTTCACCTTCAAAGGAGAGGTACTTTTTATCTTTTATATTTCAATTCTCTTGTGCTTATAATGTAGATGAATATGAGGCCCTCATTCATGGCCTATAATGTGTAAGGAAAAGAGGTGTCAAAGAATTGCAAGTGTTTGGTGATAGCGAGCTTGTTGTCAATCAAATTAGAGAGTAGAATTTAACCAAGAACTCCTTGCTCAAGTATTATAAGCATAGAGTTTGGGACCTTGTATAATATTTCATGGCATTTAAAATCACTTATATATCAAGAGAAGATAACAAACATGTTGATAGGCTAGCAGTGATTAGAGCTCAGTTTGATGTTCTAAAAGGCATAAGAGAAGACAAGAATCAACCTCATTTAAAGGTGATTGTGAGACCTTCTATACCAAACAATGTCACCAATTGGAAAGTGTTTAAAAATGACCAATAAATATCATGTTTCCTATAGGAATAATCTAAGTTCTCTATAAATAATTAGTTTAAGCTTCAATAGCAATATGGAGGGTAGATTGTCTAGTTGAAGTCTAACAAGATTCCCAAAGGCCTAGTGACTCTTGAAAGCATATTCAATGAGGATGATAATCTCAAGAAGGATAAGGTAAGCATGTCAACCAAGAAAGATAAATATGAAAAGTTATAGATATTTAAAGATATGTTACTTTCTCTTGGGAAGGTATGTACTAATCAAGAGAAGCATGATTTCTTTGAACTATGCAAGGAGTTTAGTGGTATTTTTACATGGGAGTATAGTGATTTGAAGGGTTTTGATCCAAGCTTGGCTCAATATACCATAGAGTTAGATGAAATTTCCAAACCCATCAAGTAAAGAAAAAGGCCAATCAATCCCAATATCGAACCACTCATGAAGAAAAATCTCACTAAGTTGATTGAATACAAAATCATTTTTCCTATAAAGTATTCTTCCTGGTTGGCCAATTTAGTCCCTTTTAGGAATAAAAATAGAGAGATCAGGTTGTGTGTATAATTTAGGGACTTAAATAGAGTGTATTTGAGAAATCATTACATTCTCCCTTCTATGGAACAAATTCTGCAAGTGGTGGCAGGCAGTGAGAGGTTTTTTCCCCTGGGTGGCTATTCTGGGTACGATCAGATTCTAGTGAAATAAAGTGACCAATATAAAATATAATTCACCACCAAATGGGGCACATATACCTATAGTAAAATACCATTTAGATTATCAAATTTTGGAGCTAATTTTTAATGTGGAATGGATATGGCTTTCCAAGGGCTAATCAATGACATTGTACTAGTATATCTTGATGATGTGATAGTTTTCTCCAAGGAAGCAAAGGATCAATTAAATCACCTGATGAAGATTTTTGACAGGTGTAGAGAGTTTGGGATCTCTCTAAACCCAAAGAAGTGTGTTTTTACTATTCATGAAGGCAAACTCTTAGGCCACATTATTTCCAAGAAAGGTCTATCCATTGATCTGGAAAGGGTAAGTGCCATCTTGGCAATGTCTTTACCTAGACATAAGAAGGGTCTACAAAGATTCTTTGGTAAGATAAATTTAATTAGGAGGTTCAATCCTAATTTTACTAACTTGGTTAAGCCCTTGAGATCTATGCTGAGGAAAGATGAGATATTCACTTGGTTAGGAAGGAGAAAATAAAGTTTTGAAGAGATCAAGCAAGCCATTGCCCAGGCCCCTACTCTTGTAAGTTCAAACTTCTCCAAGGACTTTAATTTGTATACTTATGGGAATGAAGAGGTAATCTCTACCATGCTCACTCAAGCTAATGAGGAAAATTTGGAACAACCTATTACCTTTTTCAATCAAGGTATAGAAGGTTATGAGACAAGATATACATAAATTGAGAAACAAGTGCTTTTAGTCATAAGGAGTTTGAAGAAGTTCAAGCAAATTTTGTCTAAAAACGAGGTTCATATTTTTGTGCCTCATCCTAGTGTGAAATAATTTTTGTTGAGCAAAGATTTAAATGAGAAAAGGGTAGGGTGGTTTGCCAAAGTGATAGAGTATGATGTGTAGATCAAAACAACCAAGCTAGTGAAGGGAAAATGACTATGTGAATATCTTTATTTAGAATTGAAGGAACAAAGGGAGGTTATTTGAGAGCTTCATGTTGATCCTATAACAACTATACCTTTAGTCACAAGGATATGGACACAAGACATGATTCATTTCCTAGAAACCAGCAAGTGTCCACAAGGTCTTGATAGGGTCAAGAGAAAGTACTTTAGGCTACAATCCATTCTTGATGTACTAGTTGATGGAGTGCTCTTTAGAAAGGATTTTTCAAGTGTGATTTTAAGTTGAATTGATTCAGACTAGATTGAAAAAGTATTTCATGAGTTTCATGATGGACCATCTGGTGGTCACTTTGCTCCAAAAACCATAGATGCTAAGATTATGAGTGTTGGATACTTCTGGCACAACCTATTCAAGGAAACCCATGCTTGGGTAATGAAAATCCAAAAGTGTGCTCTTTTTTATAGCAATAAAAATATAGATATCTTTCACCTTCATCCAATCTAGGTTTAGCAACCCTTCATGTAATGGGAATTGGATTTCACAAGTCTGATCAATCCTCCTATTGCTTGCCACAAATAGTTATTGACTGCCACTGATTACTTCATGAGATGGGTTGATGTTTTAGCTTTGAAAGAGGCCAATGAAAGTTTATCCTTGATTTCTATGAAGGTATAGTAAATATATTTGGATCTCCCTTAATAATCATCTCAAATAATGCATTGGCCTTTCTAGGAGCAAGGACAAGTGAATGGGATTTGAAGCATGGCATCTACCTTAGCACCTCTTCTAATTACTATCCCTAGGAAAATGTACTAGTTGAGCCCACAAACAATAATTTGATCAGGATTATAAAGAAAATAATGGAGAGAATCAAATGACTTGGCAAACCAAGTTGAAGACAACCCTTTGGGCTGATAGGATCACCCTAAAGAGAGCAATTTGTAACTCACCATACACACTTGTGTATGGAATGGAGGCTAGGATTCGTATCTCACTTGAGTTAAAAGCTTTAGACCCCACCTATTAGCTAAAATTTATGGATAATGAAATTATGGAGGATAGATGATGTGAGTTGATAGAGCTTGAGGAAACAAGAGATCAAGCTATGCACACCATGACTACTCACCAACAACAAACAAAGAAGTATTTTGATAGGAATTCCTTGCCAAAGAACTTCAAAGAAGGAGAAATTATTCTGAAATGGGATAAAGATACAACCAAGCCTAGAAAACACACAAAGTTTGATGCTTTGTGGAGTGACACATATGTAATCACATAGTGTAAATAACATAATGCTTTCCAATTCTCAAAGTTGGATGGAGAGGAACTACATATCCCAGTCAATGGGATATATCTGAAGCATTATTATTGATGGTTCTATTATTTCTAATGTACATAATTTCCTACTTTCTTTGTGTTCTCCAAGTGCTTAGGCACATGTGTGAGTTTGTCTTTATCTAGTTTTATGTTGTCTTTGATTGGTCTTGACAGTTGTTGTGTGGTGTGTTTTCTTATGTTTTTGTAAAGTCCTTGTTAGTCATTTTCATCCATTGAATCCAAGCCCAATAGACTATAAGGCTATTGGTCTGGTTAATATAGTAGGCATATTACCCCTATGAGTCACCAATTTATCAACCAAATTTTGGCCTTTCAGGCCAAAATTGGGCATCCCTATCCATTCAGTCACTTGTCCATGTCTTTGGTTGGACTTAGTAATGAATTTTCATTTGAGAGAGGTATCTTATATAAAACCCATAGCAAATGCATAAGTCTTTCCTTCAAACAGTTTGTTTTTGTAATTTTCTAAGCCTTTAGGGCTTTTATTTTGACTAAGTGTTCAAATTATTTTGGGTTTTATTCAAAAAAGATTTCTTTTGGGTTTTCTTTAGGTGTTCCTTTAAGAGGTTTTACCAAATTATTTTGGATATTTTGTCAGAAGATTTTCCCTTAAGTGTTTTCTTTTGGACAAATTCTCTATGCAACTTTTTTGAAGGTCCATGACAATTTTTTTGTAAGATATCTTTTAAAGCTAAAAAAAACACTTGCCTTTTAGAAGGGTACATTTGAAACTTTCCCAAAAGGCTTTTTCTTTGGAAAGTGGACACTTTCAATTTTCTCAAAGGGTAGGTGACAACTCTTTTTGAGGACTCTTTCACGCCAAAAAGGACTTTTTCAAAATTCTTAAGGGTATGTTCATCTTTCCAAATGGTACATTGGCAACTTTCCCAAAGGGAATTTTTATTTAGAAAGTGGACACTTGACTTTTCGGAGGGCACTTAGTAGAAAAATTGAAGGAAAGAATTGTTTCTAACATTTTTTCTGAAAGAACTTTTTTGAAGGTCTAAATAATTCTTCCAAAAGGCCACTTCCATATCCAAAGGGTACTTCACAGAAAGTCTGAAGGATTATTTCATAGAAAAGGTGGACCATTTCATATTTTTGAAGGACCTATTCTAAAAGCTCAAAGGACCATTTCAAAATCCTGAAGGGTATGTTGATTTTTTCGAAGGGTATCCATAGGAAGGTTGAAGAGAAAGAGACCGTTCTGAGAAGATGAAGGGTTCTTTCAAAAATCTTGAAGGGCAATTTTCAAAGGAAATAATTCCTTCAAACTTTTTGTATGAAGGAAGTTTACGAGTGACCCAAAAGACCGAATTCCTTTAGACTTTTTATCTGAAGAAATGGTCTAAGAGGATGATTCTGAAGATAATATTTCCTTTAGACTTTTTATCCAAAGGAAATGGACCGATCAATAAAGCTAAAAGAAAAGAAGGAAACAAAAGACCCGAATGATTTCTTTCATAAAATGTGGCCGTAGACAAAAAGTTTGAAAGAATGTTGAAGATAAAAAGTTTAAAGAAATGCTTGAGGAGTGATAGCCCATAAAATGTCAAGTTCAAAATGCATAAATTAGCTATTGGGATTCAAACATATGAGTGACAGCCCACAAAATGTTAATTTCAAGCTACAAGGAATAGTCGTTGGAATTTAAAACAAAGTTTTGGAACGAGAAGGAAAAGATAAAGGTGATAGACAATGAGATCCTGAACAGATGTGCATAGCAAGAAAAAATAGGAAATTGATAGTTCAAGTTGTTATACACCATTTCACAATGCAACAAGCCAACAAAGGGTAGCTAACATCTAGACGAAACTCCAACCAATGGAGCCATTTATGGTAAAAATTAGTTTGGAATATCTTAATTTTGTTGGCATAATTATAAATAAAACACCTTACAGAATGCAACATAACTATTCTAATCTCATGTTGACACATGTTTGAATCATTTTTAAAATTTCTTTTGCTCGACCTCTTCTAAAAAATGTACTCTTTCTACTCATTTTGGGATCATTTGATGGTTATGGTAAAACTTTGGCTAGATTTGTACTATAACTCTTGAAGAAATATACAATTGATTTTTCCATTTTCACATTGCACTATTGAGCATAAGTTCAAATCTTGTTGATAATGACTAGTGAAAAGGTTATTTTATAGCATATCAATCTATGGTCACTTACCAATGTGTAGAAAAGATGATGTTGTAGGTCTCTGTTAACATTCTTTACTAAGTGTATAAACATCTTAGAAGTGGTATATGTATATTCTCTTTGTAGAATCATTCATCACCCTCCTAAATGTCAATTACCTTCCTAGATCTAACTTATGAAATACTGATACATAAATGTTTTTGTTGTGACTTTGAGTGAAACACCCTTGTTTATCTATAAGTAGTGGTTTTAGTCTTAAGAGGACATCAAATATTGGTGCATCATCACTTGTTTTCCTAATTTTTTTCCTTCTCCCTTTTCATTCATATTTATTAGTTTAGAAAGAGCTTTAAGGTGCATCAAGGGGAGCTAGCCCCTCATCTAGAGATTTCTCTCAATAGAATTGTCACTCACAGTAAGAGAGGTGATTCCATTATGCTACTTGGATGAGGAAAACTAAGCATTTCCTGAAGATTACAAATCCAAGTGTCAAAAACTACAATTTAGTAGTGCATATCACCCACAAATAGATGGAAAGATAGAAGTTGTGAATAGGAGCTTGGGAAATTTATTGAGATGCATAGTGGGAGAGAAGCCAAAGAAATGGGACTTGGCTTTACCACAAGTTGAGTTTGCATGTAACAGTTTAATGAATAGATCAACAGGAAAGTCACCTTTTCAAATTATTTATGGGATAAATTCTATGGGTATTTTGGATTTGGTAAAATTTCCAATTGTAGATTGAATTAGTGATGATGCAGAAGCATTTACAGAGCATATGTAGTAGTTGCAAGGAGTAAGAAAAATTTGTAGGAATGTTTGAGAAATATAAAGAAGCCAATGTTAGAAGAAGATCCAAGGTATTTGAAGAAGGAGATTTGGTAATGGTTTACTTGAGGAAAGAGAGGTTTCCAAAAGGCACATAAAATAAGCTAAAGTATAAGAAAATTGGACCATGTAGAATTGTGAAGAAAGTCAATGATAACACATATGAGGTGAGTTTAACACATAATTTTGATATATCTCTAGTATCTAATATTCTAGATTTATATGAATTCCATGGAAAATATGGTGAAGATGATGAAGATGAAAAAGTAAATTGGGAGCAACAAGTTCCAAAGAAGAAGAAAGAAAAATAGTGAAAGTTTTGGATATGAAGACAGTGAACACAAGGCAAGGGAATTATAACAAGTATTTGGTGTAGTGGAAAGGATAGCAGCAAGAACAAAGCATTTGAATTATAGAATGTGAGATAAAGAATATTGATAAGGAAAAATGGTAGTGGTACAATCAGGGGCAACTTGTAGGAGCTAAGTTGTTTTCAACTAGAGGAGAATGATGTAGAAAAAATAAGCCAACCTTCTAGGGGACATAAATTTTGACTCATAACTCTGTTTGGGCTCTTCCACATGCCAACATGATCATATCAAAAAGTGTGTTTCTGTCCTAGGCTATTACATCAGCCTAGAAATGTTTTTGATATTTTTTGGAGGCCGTACGTGATCATCTAAGGGTCTAAAATTATGATTTAATGATTTTTGGGGTTTTTTCTATTTTTAGAAATTGTATATTTTTAGAACCAGACATCAAATTTAGTTGAATTTTGTCCCATTGTCTAATTATAGTGTTTAGGATATTTTGGGAGATTTTAAAAGTAGGTGTTTTTTTTTATATTTTTGTTTTTAAAAATAGGGATATTTTAGGATATTGCATGTAAACACTAATTTTTGAGTTGAGGCTTATTTAAGCATGGCATGGGTTTGCAATTATTTCAAGCAATCAATATGAATATTTTCTAAGTATTATTTCAAGATCTTGGCCTATTGGTAATTTTCTTATTCTTGATATTTTTTGGTTTCATTATCTACATACACATTCAATATTCATAGTATGAACTAAATTAGGTTTATTTGTTTATTTTTTAATTTACATTTATAATTCTTTTATTGTTGAATACGTATGTATGTGTGTATCTACATATGTATGTATGTACATACCTACATATATCTATATGTATGTACATATATGTACACACACACACACACACACACACACACACACACACACACACACACACACACACACACACACACACACACACACACAAAATAATGATGTATAATGTTATAAAAAAAAATTATAAAATTGTTATGTTTTAAATGTTTTGATAATTTTAATATTTTATTATAAATATAATATATAATATATTAATTATTATATTATATTTATAAGATTAATATATATTAAATACTAATACAATATTTTAATATCCATATTTTGTTTATTATATAGTATAAAAATACTATTATATTATACATTAATATTATATTATAATATTAATATAGTCTATAGCATAAGGATGTATTTTTATTTTTTTGTAAAGTGTGGTTTTGTAAAGCAAAAGAGTGTAAATCGATAGTCATACCTCACTTGAAACTCATGATTGTCATCCCCCATCTAACCTTTTGTTCACATAATGATAATAAAAAATATTCATATAGATCTAGTGGAGGTGATGGGAAGAATGAGATTGTGTATTCATTTATATGATGTCACAATGAGTCATGTTGGGAGAAGATGTTTAGTTTCACAAAAATCTTGAGCAATGGTGAAGTGGTGGGGAAGGGTCAGACAATTAAAAACAAGTGATAGAATATTCAACGTGAGTTGGATGGTGATGGTTAGACGTAATAAAAGGGTATGTCATGTGATATTGTGCACAATAAAGCCCATATCATACATCAGACCTATATTTAGGGCAATTGTTTAATTTACATGACTTTCACACATTACAAAGGGGTATATAAATTACAAGGTGGAAACATCTTTGATTGGTTTTTTTCTATTATTATGGATACGAGGACATCATGAGAACTAATTTTATTATGACATGGCTCCATATCCCATGATTACCTCAAATAAAAACTATAGTGATGTTTATGTGGGGACAAGACATTGACATACCATAGTCTATCTTGTAGCTTATGTTAGTCCATGTTGTGAGTATATTAATATCTGGAATAGTTAAATTAGGCTTAAAAACATATGGAAACACCAAACTCAGACCACTAGAAGAAATGACAAGGCAATAAAAAACATACACATGCCAATATATTTTGACATGTTTTGGGTGGTGACGGTAAATGGGAATGAAATATTTCAAATGTTGTTCTAAAATGTGAATGGCAACACTCCAATATAATTATTGCATTAGTGACTTGGTTTTGTGTCATGTTATATTTCTTAAAAAATTATATTTCAGAATAACTCTATTAAATAATAATAAATACAATAATATTATACATTAATATTATATTATAATATTAATATAATATATAAAATGTACAATATTTAATTTTATGTTTTGGTAAAGTGTGATTTTATAAAACATAAGTGTAAATCAATAGTTTTACTATTATTGTTATAATTAATATCATTATTAAGATCTATTATATATTATATACTATTATATTATATAATATATATTATATTAGTATATTATATATTATTAATATGTTAATATAAAATATTAATCATGTATTGGGTAATTTAAATAATTTGGTGAAAGTCATAAATTACATTGGTAGATGTCACATGTCATAGAACTTTGTACGTGTATCTATTTTGGATTATTTGAGTCCATCCCCTGAAATACCTTGCCATTATCCTCACTATCACTATAACTTCTTCAAGGATAGTTTGAATTCACCATAGCCTCCACCACCCTGAAGCCACTTTTTGAAATGGGATTGGGCATGATTAGATTGTAAAGTAAAAGATTGCATCGCAAATATTATATATAATATTTAATAAGAAACACATGGAAAATAAGTGCAATGTAACTAATGCATTATCAATTATAAAAAAATGCAACAATTTAACAACACATAATACAAAGCACAAAACACATAACCCATAGATAAATGGCTAAATAAAAAGTTTTAAATAGCACCCATTCATAAAAAGATGTTACAACCAAAAAAACACACCACCTACTGATGATTGTGTTAAGCGTTATCAACCTTCAACCTATAAGGCCACGTGGAATGACCCCTATGTTTCTCTCAGCAATGGACTCTCATGAATCTAAAACATATTTTTATTTCATGATTTTGTATAAATTATATTTCCTTATTTTTTATAATCCCTAATAACTTTTATAAAATGGTAAAAACATACCAAATTAAAATATTTGCAAATATGATATGGAGGTGTACGTTATCTTCAGCATCAATGTTTTTCCAATATGTGCCATGTTTGCATGGTAGTTGAAAACTAGGTGCTACAAACATTCCTTATCATAGCCAAAGTAGTTGTGAAAAACATTAGAGTTGTTTTACAATGTGAATGATAACACCATCAAATAATTTTTGTAATGGTGATTTTATTTCTCTTTATGTTATATCTATTGCACATGTATTTTTTAAGAATAGCTATATTAAATAATAATAAGTACAATAATATTATTACATAATATTATATTATAGTGTTAATATAATATATATCATCAAGATGTAATTTTCTATTTTAGTAAATCATAATTTTATAAAGCAAAAAATGTAAATCGATAGTCATACCTTGATTGAAACCCATGACGACTGACCTCACCTCACCTTTTTTCCACACAATGATAAGTAACAATAATCATATATTTATGGTGTAATTCATGGTACAAAATGAGATTATGTGTTCCTTCTTAAAACATGGTAATGAATTATGTAGGGAGGAGACATTTTTTCCCCAAAGATCTTGAATAATGGCAATGTGGTGGGGAAGGTCTAGCCAATACAAAACATGTAAGTGGTGAAATATTTCTAGGTTAGTTATATGGTGATGGTGAGGAGAAATGACATGAAATTTCATGTAATAATAAACACCTCATAACCCATATTATACACTAGTTCTATATTTAAGGTGACTGTTAGACTTATATGACTTTAACACACTACAAAGGGGTATGTACCCTGCAAGGTGATGACATATTTTATTTGGGGTTTTCTATTATTAAAGTTTGATAAGGACATCATGATTGCTGATTTGATTACATCAAAGCTTCATATTTGATGACTTCAATCCATATTAAAATGTTGTTTATGTTCAAAAAAGATATTGAGGTACCATAGTCTATTTGTAGCTTATATTGAACGATTTTGCAAATATATTAACATCTAGAGTAACTAAATCAGTTTTAATAGAATACAAAAACACCAAACTCATACCCATAGAATAAAATGGAAGGTAATAAAGATTATGAAAATGGTGAAATATTTCAACATGCACTAGGTGGTGATGATGAGTGGTTATGACATGGTGTTTCAGGTGATACCATACATCAAGGCCTCTATAATATACACCAAACCTAGATTTAGGGTAGTGGTCGGATTCACATGACCTAAATCACCCATTAAAAAGGGGTTCATATCTTGCAAGGTGGAAACATTTTTGTTTTATCATTTTCTATTTTTTAGGGTGTATGAGGATGTCATGAGAGTTAATTTGATTGAAATAGTCCTTTACATTTGATGTGTAGTTAGAATCAATGATACAATGTAGTTAATGTAGGGACAATTTATTATGGTCCCAAATAATATATTATTATTTCTATTTATCTAGGTTACTAATATATTAGCACCTACCAATGAGATGGGTGTGCATTGGTAATGCAACTTGGTTTTTATAGTACCACCTAGGTTCAAATTTTGGTGGCATTGGAAGGCCGATTGTGGTCATTTAACTGGTATAGGCTAGTTCTGGATGTATTGGTGGTAAAAAATGCCAATTGTGGTGGGAATGTAAACACCAATTGTGTTAGGAATATTATGTCAAGGAATTTAAACACTGATTATGGTAGGAATATTAGTATTCACCAGTTGTGGTGGTAGTGTTGGTATCAACCGGTTATGGTTATTGATGTAACTGATTAGTTACTCTATTCAAAATATTCATATCTATCTAAAATATATATACTAACACCTAAAAAATTACATCCCTTCTGACATTTCTTACACCATTGGGTAAACTATTAGAGTAAGTCCCAAGTTCACCTATTCATCCCTTGTCACGTCTTAGATAGAAACCTTCATCAGTACCACAAATGAGACTTTATAATTTGAATTAATGTATTACCCCCATGATATTTAGCTTATTTTTTTCACCCTTAACTTCCCTTATTGAAAGCTATGTGTAAAAATAACCTGCCTTAGCAATGTTCATGTTCATACTCACAAGTGATATGTGTTGTGAGAATCCATAGTGTTTTCTCAATGCCTTGTTTTATATTTGAATGCTATCACACTTTCATGAGTTTTAACATAAGTTAGCATGGTTCCAAAGGGTTATGAGACTATTATTAAATAAAAACATGCCATGTGTCATGATCATACTGACTCACACTCTAACGAGTTGTGGGAAGGTTTACATGGTGCTCAAGGATTACAAGGCAAGGCAGAAATAAAAACACACCACACATTATGATTTCACTCACTTGTACATAATTTATTGAAAGGTTTTCATGCATCCTTAGGATTTCAAGTAAATGAGGAAATTTCAAGCTACCATGTGTTGTAAATATAATGACCACATACTTCATACGTTATAATTTAAAACTCAACTAGGAGAAATGGCTAAAAGGTTGTGAGCCTACAAAAATGAACACATGTCCTAACTTCAAAAGGAATTAGATGGGATAAGTAAATTCAAAATTATAATGCAAGTTTTAAGTTTGTTGTCTAAGGAATTTAAAATAAAAATCTATCAAAACATTTTCTAAAAGTGGTCTAATAAATGAAAGAATAAGTTGGAAATTTAAAATTCCATTGCACTTTTTTCCTTCATAATGTATTTCAGCAGGGGAGGTTTGTGAAAGGGACTATAAATATCAACATTTGTAGATTATCTAGATCATTAAAGCCTACCAAATTTAATTAGTTTCATGTATACATGGGAGGCATTATTCATTATAATTTAAGCAATATACAACATACATTATACATGATTAATTTTATAATAATCACTCTTTATAGAGATTTTTCTACCTTTAATAAGACTTGTATTATATTTAATAGTGGGAAATATACGTATAAATATATTTTACATAGAAACCATTTAAATTTATTAAAGACAAAGCTTATGAATCCTATTACAAAACATAGGTTAGATCAGCATAATTATTATAAAGTAAACATCAAATAATCATAAGTTTCCTTTCCTCTTAGCTAATATCTCTTATTTTAGAGCACGTGATCTATTCAAATCCATGGTAAAAATATAATCTATTAAATAATTTATATTAATGTCTTTTAGTAAAAAACAAAAATCTTTTAATGCACTAATATTTCAACAATATATTATTTGAAATGTCGTGGATGCAACATTCTCTACATTAATTAACATCATAACCAAATAATGATATGATATATATTATCATATGCATTTGAATACATCTTGATGATATATATACTTTAAACACAACATTATAGGATATAGGAAATGGTTCAACAAAACATTATAACTTTTAGCCTACAATTCTTTATTATTGTAATGGAAATAAAACCTAGTTTGTCCTATTTTATTAATGTTATAAAAGTACAAATAAAATTAATAGTGTGTGCACCATATTATTTAAGTTACTTTCTCAATCAAGAATTACAACATGGAAATGAATACCAAATGAGGATATGATTTGGTTCTATTTTCCACTCAACCATCCTCATAATGACTACATATTGTTGATAATGGGGTATTGAGGGATCCTCTAGCTAGTATGTCTATTATTCACTATGTATCCCATTTTATTTATCTTTCATTATATTCTCAACTAACATAAAGACATTATTCCTTTTCATTCATACTATGAGTTATTTAAATAACAAGGAATATAATGGTATTATATAGGTTTTGCAGCTAAAATTTGGTAAACATGGTCATATTGAGCATACAAATAGAACCCAAAAATATTTTAGTCTCAGGAAAATAGCGTCAGGAAAGGACTATAGCACCAAACACTAAGGTGTTCTATTTTTGGTGTTTTTATCCAATTAGAAAATGAAAGATAGACTCAGGTTCTAGATAGTGTCTCAGTCTTGTGTGCAAGTTCTTGAACCCTAATTCATTTGAATCACCCTATTTTTTTATAAGTATCTTTCTCCTTTATACAATTTAGTTTGATCAAATTGATATAAACATATGGCAAAGAGTTTAAAATGTTGATTAGAATAGATTTGACATGTTAGGATTATTTCATGGGGTTTTTATAATTTATTTATAGCATTAAAAACATGTTTAAGACATAGTATTGGTAGGTGAGATTTAGGATTGCCTTCAATGTATTTAAGTAGAATTATTCCCATATTCTAGACCCTTATTATTTAGGAGTTAAACATCTAATTTCCTAAAATAATAAAACATTTGGTGAATCCAAGTTACTTCGAATAAAAAACTTAAACCCTAGCTACACTTAAGGGTT
Source organism: Torreya grandis (assembly GCA_037957365.1). Classification (NCBI taxonomy): domain Eukaryota; kingdom Viridiplantae; phylum Streptophyta; class Pinopsida; order Cupressales; family Taxaceae; genus Torreya; species Torreya grandis. The sequence goes on from JARHVA010000308.1 coordinate 2,442,752, forward strand.
TTCCTTCATATCTTGTGCAAAAATTTAATTTTAAAAATTCTAATTTTTTTATTAATTTTTGTACATTTATCCTATTCAAAATTATTTTTAGAATTTAAAATTATTGCATAAATTTCAAAAATTATAAAACCCTAGTTTAAAACCCTAGATTTCAAAACTAGGCCATCAAACAATAAGCCTTGCCTCCTTGCCAATTTTAGAAAACTATTTTGGAGTTTTTGCAAATTAATTACCTTGTCAAAAATTATTTCAAAATTTGTAGTATCTTGTACAAACATTTAAGTTTTAAAATTCTGATTTTGTATCAATTTTTGTACATTTATTTTATTTCAAAGAATTTTTAGATTTTAAAGTTATTGCATAATTTTCAAAAATTTAAAACCCCTAGATCAAAACCCTAGATTTCCAAACTAGGTCCTCAAACCTGAAATTTACCTCCCTTGTAATTTTTAGAAAATTAATTTGAATTTATTGCAAATTATTTGGGTATCAAAAATAAATTTCCAAATTCAATGTTAGCAGTTCTTTGTGCATTTATTTGCTTCATAGTAATTTTTAAAATTATCTTTGGTGATAAAATGGCCACAAAGGCAATTCCTCCTCATCACATAGATCAGTTTATAAAATTTTCTTACAATTATGACAATGATTGGATAATTTTTCAATATTGCACATTAGCTAAAACTATAGAAAATGATTTCATTTATAGTGAAGATAATGACTATTATTATAATGAAGGATATGATTATGTGTGTAATGATGTGGGTGAATCACAAATATCTAAATCTTTTTATCTTAAACCCATCTCTTTTATTCCTTCTTATAATAACAATTATTTTGATAAATGGTAAAGATACTTCTCACCTCATTCTCTTAGACACAATATAAAAAATGCATAAATTAATCATGCACGTTCAAGTGAACCTATATTTGGTGATGATTTACTTCCATGTGAGCCTAATATTTCACTACCTTTTACTACTACTATCTTTAAAATACAACAATATAAATGCAATAGAATCAAATTACCAAAGCATAGTTTAAATGATGCATTATTTTCTCTTAACTCTACTCTTTCAAAAAAATGTTCAAATTCTAACTCTTCTACTCTTATTTCTCATGTTGAAAATGAATAAAATGCATATATTCCATCCATAGATATCATAGATACACATGATATTACAAATTCCAATATATCTTATTGCATATGAGAAAGGAATTAAATCTTTCTCTTACACCTCTCCTTAGCAATGATGTAAGTGATAATGAATATGATAGTGAACATGCAAATGAATATGAAAATGAAAGTGACTGTGAAAATGATACTTCAAATTCTTCCATTTCAAATCAACAAAATGTAGATTGTGATAATGAATGGAATAATGATGACTACTATGAATATAGTGAAGAAGAAAATGTATCTCATGCTTCTAACCCTTCTCTCACTACTCTGAAATCTCATGCATGTCAAAATGTTGCTTTTACTTCTATGAATGATTCTATTTCTAATAATGCACATGCTAATCTTAATATCACATCTTTTACTAAATTAGAGTGTGATTCACTAAAATAAAAAGATACCAATGAATCTCCCAAGCCATCCCCCACTACAATAGAACCCAATCTTCACTCTTCACCTAAAGAGAATGGTAGCTCACATCCCTCTAGTAAGGTCCAAGTTACCATTCCTCCAAATTTTATAGTGAGCACACCCCCTCTTTATAATCCACTTTCTAAATTTAGCATTCCCATGGTTAAAATTAACAATCAAATTCAATGCTTAATTGAACCACTTTAAGATACTAATGTACCATCCCAGGAGATCATCTCTTTAATACATGTAGTTGGTGAACTACAACACCAAGTACATCTCCTTACCTTGGAAAATAAAGCTTATTAATCTTGGATGGATGTTAATGATCTACATGGAAACCCTGTTCCAAATATATTCATAAAATCTTCACTGCTTAAGCACTTCCAAACACATCATTAACTCAATTTTTTGGAACTGGAGATCTATTAAAATAACTTTAGGCCTTTCAAAAGGATTTACCACCTCAAGTAAGCCCTTTGATTCTACTCAATTTATTTTAGTAGACATTAGTAGGGGAAACATAGAATTGGTTCTTTCATCTACTCCCCATTGGTTCATTGTACACATATGATGACTTAAAGGATTCATTTCATAGAAATACCATCATAAATATGGGCCCTCATGTTATATATGAGAAACATGCCACAATACATTAGAGTTCTTCAGAGCTAGTAAGTAAGTATATCTTAAGATTCAAGGCTCATATGTTAAGATTGATATACAAACCAATATATCTAGATATTCATCATATCTTCATAAAGTGCCTTCACCAAACTCTCCTTGAGCATCTACTATATCAGACAAAGCCTTATTTTAAGCATTTGTGTTACATATTTCTAGCTTTTGAAAATAAATTAGGATTGATTGAGGAAGACAGTTAATTGGATCACTCTAGAATTCATAGTAGCATCTTTAGATACAACTCCTACCACTCAGTATCTACCATATCCTAGACAAAATAGGAGACCACAACTAGAAAAGCAACCACTCAAGAACAAAGATCAAGTTTTTAGAACACAACCTATAGTATGCACCATAGAGAATAATAGGATAACACCACCATATTTTTATTTAGATAAAGATATCCCATCTATCATATTATCAACACTATTATATAGGAGGTTAATCACATTACCTTCTAATCACTGACGAGATCTACATCTCTTACATAGATAGCTAGATTAACATTTTTGTAACTATCATCGTATCCATGGACATGGAGATAATGATTATTTTAGACTCATATATTACATTACCAGATGTTCTAATAGTGGTATTATAGATTTCATAGAGGGCCATAAAGATCTCCTCCATTATGGAACCCTAGACCTCATTCCTCCATGACTAAGTCATCCCAAGATATTCCTTTATAGGAATCATTGATCATTCATCATGAGCACAATGTAGGTTCTAGGATATAATCTCATAAGAGATATCCTATTCTAAATATTTAGAAGGTTTGGAAAATAGTACGACCACATATAGCAGTAGAGTTTGTGGAATACATAGTGCAATTCCATAAACATATGTAGTAGAGTCACAGTGAGTACATCAAATTACTATTCCAGAGAGATATTCATTATCATTGAGTTTTTAGGGTCCTATCTCACATAGCAATCTACTACGATTAAGACTAGTTGAACCCAAAGTATAGAGTAATACTATTCCAAAGAAATATTCATTACTACCAAGTTTTTAGGGTCCTTTCTCATGTAACAACCTATTATGATTAAGATTAAATGAGCCCTCAGCATAAGTTTTAGCTCCATCTCCATATATTTCTTAGTCATATGCATCACAATATAAGCCATGGGATATTCAGTTATAGACAAATGAGCCTTCTTCATAGAAGATAGTATTAACTATAGTGCACATTCTTACACAACATGAGTAGTATGGGAATTTGTTCATGTGGCCGACAGGGTTCAGATAGTGATATAGCACATTGTTATACAACATATCATTTTAGCATTAGTTTATAGATTCACATAGCATGGTAATGATGGAGCCAAAGGTCTAGATAACCTTTATATTCTTGATCACTCTTGGTAAGGTAATACACACATAATGTTATCTTACTTTCCCCTCTTACTAACAACTAACATTCCTAATTCTAGATAGCCATCCCTAGTTAGAAATAGACTATCAAATTATATATATATATATATATTACCAAATCAAACTTATCTAAACACTTTCCCACTCAAACCAAATCAAACTTATCTAGATCCTACTTTACCAATCTAGAAAACCAAATTAAATTCATCCAAATAAGTTTACCAATTGTCACAAACCAATTTTTTTTTTCTTACATACAATTACAAATCAAAATTAATAACCTAGTATCACAATTATCAAAAAAATCAAACCACATATCCCAAGTACTATATTACTAAGCATATGTAAATTTAAAACCAATACTAGATCAATTATTTCTAAATCAGCCACTCACAATCAATATACCAACATATTTTAGAATCCACAACATGAATACACATGAGTTCACAATCAAACCAACATCTATATATATAACTAGGTTTTCAAACACATATCATATAAAAATAAAATCATTCATGAATGGGCATCATGCTATCACTCTCAATCTCAATCTCTCCTCTAGTAATAATTCCATAGTCTAGCCTAGCATTCAATGGCCCCGTGATTCCTTGACCTACTAAATGCATCTTACGATGGATCTCTCACTCTAGTAAATGACCATGCTCCTTGTGAAAGTCTACATACCATCTATAAAACTCTATATACTCATCTATAATCCACATACTCATCAATCCATAGTCAGGAGGAGGCATCTTATGCTTATCTCACTCAACCCTTAATACATCTCTCTCTCTCTCTCTCTCTCTCTCTCTCTCTCTCTCTCTCTCTCTCTCTCTCTCTCTCTCTCTCTCTCTCTCTCTCTCTCTCTCTCTCTATGCCTGAACATATGACGTAGCTATAGTCACCTAATCAAATAAATGAGCATAAACACCAGCTATAACTATCTCTCTCTTTATCAGACCCTCTTCCATACCATCATCAGGGACATGACATGAAAGCTCACATAGTGTAGACTCAATAATAGTCTCCTAAAACACATCATCTCCACCATCTGCCTCAATAGGTGTGTCATCCTAAACACCTCTAACTCCACTTGCATGCAAAGATAAAAATATTGCGTTCAACATACATTTTCAAAACAAATCCAAAAACACTAAGATAAACTCAAACTTTTACACAACTCAAGCATAATCACAATTTACCTCCTATCATGTGAATTAGATCAGGATCTTCATACTTGGGGGCATCCCCTCCATCGACAAGATATAACAAAGCCCATCGATGCCCCACCTACCATGTGGTATATGCCTTGGTGTAACCAACATTATCCAAATTAAGTATATCTATAGTTGCATCCCATGCATCTAAAGGTAATGGTTCCATCTTAACCTCAGTAATTTTTTCATGAGCCCCTACTCTCGATGGTTCACATGAACTCCTCAACCATACCCTTTCAAGTAGGTAATCAAATGCCTATCCCACTTCATAGTCCTTGGATCACACACATAACAGTCTAGCTCTATCCATCATAACCCTCTCATCAGTTGATAGAGGCAATAATATTATAGTATTTATTGATTGGCCTTTATATAACTCTCTCATACATACCTCACCCTACAAAACACTAAAAATCAACATATATATTAGTCAACCATGTCTAAGTAAATAGCCAAGATAAACAATAATAGATCACAAGTCAAAATTCCTATAAAATAGTAAATACATCAGTTTACCATGCTAAATAAATTACCAAGCAATATTACAGCTAAACTAAGCATTATCTTAGAAAACCCAGCCTTTAGGACAAAAAAATTAAGTACAGGATAATAACATGAGACATGAGCACTACAACCTAGACAACAGCATTGGAACTACTCAAAATTTCATAAAAACATGATTTTTCCCATAACTTGAGCTCCATAGCTCCATTTTACAAACCATTTTTCTCCTTAGAATCGTGACATTGAAACCTTCAACATAAAGTAAGCCTCGCTCTCTTACCACATCATTTACCTACCATGACACACACATCTATCTACCTTTCTTATACCCAGACATACAAATTGGTCCCAACCAATCCACACTCATTCAACTATCATATAACTTGGTCCTCACCAATCAACATTCATTAAAAATATTCAAACAACCTAGCCTATTCAATGTATCAACATTTCACTCCATTCAATCTATTACTACCTCATTTTACCTACCATGGCATGAATATTTCTATATCTATACTATACCTAGATACAAGATTCGATCCTAATTAGTCAAATATATCTTTCACTCCTAGTAATTCAATCTCACCAGTTCAACAATAGACTTTCGATCTATTCAATACATACCAACCAAGTTCCTATACATTCTGCCACTATTCATCACTTTTAGCTCAACCTCATCTATCATACATTTTATCCCTCTCCCTAAAAGGTGGGCATCATTTCTACTATTCCTATTCCTACACTTATTCAACACACTTATCCACTCTCATAGATGGATACACCATGGTTCTCACACCTCTAGCAATTAAATTAATTCAGCTCTGATCGGTCAAAACATATAGTGATTTAGACTACATGGGTCACTTAACATGGTTTTTACACCTTCATTATTTAGTTTATCAACATTAATTAACTCAAATTAGTTAAGATTATATAGTGGTTTAGATCATATGGGTCACTTAGCATTACTTAGCTCAAATTGGTCAAGATTATATAGTGGTTTAGACTACATGGGTCACTTAGCATCACTCAGTTCAGTTTGGTCAGGATTATATAGTGATTTAGATTATATTAGGATACTCAACATTACTCAAGACATTTAAAGGGATACAATTTTGGTTTATAGATACATAGACTATATAAATACTATATTTGAGGGCATGCACATTATTACACATCTCACACATATAGATTGATATAGCATGACATAATTAGAGACTAGATAAAAGATTATAGGCATAGTATAGAGCACATTATTTTAATATCTAGTTTTACACATGGGACATGACATGATAGATCATATCACATGCAATTATATAGATTCTTAGATTATCTAGATGCATCACTCATATACCAGATTTGGGGGCATGGCACAGATGTTCATGTCTTTCATCTTCTAGGATTATATAGATTGGGATGGCAGGATATCCCATTTTCTTCTTACACATTTCCCAAAATTTACAATTTACACCTAGGCATTACTCAAGTTGTCACCAAGTTGGACTGTACTATCATCTATAATGATTGGTCCATTGTATTACTCAGACTTAGATCCAAGAGTTTGTACGAGACAAAGGACAAACACTAGTTTTGGACGTCCAAGCACTTATCTAATCCAATTCAAGTTATTCAAATTTAGTATAGGGGAATCTATTACAAATATTCATTCTTTCTCTAGTCATTATTCAAATTAATTATAGGGGCATTTATTATAAGGATTTATTCTTTCTCTAAGCATTATTTAGATTCAATACAAGGATCATCTATTATAGGGATTCCTTATTTTTCTAGGCACTATTCAGATATAGTATAGAAATCATCTGTTATAGGGATTCCTTCTTTCTCCAAACACTATTTTAGTTCTTCATCCACTTCCCTAGCTAGGAAGTTGGAACCTTTTTCAGTATACTTATCTTCACAAAGGTAAGTTAAGGTATGCATCTTCTTTCTATATTTTACTCTAATACTTCATTTCATTGCATCATTAGATTAAAAAGGGGGAAAATGTATACACTCTAAATTGGTTAAGAAAACACATATATCATGTCTTTTCATAGTCCTTTCATAGGAGAATCTAACTTGAGAATATGATCTTTTATTAACATCTAGCCATTTCCCTTTGTCTAATTTGTCTTAGTCTTACTAAATTTCCTAGACATCTCTTTTCTTATCCCTAGTCATCTGTAGCTTTATAGGCATGACACTTTCAGACTTGAAGACCTATTTTAATCCCAACCCATCCCCCAAGTCACATACCCCTTCAACAATAGCACCAAAATAAGACTAGAGCACTTAAACCCAAAATGTCTAGTTTCTAGTGGTATTGTCCAAGTGCAATTTTGGTCCCAATGGTTAATTTATTTTGTAGGATGAGTCTTACCCCTTTTATTTTCTTTGTTCCTAAGTTTCCCAATGTCAACCAAATGAAAATAAATCTCCCAAATTCTAAATAACAAGTCTCTTATTTAAAGGACCACACAAGGCATTTTATATCTAACACTTAATATTTTGGCACATTAGACATAATAAAATCATTCAATAGTATAGCTCAGCTTCTATACATCACACATAGATTTTCATGCTTGATCAAGGAAGGGCATAGGTGAAATTCATTCTTGCATCAATTGTGCACATTTATTATGAATATTCTCTAAGGGAGAACTACATCTGATCTAAGACCCTTAGCTTGAAGGTTAATGTAAGAAGCACTAAGAATTATAGGAGTTATTGATTATGTGATCATTCTTTCCCTAACCTAAATTTTACCCTCCTTTTCTTTTTATCTCTTTGTTGTTTCCATGTGTGCAAATGAATACTTGTACTAAAGATAGAAATAGACCTATAGTGAGTTCCAATGACTTCCAGAACCTAAAATTTTGTACACAATGTCATATTGAGTAGAGGAACAAAACCCAAAATTATTTTAGTCTCAAGACAATAGTTTCGATAAAGGACTATATAATCAGACACTAGGGTGTCTTATTTTTGGTGCTTTTATCCAATCAAAAAATGAAAGATAGATTCAAGTTCTAGACAATGTTTAAGTCCTATGTGTGAGTTTTCAGACCCCAATTCATCTAAATCACCTTATTTTCTAGATAAGTATTCTTCTCCTTTATGTAAGCTAGTTTGATCAAATTGATATAAACATATTATTTTACTATATTTAATTAGAATTATTTTCATATTTTAGACCCTTATTATTTAGGAGTTAAACATCTAACTTTCTAAAACAATAAAACACATATCATATTCTTTAGCCAAGAAATGATCTCTCTATAGCCCTATCTAAAAAATAAAAGTTATTGCACACCTTATATATCCCCATTGATATTCTCCAATTCTTTTCAAGGTTCACTTGGTGTTATAAGTGAGGCTACATCTACTTAGGTATTTTAGGCCTATTTAAGGCTTAGTAAGCCTAATTTGTACATAACTACTCATCAATACCTATGATTATTTTTTATGATCTTGATGACTCCCATGTGTTTTCTCATTTTCAAGATATCCATGTACATATCTTTTCAAGGTTATAATAGTCTCTAACTCATTTCCTTACCCTTTTCATACTAAGCCTGCAAAAATTTTCCTCTTGGGAGTGCCCTCTATCTAAGACAAAATATAGGTCACTTCCCCTATTTTCCTAGACACAATGATAATATTAGGGGATTTGGAAAGTTATGGGAACCATTTTTACAAATTTTTAGGGTTTTTTCACACTCCTAACACCTCCAAACCTCATAAAATCCAAGGCAAGCTTCTTGAGCATTCATTATGTGTAAGGTTTATGTGTCAACTATAGTTTAAGGCTTGAGCTTAGTTATACCACTATTTTATTGGCCTAAGTATCTCAATAGGTTTGTATAAAAAAATTTAAGGTGTTATAATCAAGTCTATCAGCCATTCTTTCTTTCCAACTCCTCAAAGTTTACTCTTTATTGATCTACGTTTATATTATAGTCAACTATGATGGTGTGCCTACTCAAAAAATTTATGCCTATAGGTGGAATTTATATATTAGACCCTTATATACCATGTTACACATATTTTATATATAATAGCCCTTTTTCACTCCATTTACACCTAAACCATTAACTGCAAACCCCTAACCCTAAACACTAAACCTTAAAACCTAAACATTAAAACCTAAACCCTGAACCCCAAACCCTAAGCCTTAAAACTTGAATTATGAACATTAAATAATATACCTAAACCCTAGAACCTAATCCATATATTTAAATTATAAGGATAATTTCACCCTATACAGAGAAAGGAATGATTAGGGACATTTGTGTAAAAGGCTTGAAGGTGGATTCAAGATGAATTCTTAATAATTTGTGGGTTTTTTAATCAATGGGTATATCAATTTGTAGAAATGTGTAGCCTATATCATTAAACCTATAACATACATATAATAGTGATAAAATCATTCAAACATTACATCTACCCCATACCTAGTACTACATTTAGGTATGTTTTTACTCATACATGACATATTCATGTATTCAGTTACAGTCACTCATATCAGACAAAAATGTAGTTAATCACCCTATTACACTCCATTTGCACCTAAACCATTAACTATAAAACCTAAACCCCAAACCCTAAATACCACAAACATTAAATTTTAAACCCTAAACACCATAAAAATTGAACACTTAACCCTAATACATTATCCCTAAATCCAAAATGATAATACCTAAACCCAAAAACCTAGACCCTAAACATAAAACCTTAAAACCTTAAACCTTAGACTTTATATCCTAGACCCTAAGTCCTAAAACCTAAACTTTAATCCCTTAACCCTAAATCCCAAACCATAATCTTAAAATCCTAAATCTTAAAAACTTAACATTATAGGTCTTTAATATTAAAAACTAAACCTTAAACACAAAATTCAAAATAATGAAGCTTAAACCCTAAACACCAAACCCAAAACCCAAAACCCAAAACATTGACATGTAAAATTTTAACACTAAACCCTAATCTTGAAACCCCAAGCGCTAAACCCTAAACCTTAAAATTTTAACCCTAAACTGCAAACCCAAAACCATAAAACCTCAAACCCAAAACCATAGACCATAAATCCTAAAATTAGATAAACCCTAAACCTTCAAACCTAAATGCCAGAACCCAAACAATCAACTCCAAAAACTAAATTATAAACTTTGAACCATAAAACCTTAACCTAAAACCTTAAAAATAAAACCTAAATGACAAAAACTAAACATACATTATGTATTCCATACTACAGAAGAATGATGCAAGCATTGGTAGTTTAGCTCAACCCCCTCTCCACTTTCTTATCATAATTCCTACACAAGCGCAAAGATTTTAATGCAAGGAGAAAACATGACATTAAAAAGTTAGTGGAATAAATGATAATAATTTATACTCATGATCTACATCATTCTTTGGGAATGACTCATAAACATGAGAAGATCCAAAATGATCTAGCCCTTTCGCTCAATGATTTGGAAATAACTATGTCTAGAAGGATTTCACCTCATACGAAACAAGTGCAAAGAGGTAATATTTTTTATCTATCATCAATTTTCATCATTCAAAATTATTTTTTTCCATGCAAGTGGAAAGAGGATATTATCTTATTTTTACCATGTAAATAATTCAACAATCTCCCTAGAATAATCCATCATGACCCTAGCTAATCTACTAGACATGAATGAGAATAACCACCCTAGTACATTCCAATCAGAACAAAAGGAATTGAAACACCATTCAAGATTCATCTAAAAAAGGCATTGTTTAGTCTGAAACAAATTTATACTAACTATTGGATTAAAACACACACTACTAGATGAGGGAGTGACTAGGGATGATGATAGAGTGATTATGTATGATGAGTGATAATGAGGGAATTGTTAGGGACATTGAGGGATGAAGATATATGATGAGGGGGTGATTAAGGATGATTAAGGATGATGAGGTTTGATGAGGGAGTTATTAGGGATGATGAAGGGTCCAATGAAAGATGATGAAGGTTTGACTAGGTATGATAAGAAATGATGATGGTTAATGAGGGAGTTATTAGGGATGGTAAGGGTTGATGAAAGTGTGACTAGGGATGATGCTCAAGATGATGATAGAGTGATTAGGTATGATTAGGGTTGATGATTTTTGATGACCTACAGTGTTTAGGGATGATTAATGATAATGAGGGATGATGAGGGAGTGACTAGGGATGGTGAGGGTTGATGAGGGAGTGATTAACAACAATGAAGGATGATGGTAGCCAATGAGGGATTGATTAGGGATAATGAGGGATCATGAGAACTAGTGAGGGAATGAATAGGGATGATAAGTGAATATGAGGCTTGATGAGGGAGTGATTAGGGATGATGAGGATTAATAAGGGAGTGGCCTATATGAATTTGGAGTGCTAGAATATGACTTTATTCTACATGACTTTGGAATAATGCATGAGATTGGAATTTAAGAATACATGGATTGACCATCTATCGAATATTTCTTTTAGAGTGTGGTATATTTTTAAAATGAATTTGAAGGTTGTGTTATTTATTCTATTTCAAATGGAGTTTACTAGGGTGATTAGCTACATTCATGTCAATTATAAGTTATTGTATCATGATTACAAGTAAATGCCATTCATGAGTGAATGCATACATATATGTAATAGGTATGCAATAGATGTCATGTATGAGTGATCATATCATGAATACAGGTATGTTAAAAATCACATGATACAAGGCAATCATTTATTCATATTGATAGACTCATTGATTGAAAAACCCACAAATTATTTAAGAATCTGCTTTCAAGCTCTAGTATTCAATCGAGTAGGGCATACTCAAGTAGGTAAAGTACGTAGGGAATACACAATTAGGTGAAATATGG
>JARHVA010000308.1:2460000-2510000 GCA_037957365.1 Torreya grandis
ATGCACACACACACACACACACACACACACACACACACACACATGTATGTATGTATGTATGTATGTATGCAATACATGTATGTATGTATTCATATACATACACACACACATATCATTAATTTTGTTAATTAACTTGCATTAGAATTGGTGTCCTTTTCTATCCACTTTTAACAAAATCCATTTGAAGCTTATATATCTATTCTCTGAGGTCAAATACTACCCTCAATACATTATTTTTTCCTTCATATTGAACCTTCAAATTGTAGATATAAAATTTTAGTAAAATAATGTAGCATTTTTTATAAAATTTTCTTTAGCACCACAACTATGGTTATATTTACATGAAAAATTGATTATTATTTTTTCCTTGTGTAACTTTAAACAATTTGTAAAAATTTTAGTGGGAAAAAGGTGGCAAAATCATAAAGAAACTAATAATTTTTACTTCTATCACCTTTGTTTCACCTTTTCATGATACTAGTACCACCTATGTTCCATGCATAAACAACATCAAAATTATATAAATATAATTCAAATTAACTATAATATATATATATGTATGTATGTATGTATGTATGTATGTATATACATATACATATGTTGATGCAGATACCTCACTTGTGTCTGCTTACCAAGATCTTTTATAAGCTTTTTCCAATGTTCTATATTCATCAACACAAAATCATGAACTATCCCTGACTGATATTCATCTATAAAAAAAATCATAAAAATAATGACCCTGCAAAGTCCGTAGATTCTCCTTTTCCTGCATAGTCTGTAGATTCAAGCCTGCAGAGTCCGTAGATTCAAGCCTACAGAGTCCGTAGATTCAAGCTTGCAGAGTCCATAGTTATGAACCATTCACACTCAGGCACTCTAGATTGGAAATTCAATGGTTTTGTCCTTTCTTTTATTACTTTCAAACATCTACTACAAACCCATATGTATTCCAATTCACACAACTATATACAAGGACCTAAAAAGGTCTATAATACACCTGAACTTCAAATAATGAACTTGATTGTTCTTGAATCTCACTTCAATCCTTTTAAATGACTCCTAAAGCCTCTATAATATAGATTTAGGCCTCCTAAACCTACTGATTCGAACTCCTCATCAATAGAAACAAACTCTCTTTGTTTAGAATGGTCTTAAAACTACCCATGATCTTCTCCTTTGATTTCTCAATTTTTAACAACTTGCCAACTTGCTTCTTTATCTTGACAAATTAGACTTTTCTCCCCCTTCCAACGTGGGGATTAGGTAATGAGCTGTTTTTACTAAGGTAGAAACACATTTACAAGTTGTTTTTACTTTCATGAACCCCTTATGTGAGGTTTGCCTCTTTTTAGAATTTGATTTTTCAAATCAATGTTTTTGGAGGGAAATTTTATGATTTGAATTCTCTTGCCCCTAAGGACCTTTTGACACCTAGAACACTTTCAAAACACCTAATAGAGACTATTCAAACTATCTAAGACCTCATAAGGTCTTTACAACGCATTACATGCTTTTTAAAGCCTCTAGGCATTTACAAACAACTTGTTGTTTCCCTAAGCCTATTTACATGTTTGAGTGATGCTCCTGCATCAAATTCCTGGGCTTAAAAAGTTTCATGAGCTCCTGCTCATGAGTTTCATTTGTTTGCCCATTTACAAAGGTAAAACTTTTACAAAAAAAAATGTCTTCGTCATTCAATTTTTCATACAAATGTGCATGTTCTTGACTACCACACTTGTGTCTTTTTTTGCTTGTTGTCTTTTCCTTCCAAAGTACATCTTGTTGTCTCTTCATCTTCTTTGCAGCCTTCTTCTTTACATATTTATCCTCTTGAATGAGGATATCAACTTCCATTCTCTCTTCTTGAGCTCTTAGAAGAGCTCTCTTCTCCAAGTACTTGACCTCCTTATCAAGCAAACCTGTACAATCACCATTCAAAGCAAAATTAGGAGTAAATATTTGAGACCCTTGGGTCTCTCCAAATTTTTAAACCCACACTTGTTGTTCAAATATGACTTCTTCATCTTTGTTCTTCATTTCTTCTTCACAACAATGTTCTAACTCCTTAGATACTGTTATAGGACAAATTTTGGTATTCTCTTCATGGTTAATGGCATATTCTAAGGCTGCCAACTCTTCCAACAACTGCTCTTTACTTTGATACACAAAAAGCTTATTGGGTTCCTCAACTAGAAACTCTCCATCAAATTTTTCTATCTCCTTCAGGATATTTTCTTCAATTGTCAAGTCTAAACACTTAACCTTCTCTCCATCTTCTTCTTACAGCTGTTCTACCCCTTCTTGTTTCTTATCAAACAACTCTCCTTCACCTGCAAATGCTTGATCAAACTGCCATATTTCTCCTTCACATTGCAGATCTTCCTCCTTAGTGATTAGTACATTTGAATCAAAATCAACTATATCAACATCATGCAACTGAAAATTGTCATCTTTAATCTTTTCCAATTCTGAATTTTGATCACTATACCTTTGTTCTTCATCAATATGCAACTCTTCATTTCTTTTGTCCTCTTGAGTAAGGACTTCTTCTTCTTGCTTAATCAATTCTTTATGTTGGAGTTCCAACTGATCCTTCTTCATGTCTTCATCACTTGAGGCATTACAACAAGCCTCTTCTTCTTGTCTAAGCACTCTCTCATGAAGTGCTTCACCTCCTTGATCCATGAGCATCTTCATTGGATCATATGTTTCTCCTTCTTCCTCAACTTGCTTTCCTATAAACAAAACATCAATTGAAATGTCAGATACAAAAACATTTGGCCACATGATCTTTTGAGTGATTACTTGTTGTTGGTCTATTTCTTCAATGATGAGATCCGTCTCATACTAAACTTCCTCTACAAACTGAAACTTTTCTTCAAGCTCTTCATTCTTGAGCTTATCCTTTTGTTTATGCTTCATCTCTCTCCTTAAGGCAACCCTTAGCCTTTTTCTTCTTCTCTCCATCACTAATCTAACTAGCCATCTTACTCTTTTCTTCTTCATTACCCATCCTTGCCATGGGTTTTGCATATTTTCTACCATGGTTTTTATCATGGCTATCCTTGCTTTTATCTCATTCACTTCTCTTTGGTACTCTTCCTCTCTTTGTCTCTTTCTTTTTTCTCTTTCTTGTTTCTCTCTCTTTATATGGTTCATGTTTCTTCTAGGCAGTCCCTCTATCACTCTTCTCAATTCTTCAATCTCCATTCTTTATCTCACCTAAGTCTGTTTCACCTTAGTCTTTTGGCAAACTATCCAAGCTTCTTCTTGGATCTTCTTCTTCTTCTTGAGCAATTCCCTTTGCTCTTCTTCTAGAGCTTCTCTTGGCTCTTCCCTAAGCCTTCCTTGGCTTCTTCTCCTCTTAAGCCTCAATGGCTTGACTACCTTGAACCTGCAACCTCACAAAATACATTATCTCTGTAAAAACTGATTAGAAGAGTATAACTTTTCCTTTTTCTAAGAGCTTACTAGCTCTCTTTCTTTGTTCTTCAAGCCTCTGTGGCTTTTGGACTCTCTCTTGCCACTCACTCCTTTCTTTCCACTTCAAGGTTTTTCACTTCTCTTTCAAACTTTTTAAGCCTTACTGCTATATCTATTCTTCATTGAAATTCAAAAATCTCTACCTTTTCCAACTTTACAAATGCAAATAAGGTACAACAAATCAAACCATCTACCTTTCAAGGTTGTTTATACCTCCATCTTGTCTAGGAGGATCTTCTTCTTGTCACTAGTCTTCTCTTTCAAGGTCTTCAAGAACCTTTATTTCATGTCAAGCTTCTATTCACCTTTACTTGGATAGATTTTGCTGCATACCACTTTCCCAACACAATTTTCCAACATACAATTTCTTCAGAATAATATTTTCACAAAACATCCATACCTAATTCTTCTCGAACCTTGCGCTCTGATACCAAATGATGAAAAGTCACCTTCTTACAAAACTCAAAGCTTTGATCCAAAATTCTATAATAGCTCTACCAACTGAGCTAAGACCAGCTCTGATACCAATTTGATGCAGATACCTCACTTGTGTCTGCTTATCGAGATCTTTTATAAGCTTTTTCCAATGTTCTATATTCATCAACACAAAATCATGAACTATCCCTGACTGATATTCATCTGTAAAAAAAATCATAAAAACAATGACCCTGTAAAGTCCGTATATTCTCCTTTTCCTGCACATTCTGTAGATTCAAGCCTGCAGAGTCCGTAGATTCAAGCCTGCAGAGTCCGTAGATTCAAGCCTGCAGAGTCCGTAGTTATGAACCATTCACACTCAGGCACTCCAGATTGGCAATTCAATGGTTTTGTCCTTTCTTTTATTACTTTCAAACATCTACTACAAACCCATATGTATTCCAATTCACACAACTATATACAAGGACCTAAAAAGGTCTATAATACACCCGAACTTCAAATTATGAACTTGATTGTTCTTGAATCTCACTTCAATCCTTTTAAATGACTCCTAAAGCCTCTATAATATAGATTTAGGCCTCTTAAACCTACTGATTCAAACTCCTCATCAATAGAAACAAACTCTCTTTGTTTAGAGTGGTCTTAAAACTGCCCATGATCTTCTCCTTTGATTTCTCAATTTTTAACAACTTGCCAACTTGCTTCTTTATCTTGACAAATTAGACTTTTCTCCCCCTTCCAACATGGGGATTAGGTAATGAGCTATTTTTACTAAGGTAGAAACACATTTACAAGTTGTTTTTACTTTCATGAACCCCTTATGTGAGGTTTGCCTCTTTTTAGAATTTGATTTTTCAAATCAATGTTTTTGGAGGGAAATTCTATGATTTGAATTCTCTTGCCCCTAAGGACCTTTTGACACCTAGAACAATTTCAAAACTTCTAATAGAGACTATTCAAACTATCTAAGACCTCATAAGGTCTTTACAATGCATTACATGCTTTTTAAAGCCTCTAGGCCTTTACAAACAACTTGTTGTTTCCCTAAGCCTATTTACATGTTTGAGTGATGCTCCTGCATCATATGTATACATGTATGTATATGTGTGTGTGTGGGGGGTGTAAACACACACACATACATACATATATGATAAAGGGATAAGGTCTACTCTATCCATCATTCACACACAAAACAATAAAAAATATTTTTATATAAAATGCAAGTAAAGAAATAAAACATATTTTATTATTAGAAAATGCAATACTACAACAACATGGTTGTTTCACCAAAAAGACAATTTAAAACCTATCAATATTCCTGCAAGCTTGAGCCACAATATGCACTAAGGGAACTATCCTCTATCACATTCCCTTTACCTCTTTATTGGCACTAATAAATTCCATTTTTAGGTTCCTAAAGGATTATTTATCCCTTTTCCTACCCAAGAAAATTATTTTGAATTTTGAAAGTTATCCCTTTTACTGCCTAATAAAATTCAAAGTTCAAAATTTAAAATTTGAAAATCTATTAACACAAGTTTAGTGATCCATTACTTTTGAAATGGGCATCCGATTGATGAATATTGAACCATTGAAAATCTTGTGAAACTTTGATAACTCAC
Organism: Torreya grandis; assembly: GCA_037957365.1. Classification (NCBI taxonomy): domain Eukaryota; kingdom Viridiplantae; phylum Streptophyta; class Pinopsida; order Cupressales; family Taxaceae; genus Torreya; species Torreya grandis. The sequence continues at coordinate 2,465,544 of JARHVA010000308.1, forward strand.
TATCTACCAATCATCTTGATTTGATTCTTTCAGCAAAGGCTATATTTCAAAAGTTTGGAGCTCAGTGTACACTTTCATGTCCATACATGCACACTACAAGCTTACTAGAAATAGTTAGTTACTATTTTTACCCTTAAGAAAATTTAGACAGTCTTAAACCACTATAAAGTTCAACTAATACTCCAACTAAACTAATATGCCTAAAAAAAAAAAAAAATTAAGCAACATAAAATACTATTTTTAGTGATGCAAGATTGCACTTACACCTTAGATGCTCTTGCATCAGAAACTTGGGGTAGTTTTGAGAGATGACCTAGTCAAGTCTCAAGTGTTTGAGGAAAACCAATATGATCAACATGTGCCCAGGACAACCATGATGAATTTTCAATAGGTATTACTTTCCACTTAACCAAGTATTCTTCATACTACCTATTTCTTGTACTTATGTCCTAGGACTATCTAAGATTTTTTATATCTCTTTGTTATCTAGATTAGTTTCTAAAATTTTCCATAATTTCTTTATTGGTCCAACCTCACTATATCCTTCATGATATTATATCAAATTATCAATGTTAAACATAGGGTAATGTACAAAGTTTGGGGACAAAATGTGGCATACACATGGACATAATTCTCCTAAAATTTCAAAAATTGGAACTTTTGTAGATAATTTTAAATATCTACACTCCAAATTTAAAGATGGTGTAAGAACATGAAATGTAGAATTTTGAGTCTATTTTCCAAAACACTATTTTTTTTAAAAAAATGGTTAAACCTAACTAGGTCAAACATGTAAATTTTGGAGAGGAACTTGTATTTTTTTAAGAAAATGGAGTATACAAATGGTTGTGTAGTGTACCATTTTTTGAGAAGAATTTAATATTGTTTGAAACACTTCAATGAAAATTTACATAAGATCTTATAGTTTGTGACATATATTTTTTATATTTTTTTAATGAATACTTGTTTTAATGAATTTTTCAAGTAAAGAAATCCTAAAAACTGACAAAAAAATTGATAGCCATCTATACGGCATACCTAACTACCTCAAAATAATGAAAATTAGTTTTTTTTTAATGTGTGTATAGTTAGGCTTAGTTTGTGACCATATAACATTTTTTCACTTGGATCAATGAAATACAAATTACATGAACATGTATAGGCATATATGTTTGTGGTATGTAGTGGCCTGGAAAAGGTATAGTTAGAAATCAACTTAGTTTAAAATATTAAATTAGTCCAAAAATTATAAAAATAATATTTTTGGAAAGAGGAGAGCATGCCCATACCAATGGTGCTAATTTTTGTAATTTTACCATTGAAATTTGTATTGTGTTTGATAATTGAAGTTAGATTTTGTTATTCTTTATCAATACTTTCAGACTCAACTCTAGATTGATAGGTGGAAACCTTTGGATCAAGAATCCAAGCCATTCTTGAGCCAAAAATTTTTGGTGTTCAAATTCAAATTCAAATAATGTGATTGTATTATTAACCAAATTAATAATGTGATCACATTAGTTAATAATGTGATTGTGTTTATAACATGATCACATTATATATTCATAACACCCAAAAACCTAAATTTCCCATTGAGCTCAAGTTTTATATATGTTCTTATATGCTATTGAGCTCCTTAATAGTGGTGTTATTTCATGTGATACAAGAAAGGTCCCTAACCTTGGATAGTGAATTAAGGTATTGTGGTATCACATTAGACTTCAAAAAATTTATGGGCATTTTAATATGTTGACTTGAATACTTATAATTATTTGATTTTAAGGTGTAACTTATTATACATTTTATGATATAATTTATTTTATCATGAGATGTCATAAAATGCATTTTTTAAACATATGGCCAAAACTTATCCTTGGAGTACCAATCTAGCTATGCATATGATGTAAATTGGGGCTATTTTGATCCCTTTCAACCTAATTGCATGACTATAAAATGTGATTTGGTGGTTGATCAAATCTAATTTCATTAGCTCCATTGAAGAAAAGAAACAATATTTATTTATATGCAAGTTTTACATGTATAGAATGTGATTTTGAGCTCAACAAACTTGAAGTCATCAACTAATAAATATAAATGTCAATTAATTCAATTGTGGAGGTAATTAGGGTTAAAATTAGCCATGTGAACATATTTTAAATTGTATATGATGTGATTTGGAATGAGATTAACCCTAATTTCATATCATATATAATTAACCAAAGAGTTGATTCATTTAATCAAGGAGGCATTTGAGGCCAATTTCAACCCCTTAAAGAGCAAGATATGATTTGGGACAAAATTAAAAGTTTAATTCTATCACGAATTGATCCAATTAGTAAATTTGTGTAATTAAAGGAATTATTTAGGCAAAATTTATCTCCTAAACCAAATTTATGACTCAATATATTATATAACATGTATGTCTTAACTGACCCTACTTTTATCAAAAATACAAACATGAAGGTAATTTTCATAAAAAGGTGATCGAGAAGCTCAAATTTTCTTCAATTACCTTAGTTATTAGACCCTATATCCGATATCTTAAACCATAAACCATGTATCATTTACCTTAGACCATTATCCATAAGCCCAAATGCCCAAACCCTTTAAATTGTAGAGCCTAAACTATAAACCAATAAATTTATCTTGAATTAACATCCTTTATATAGTAATAATTAGCTTCACAAGGATGAACTTGGTCAAAATCATATCACTCAATACCAAAATTAACTTAATTGTCATAATTTTTGATGATGTGGGGGTTAATAGAGCCTAAAGTCATATTCTTTACTCATAGATATAGGTTCAAGGAGCTCAAATTTTCCCTAATCACATTATACCCTTATCCATAATAACTAAATTTCATAATTGCTAAACTCTAAACCATAAATATAAACACCTTAAACCATGAACCAATAATTAAGCCCAAATTAACATCATTTAAACTAACAATTAAGTTCACAAGGCTCATTTTAGCCTAAATCACATGACTAATTACCCCATTTGACTAATTCACTTAATATGCATGATGAAATGGGGTATAATGACAACCCAAAAGCACATTCTATAATCATAAATGGGTCCATGTGATTTAAGTTGTCCTCAATTATCTTTGTGATTGACCCTATGTACCCTAAACCATATATACATTAAAACCTAAACCATAAACCATAAACACCATACCTGAAATTATAAACCATAAAATTTCCCTATTTACTAACTGATTTAGTTTCAATTAACATCCTTTATAGTAAGAATTAGGTTCACATGGCATAGAGTGATTAGACTTTATATACACCCCTAAACCTAAACCCTAAACCCTAATCCCTAAACCATATACACCAATGCCTTATGCCCTAATCCCTAATATATATTTAGTATAACATGATCGAGTTATTAAATAATGTGATCACATTATTTTTAATATAGACAAAACTCACTTCTCGATGTCTATGTTTAACACAAATTGAGTATTAAGAATAACATGATTGCGTTATTCTAAATATAGGAAAAACTTGTTTCTCAATGTCTATGTTTAATCCTAACCGAGTATTAAGAATAATGTGATCATGCTATTTGATAAGGTGACCATGTTATTATTAATATAGACTAAACTTACTTTTCAATGTATATTTTTAACTTAAATTGAGAATTCTATCCCCATAAACATTCTCTGTGGGACCTATGGGACCTATGGGACCTATGTACTTTTGACCCCACCTTTGAAAAGTTGTCAATTATCCTATGTACCTATAATGGGTGAGGGATCATGATCAAGGAAGATTAATTTGTTGAAGAAAAAACACTAAAGTATTTACAAGAGTTGAGAGAGAAACACAAGATATGAATGCAAAAATTTCATGGTAGACAAGGTACAAACCATAATCATGATGAACCAAATGCCTTAGATAATGAGCCAATTGACAATAATGAATTAAATAATGATGAAATTTACAATAATGAATTGAATAATGGTGAAATTGACCATAATTAAATTAATAATAATGAATTAGATAATGTTAGAAGTTTACATTCAAAGTTCCAAGTTTTTGATTTTATTGATGATGAGCCTATATATGATGCTTCACCTCCAATGAATGATTAAAATTTGATGGAAACAAATAATGATGAAATTAATAATCAATAAAATTTCAAGAAAATGTATAATGAATAAATAAACAATGAATGAAATTTCATCCCACCTCTAAACAATGTAAGTAATAATGATTTTGAGACACCCTCTCAACAAATTCCACCATTAATAACACCTCCAAGAATTATCCATAGAAGAGACAAGTAATTAATTGAATTCAATGAAAATATTTTAAAACTAATGCATAACAAAATGTTTGATCGCCATTCCGGAAGACTAGCTCATAAATTTGGGATAGTCAATTTCATAATTTTTATTATGATAGACAAAGATATCAATTATTTGTTTCACTAATAAAATTGATTATGATGAGACCTATAATATACACATTAGGATGAAAAACATCTAACATGGAAGATGAAAATAATGAAATTGTTAAAAATTTACATGATGTGTATATCATACTATAGGCCCAAAATCATGCACCCAAGATTGTAATGCTACCCGATGTATAATTACAATTTGTGTAGTAAGTGACCAAATAGGGAAAAAAAAGAATTCTTTCAAAAATAATCCGAACACTTAATATAAATAGAAAACATTAAAGAAATCAATTAAAAGATGTGAAATACTTAATAAACATAATACCAATGAGGTTAGGGCATTCTATAGTAGACTTTCATGAAAGTACAAGCCTATAGATGATACTCTCAGAGAGTAACTTGCTCAATTTTTGAAAGATAATACTAGATTTTGCCCAATGAAATAGATGTATTGAAAATAAGAGTTGGTTCTCATAACCACCACTTGAATCCAAAAAAATTCTTGGATATTACTCAAACATAATTGTACTCTATGTTTTTAGAAATACATCCACAAATTTATATTTGTGAAATATATTTTGATATGGCCAAACCTTTTAATGTAAAAATAAATCACATACACACCATTTGTTGTAGGCAACATTTTGAATTTTCAATGCACTATGATTTTTTTCTCCATATTCTTTTACCTTGCATACTAACAACATATTATAGGAGTGTGGCATTGAATTTCCACCAAAATAAACTTAGTAATTTATTCCAAATATATTTTAAAAAAGGATGGATGTAAAATTATTTTATAAAAAATCATTTTTAAATGGAAATTACAACATTTGGGGCAGATTTACAAAATTAAAAAAATGTATCCATGAGGAGAGTACAAGTGAAATTGGACAAGAAATAGATGGTTTAAGCATATATAAATCAGTGACTTATCAAGTAAAAGATGGCCAAGAATCTAAAAGGTATGAGCTTATTACAAAAAATATACTTGTTTCTAATTTTTTGGTAAAATTTAAGGACAAAATTGTTTGAGTATGCAATGCACACACACAGGGATAGATGGTTTGATGAACATTTCAAGATAAGTAATCATACATTCCCACTTGGTTTAATTATTTCAATAGTTGACTCTAATGAAAATCACACATTCAAACCCAAATGGAAGTTCAATAACAATATTACAACTCATTATAATTTACCATATTCGTGCATATAACATCATGCATGGACCTAATAGTATAGATCAATAATTTGAAATATAACAGAGTACCATTTCTATATCATTAATGACCGATCACATTGTTTAGATAATGTGCAAGGTTGTTTTTAGAAGTTTTATGAATATTTGAGTCAAAGTAACATTAATATCAATCAACATTACATTTGATGAGACAATTTCACATCATAATTCAAAAATTCATGGATGTTTATTGGTTGAGTAGGATACACATTACCACTAGTGTAGAATGCATATGCAATTTCACTGAGGCTGTCCATGGAAAAGGGGAGCATGATAGTGTTGGCACATGTGTAAAAAATATATATTAGAAGGGGGGGGGTTGAAATTTAAAGAGGGTTTTGATTTTATAGATGCAAAAACCATGTTTGAATGGGGTAGTATGAACATGTGTCATGGTTCTCAACCAAAATTTACTATTCATAAACATTTCTTATTAATGGTGGAAGAACACTTGGAAAAGTATGAGGATTATAAAACTATAATAGGTTCAAGTGACCTCCACTCATTTCATATCTCAAATGCAAGTTCTTGGACTATTCATTTGAGACACTTGGCATGTTATGTTTTGCATGCATGGACTCTGCTTGGAATGAGTGTGGGTGGATGATTGTAGTTACAAACCTCTAATTATAATTAGCACATATCAATTTATAATAACATTTCAACTTTAAAATATGACATCATCAGATAATTTTGATCATGTATCTAATTTAGTGCAACCATGTAGTAGAATAGTTTTCACTATGTACAATTTATTCTCATTATATATCTTCATAGTGTCACTAAATTTTTTTTTATACAAGGCATGTTTTTATAGTTGTGTCGGTGTGTAGAGAGAATAAATTGACTTTCCCAGCTATAGATGGAGAAAACATTGACCATCTCACTGGGTCAATAGTAGTCATTAGAACTTAGTTTTGATGATATCCTATACAAAATTCATATCAATGTTTATTTGAAGAGATTTAAATGCACAAGAAGATACTAAATTGTTCAAATTTTTTTCTTGTAATGAATATTTAAATATAAAAATATCATGGGAGGCTATTAAACATGAAACTATGGAAAGATCAGGAGTCAGACCATGAAGCTATTCTTGATACTATCAAGGTTAGATCATATCCTAGTGGTTCATTGGATTAAAATATGTAGTTATATTAAATTTTCAAATGTATATGTAATCTATTTTACCAATTTTTTTAATTTTCTAGGTAGTACATATGAATTTCATTTTTAATTACTTATTATCTTTTTTTACAGGTTAATGGTGCCAGATAAGCTTCCACCTTTACATGGTTGGCACTGTCAGTATAGAATTATATATTATTAAAGATAAGAGAAGGTAAAATTTTAAGTACTTAGTGTTTTTATTCTCTTTAATGGTAGTGAAAATTCACTTCTAGGTCAGGAAGCATTGGAACTAAAGTTCTACAACCACAACTCAAACATTGACAACATTTTTTGTCAATGTTTTTGTAGTCTTGAATGGTAGTGAAAATGCACTTATAGGTGGATATGAACATCATGGAGGTGTGAAAAAAATTCAATTTTCATATAAATATGTGATCAAAGTGATATATTCTCAAGTGGAGGTCCCAGAATCATAAATGTCAGTTGGAGCTCAAAAAGTTGCCTATTCAATGCTAAAAAGTTACATGTTTGGACTTGTCACTACAACTTGTCCAATGGATTTATTTTGAAGGATACAAATTAATTATCTAGGGTAATATTATATACATTAAATAGGTATGGGATGGATCTTATGGTTCATAAAAATTAATTAGACATTTCATTTTATGCGTGTTTGAACTTATGCTAAAAACTACATTTTTCTTGTATTAGGAAGGGCATTCTTAAGGCTAGAATGGGTGGTGGATTTCTCAATCAGTCCTCAAAAGATGATAAAAATATATTCATAGATATTATATTTCCCTTGAGGCATGTTGGAATTATTATTTTTTGGTCAGAAAGCATTGAAACCAGAGTTCTACAACCACAAATTAAACTTTGACAACATTTGTTAGTGTTTTTGAGCTCCTGAATGGTACTAAAAATGAAATTACAAGTGGATTTAAACATTATGGCCATGTAATAATGTTTAATTTGAATATGTGTGTGTGTGTGTGTGTGTGTGTGTGTGTGTGTGTGTGTGTGTGTGTGTGTGTGTGTGTATATGTATGTATGTATGTATGTATGTATGTATGTATATGTATGTATGTGTATATATATATATATATATATATATATATATATATATGTAACATATATATACATATACATATACATATATATATATATAAAGTGATATATTCTCAAGTGGAGGTCCCAAAGGTAAAAATGGTAGTTGGAGGTCAAGAAGTTCCTTATTCAATGCCAAAAGGTTATATTTTTGGACCTGTCACTACAACTTGTACAATGAATTGATATAGAAGGTCTCACCTGAGTATTTTATTGAGAAATTAAGGGGATTAAATATTAATTAAATATATCTTATGGTTCATGGAAATGACTTACAGGTTTCATTTTATGTGTGTTTGAACTTAGGCTAAAAGACTACATTTTCCTTGTATTGGGAAGGGCATTCTTGAGGCCAAAATGAGTGGTGGGTTTGTTGATCTAGCCTTATGGGAGGAAAATAAACTATTCCTATACATTATATACACCACAAAACCTATATGTTTTATAAATGTCAATTTTTTGTCAGGAAGCATCAGAACCAGAGTTTTGTAACCACAACTTAAACTTTGACAACATTTGTTCTCAGTGTTTCTACACTCCTGAAAGGTAGTAAAAATGCATTTTCATGTGATTTGAACATTTTAATTATGTTATAACATGTAATATATATATATATATATATATATATATATATATATATATATATATATATATATATATATATATATATATATACACATTATGAAAGTAATATATTATTAATTGGAGGTCTCATAGGTATAAATGGTAGTTAGAAGAGCTCAATAAGTTGGCTATTCAATGCCAAAAAGTTGTATTTTTGGACCCATCACTGCGACTTGTCCTACAGATTTCTATAAAAGGTTACACCTAAGTGTTATAGGATGTGATTAAAGGGATTAAATAGGTATGAGATGGAATTTATAGTTCATGGAAATGAATCATAGTTTTTTTTATGTGTGTTTGAACTTAAGCTAAAAATATGAATTTTTCTTATATTGGGAAGGACATTCTTGAGGTTGGAATGGGTGGTGGGTTTGTTGATTGGGCTTAATGAGAGGGAAATAAATTGGTCATAGATTTTATCCACCCAAATTTACATGTTTTTAGTGTTAGGTTTTGGTCAGATAACATTGGAACAAGAGTTATGTAACCACAACTTAAATAGTGACAACATTTATTGTTAGTGTTTCCTCTCTCCTCTCCCTTTTCTCACCCACTTTTGCATGAAAATTTATTTTAAGTGTTCAAGTTGATTTATATGATAGAATAGGTTTTTGATATTTGAAAATATTGGTGGTTAAAGATCAGTTATGGGAGGCCTAACACCCTTAAGGGACAGGCCTAGAAAGTAATAACATGTCAAGAGTGAGGTGTTGAAGGTGTTGAATGAGTGAGATGTTGAAGGGTCAGAAACCACTCTCAAGAACGTGTATTAGGCCTATTAGGTAAAATAGACCTTGAAAGGAAAAAGTGAAAGAAAGTGTAAAGGATTTTGGAGTCATTTAAAAGTATATTGAGTGGGTTTAATTAAGGTTGGATAGGTGGATGTAAGAGATAGAGGAAGTGTTCTTGAAAGTATTAAATAAGAGTAAGGAATCTAGGCACAGCCAAGCCTAGGGAATTTTATTGAGAAAGTGTGAAAAGTGAATTATAAAATGGTAGGTTGTAGGATATTAAAGGTGATGAATGAGCATTACAAAATAAATGCAAAATATATGTTGATAATAGTCTTAGCTAAGCTCTCAGCTTTGATAAATTCTAAGAAAATCTGAAATAAGGGTTTCATGAATAAAACACCTCTAAAAATCAAAGCACTAAACAATAAGGTATAAAAATTTGTAAATATATTAGGGATGGATCTTAAAACTTATTCCAAGTATCATTAGGTTGACAAGAGGTTTGACATTTTAGGTACAAAGGATTGCTTTTATGTACACCTATAGAAGACCATTTTTGAGAAAGTTATGCATAAGGTAAGATGAGTTTTTGGTTGATTTGAGATCTATAAAATTGGGTAAGTGTTAAAATATGTTATAATTTATAAAATAATACTATAAAGATAATTTTTAATAGATAAAAACTCTATTTTGTGAAATTTACCTATTGGAGCAACAACTAGGTCTAAAGACCTAGAAACCTAAAAAGATAAAATTTAAGAATGAGAGATCAATTTCTTAGAGACCTATAGTTGGTTGATTTATTTTAAGTTTTGACACCTAGATAAGTAATTTATTTTTTATAATAACCTATCCAAATTTTCTTAAATAAAATTTTTTCAAAGGAAGGAGAGTAGATCTGAGACATTGGTTACTAATTAAGAGCAAACCTAATGAATAACTGACTAGCTTAAAATAAGATTTTTTGAGTGGATTTTGAATCAAGTTGAGAAAAAGAGTGGATAATTGAGGCTTAAATTATTCATGATCTTATAGAATATGAATAAGAATTTCATAGCATAATTGAAAATAGAAGAGAAAACTATGCATCTAGTGGTATTAGGGGATGATAAATGGTTTTGACCAAAGATGGATCATTGTCTCATGAGTTAATATTTTGTTTCAAGTAAGTAATGTTGCCTTTTATTTGACTAAATACATTATATTCAAGGTTAAGTATAAGTTCATATTGAAATTTCATCAAAGATAAAGCTACAAAGATGAATAAGTAGACCATGTACATGGTCACCAAAAGGAGTTGAGTGTAGAAGAGGTATTGAAAGAGATTACTCGAGAGGTGAGGGAAAATATAAAGGAGAAATAGTCATAGATGGCATATAAGTAGTGGGCCTAGTTTCAAGAAAATCTAGTCAAAAAGGCATTAGAGCTAGGTGAAGGTGAAAGATCAGGTAACTTCTAGGTATAGGTATCTGAGTGAGAAACTTGTATGGATTGATGAATGATTTTATGTCTTTTCATTATTCAAGTATTAGCGTGATTAGGTATGGGCCTTAAGTGAAATCAAATTATGTTAATGATCAATTGAAAAGTTGTAAATGGGTGATAACAAATTCAAAATAGATAGGAGTGTCATTAGTCATTTCCACAACACACAATCAATAAAAACTTTAATTTAAAAAAATATGGGAGATCTGAGATTTATAGCATTGAAATGAAAAAAAAAATTAATCCTCATTTGTGTAAAACATTAAATAAGATATTTGATAGATAATAGTTTTGAAGATGAAAAAAACACTATGCAATAACATTTCAAATTAAAATTGAATATAAATTAGATAAATTAATATAATTCAAATGAAAAATCTAAAAAAATTGTATAGGCACATGTATAATGTCAATAATACATAGATTACCATGATAAGCATACAAAAAATTACAACATCTACCTATATATAATCTAATTTAGGGTGAATGTCATATACGTATATACAATGTCAAAATTGTGTGAATTGACATATAGTTAAATAAAAAAGCACGTATCATATAAGACATCCTAATCATAAAATAACTCACCTCTCTTTGTCTTCCTCAAAGAAGACTCTCCCTGGGATGCCCTACTAGTAGATGTAGATCCCTTTAATGCCTTGGATTTATCCAAGGTCTGACTATGGGTCTTATGCTTATAGATTGCTTGCAACTGAATCTATTCAAATACAAGTATTATTAAAAAATCAACATAAAATACATTCAATCAATTATTAAGAAATTAATTTTAAACTAGAATAATAAATTATTTAAACATGCACTTATTTCAAGATCATGGTTCTACTCAATATGTTGTTGACGCTCAAACAATTCAGTGGAAGGACCAATTATTCGAATAGGCATCTAAAATAAGGAAAATACATGAGAATTTTTCATACTAATCATCTAACTAGGATTATATTATGTCATGGGATAAACCTACATAATCAATACATTCACATAAGTTATATTTTCCCCAAGTATGTAGTAGAATTATTAAAACAAGTCTATTTTTATAATTTAAAATTACAAGTTAATATATACCTCTGTCAACGGCTATGTAGATGGCATTACACCAATAATGCCTATGTCTATCTTGGATCATAATGATGGAAGAGTATCTAAGTGATCCATGAACTAAATGTAAAAAAGGTCTCACTTACTTTTATATAAAATATTAAAGATATATATGGAAAGCTTTTCTCCTTTATCAAACCAAGAGTGTATTTAATAGTACTATACTTGAATTTTGAGATCATGTATAGATAAATTTAACTTAAACTTACAAGGTAGATATACATAGAGTAAATGTACATAGAGAATAAGATTAACTCATAATTTTACTTCTATGTAAGTAAAAGGTGTCATCTTAATAGAGACAAATGTAGTAGTGGATGGGCCAGCAGTTGGATCCAAAAATGTAAATAATGGCTACATCAAATCATTCTATAAATGTCGACTATGACAATGAAGACACCATCACCTCCTAGGAAATAAAAAATGAGATATATATTTTTCAATTTCTATGTAAATTAATTTTTAGGTAGATTAAATTTGTAGATATAATTAAAATTTAACATGACATTTATATAAAACACACTTCCATCTATGTAGTAGTTGATGTCTACACACCAATTATGCATGATAAAAACTCATCACTCATTAGTATACCTTTTAATCCCTTTGAACCACTATCATCATCATCATCATCATAAGTTACATTGAATATATATCCACAAGATCTGCAAGGGTGGGGTTGGGTATGCACACTAGGTGGCGTATCTCTATCATCAGTTTGTGAGAGCCTAATCATATACTTAATGAATGTGTCAATGAGAGAACTAAGTACATGTATAGTGTCGATCTCCACAACCTACTAAATTATATAGGCAATCTCAGGTTTAATTGGATTTTGGATACAAATCCTTGTAGGTCGATTAGGTGCATGACATGCACTTATTCAATCTTGTGCAGAGCCTTTCCCTTGGACCTGAAACTCATTATAATCAAAATAGTTCATAATATCATTAATGAAAAACTCAAAATATATTTTTATCAACAAATATAATGGGAGCTCATGGTTGTTACATGATTTATAATCAAACACCATCCACCATCAATTCTGAAAATTGGTTGTGACTAAATTATGTTGGTAGCAACAGATTGGAAAATGTTTAGAAGTTACCAAAAATGGTGGATTGGTTGATGAGTCAATGAATAAGGTGAAAATGGAGTATTTTTATGTCTCTATTTTTGACCTCACATGTTGACAAATTTTTAGCATAATAATCCATATAACTATCCTTATATAAATCCCATCTATCAATTTGACTTGTTATAGAGTTAGTTTACACTAATAATGTCTCTAGTGAATTGGTTAGATAGGTGTGGTGGGTGTTGGTGGAAGTGGGACCTCTCATTCTCCCAATTAATTATTCAATTTCAATTTTATTTTCTATAATGTGGTCAACTAGACTCTCCTAACCGCCCAGGAATTTTGTGGAACTATAGGAGGGTTAGGTGGAGGGTTAGGAGGAGGGTTTGTTGAGGAATAAGAGGGTTAGGTGGAGAGTTAGGAAGATGAAAAATAGGGTTAGGTGGAAATTTATGAGGGTTAATCAGAGGATTAGGAGGGTTGGTAGGATGGCTTGTTCAAAACAAATAAATCATCAATTAAACAATAAAAATAACAAAAAATTAAGAAAATTTAGGGTTAATAAGTGTATATTTTTATCATTTATCTCTTATACATGGTGGCATCATCAATTAGCAGCTTCTTATGATGAATTATGGAAAGGTTTAGCCTCATTAAGGAAAAACATGATCATAAAATGGATGAGAGTGGGGAAAGAAAGAATGCTCGAACGTAAAATGAGGAAATTTTGTGTTCAATCTTGGTTTTTATTTTTTGGTAACATAGGGAATGTGATTTCATCATTAACATGATCATGTTATTTATAGTAATAAAATTATCATGTTATTATTTTAAATAACATGATCACATCATTTAATAATGCAATTTCATTATTTAACAAAATGATCACATAATTTAATAAGATGATTACATTATGGTTCAGTAATTATCAAGACATAATTTAAATAGCATGATCACATTATTGTAAATGTCTATATAATTATCCCCCAACTCCATGCACTTACTCGATACGTTAAATACTAACTCTATTTCACTATTCTACCTCATAGGCATTTCCTAAATCATATCTCTTTAGAATATTGCATGGTCTAAACTTCTTTATTTTTAACTTGATATATGTTCCAATAGGAAATATTTCTTTTCTTAGGTTAACCATAACTTCATATCCAACAATGAATTCATTAAAATTTTGCTTCCGGTCCACCTTTGCCTTATACTAAGTATTCCTATTATCAATATAGCTCAATACCTCTTTGTGCAAGATTTTCAAGTGTTCTATAAATTCCTTAATAGTACCACTACTCTTTTTTCCTTTTTCCACATTCCTAAACTCGGATTCATTCCTTGAACTAATCCCATATACAATTTGGAATGAGGATTTACTATTACTCCTATTGATAGAAATGTTGTAAGTAAACTATGCCTATGGTAAGATCAAATACCATCCCTTGGGTTTATCTCCTACTAAGCACCTTAACATATTTACCAAACTCCTATTCACTACCTTTGTTTGTCCATTTATCTACAAATGGTGTTTAGCACTAAACTTCAAATCACTATTCAATTTCTTCTATAAAGTCCTCCATAAATACCCAACAAATTTGGTATCTCAGTCGAAAACTATACTCTTTGGTAGACTTTGTGGTCTAACCACCTCTCTAAAAAATAAATCTCCAATGTGAAGAGCATCATGTGTCTTCTGACACATAATGAAATGTTCTATCCTTTAAAATATCTTAACCACTACAACTACTGAATCATGTTCTCTTTGAATCCTTTGTAAACTAAGAAAAAATTCCATAGTGATATCTTCCCATCATCTATCTAGTATACAAAATTATTTATAGAGCCTAGTATTATGACTCACTCTATTGGCCATCTCACATATTCTGTAATTTTGTAAAACTTTCTTCACATACTAGTGCAACTGTGCCCAGTAGTAATTATAACAAGAGAAATGGTTTTATCTCAACTATGTGTCCTACTAACCCTCCACTATGCTTCTATTTATTCAAGTTATCTATCATATAAATCCTCAAAATAAATGATTTATTTCCTCTACACAACATACCATCTTGGATCATGAATTCCAACCACCTTGTCCTATGCAAAGTAATAAGTTCCAAACAATCTTTCCAAGCCTCTGTAAATTATAGATCTTCAGGATACAAAATTTTGAGTTGATTGAACCCAATAAATTCTATATTCATTTTTTTCAACAAATTTTACCTTTTGGTTAAGGCATTTACATATTTGTTTAACCTCCCACTCCTATGCTTCAAAACAAAATTATAACTCTACAAAAACTCTACCCATTTTAAGTGACTTTAGTTCAACATTCCTTAGCTATTAAGATACTATAAATCCCAATGATCAGTATATAAAATGAAATCTTTTGGTAACAAATAGTGTTTCCACTTCTTCAAACCCTAAACTATAACATTAAACTCTTGATTATAAATAAAATACATTTTCTTAGCATCATTAAGATTCTCACTAAAATAGGCAATGGGCTTACCTTCCTATTTCAATACAACACCTATAACACTACCATTAGCATCACAGTCTACCTAAAATACCTTGTTGAAATCCAAAATTCTAAAATAATTTGCTTTATGATTTTTTTCTTCAACATATCAAAACACTTATTTTCTCTTGTAGTCCACTTCCTTTCTATCCCCTCTCATTATTAAAGTTAGGGGTGCATAAATACTACATAAATTATTGACAAACTTCATATAAAAACATGCCACACCATGAAAATATATTACCTCTGTAGCATTCCTTGGTGTAATTCATTTAATTATAACCTTTATTTTATCTATATCCATCTTAATACCCTCAACTAAGTCAGCAAATGTCAAATAGATTGACTCCTTTGCAAAACTATATTTATTCAGGTTAATCAACAACTTTTCCTCCCTCAGCTTCTCAAAAAATCTTATGATGTGCATCAAATGATCTTACAAAGTCTTACTAAAAATCAAAATGTCATGTAAATAAACAATAAAAAAATTTACCAAAAAATCTTTCAATACTTCTTTTATGAGCTGCATAAATATGCTCAGTGCATTGCTTAGCTCAAATGGCATGACTAACCACTCCTACAAACCTTCTTTTATATTAAAGGTTTTTTTTCACTCATATCCTTATTGGATATAAATTTGGTGATATATGATCTTTAAATATATCTTTTGGAAGTACTTGGCTCCACTCAATCAATCCATTATGTCATCCATCCTCGATAATGAGAATTGGTACTTGATCTTGATCTTATTGATGGATCTCAGGTCTGTATACATTATCCACTCTCCATCCTTATTTTTTACTAGTATTGTAGGTAATACACATGGAATTAATATATCCCTTATCAACATTGTTTTCAACAACTCCTAAACTTATTTATTTATCTCCTCATTCCTTACAAGAGTCATTCTGTGAGCTAGTTTATATGGCAAATTGGCTCCTAGTATCAAATCCATTTGGTAACTTATCTTCCTCACTAGTGGAAAACCTTATGGTATATTATTAGATAAAATATATTTAAATTTATCTAATATATTTGATACTTTTGTTGGTACCTCTCTAAATTCCTCCTTTTTGATCTTAGGGATCAATGGAAAGCACATATACTTGTGCCTCATATCATCCAAAATTTTCTTGCCACCAACCAAAAACATTTGGATACTACTAAATACCTTATATTCTTTCTCCTTCAATGGTTTAAATTTGTGACTAAATCTATGTATTTTTTGGGAAAAGGTGTTTGCATGGCCATCATGTAGAACATACCTATCATATATCTATGACCTCCCCAATATAAAATTACATGCATCTATTGTGATGATGTCACACAATACCTTATCATGGTAGTCTCCAATATTGAACTTGAATAAACATTGCTCATTGACTAAGGCTTTATGTTCCTTCTACAACCATGTAAATTGATATATATGCAGATGATTTTTCCTCTCCAATTTCAACTTGCCAACCATCTCCTCTAAAACTGGATTATTAGTACTACCATTATAAATAATAATTTCACAACATTTACCTATAGATTTGCATCTTATTTAGAATAGACTCTTCCTCTAGACTAGTTATTTGTATTCAATCATCAAGTCTCTCTTTATGACAAGAGAGACCCCTCTTTTATCATCTCTAAAATGTTCAAACTGAACATATTCATCTATATGTAGAAACCTTGCATTAACTTAAGTTCTTATATTTGTCCTTCCTTGATGTTGGGAACACTCATAATCCTGATCTATATCTTCTTTATATTAGAAAAATGTTCCTTTGAAGATTCCTATTCTAGGTACTCATCCAAGTCTTCATCTTCCTTTTTTCACCATTATTTTAGTATTGAGAGTGGTAGTAATTACCTCCTCTTTGCTTCTATCTATTATTTACTTCTTAATTTTCCTTCCAATATTCATTTCATCCTCCATAGGTTCTTCAACTAGTCTTTTCACCATGATCACTTACTCTTTGTTTGATTTTGAATATTTTATTCAGCTTCTCCTCTACCTTCATGGAAAACTGGTATACATATTCTATGGTGGTCATTCTAACCAGACTCAACTCCTCTTGAATGTTTATCCTCAACCCATTAATGTAGTTAGCTATCTTCTCCTTCTTGGCCTTTAAATGCCTTGTTCTAATAATAGTATTTTAAAATGCTTATGTAGACTCCTTAACAATAATGTTATATTGTTTCAAACCTTAAAATTTTCTCAACAACTTCAATGCATAATCTACAGGAATAAATTACCTCGTTACTTTGTCCACCATTCTATCCAATTTGGTTATCTTCTCTTTTCCTCTTTGTTTTCTCTCTAACTGAACTTCATTCCACCAGACATTTCATGGCCTTTTAGTTTGGTATTTTTAAAATTTACTATATTAGGATCTTCCACATATTCATATTCAAAGTACTCCATTTCATCGATCCAATCAATAAACTCTTTTGGGTTTAGATTTATACAATATGTAGAAACTTTAATCTTTAACCTCTTTCCAATCTTTGAAATGACCCTCAACAACCTAAGTTACTCAAGATATCTTACAACATATTCATCTTCTCTGCAATTCTCTTCTTCTGCTTCATCTTCACTTTCTTCTATTCTTCTTGACTCAAATCCTCTTTGTAGTTCCTTTTATAATACATTGATTTGTCTTTATAGTTATCTAAAACCCTCTTCTATCATTACATTTCTCTCAACAGAACCATGGTTCCTTCATGGAGGGATTTTGATCTTTATAATAAACCCATAACCTCATGTCCTAATGTAAACTACCTCATGATCATCGATCTATCTCCACACTCATGAACTACTACTATGATACCACTTGACAAAGGGTTACTTCACCCATCATTCACACACACAACACAATAACATAGATTCTCATAGAAAATGTGAAAAAATAAATCAAAAATATTTTATTATCAAAAAATATAATATTGCAACAACATGGTTGTTTCACTAAGAAAATTTTAAACTATCACAATTCCTATAAGATGGAGCCACAATATACATTGATATAATTGTCCTCCATCATATTCTCTTTACCTATTTATTGACACCAACAAATTTCATTTTTGGGTGCCCAGAGGCCTAGCTATTTTTTTTCCCACCTAAGAAAACTATTTTGAATTTTGAAACTTGTCCCTTTTCCCTCTCAAGAAAATTCTAAATTCAAAATTTGAAAATATGGTAACACAACTTCTACAAGCCATAAGTTTTGAACCGTGTATTTGATTGATGAAACATTTGCTTTATTGGAATCCTTGTGAGGTGTTATAGGACATATCAATTTTGGGTCATGAAGTGATTATTTTTTACCTCAAAAAAGATCGGTTATAGGTCCAAATTTTAAGTTGAATATTTTTATATAAGAATTTTAAACCTTAAAACTTAATAAGTCACTATCTACTAATGATCTTGAGTTGATTATTTCACCAATGTCTATATTTAAAAATTCTAGAGCTCTATTTAAAATTTCATGTCCATACATGAATAACTACAAGCTTACTTAAAATAATAGGTTGTTATTTTTAGCCTTCAACAAATTATAATAGTCCTAAACTACTAAAAACTTCAACATATTCTCCAATTAAACTCAGAAGCCTAAAAAACAAAATTCAAAGCAACATAAAATATTATTTTTAGTGATACAAGATTCCCCTTACACCCTAGATGTTCCTGCATCAATGTATGTATATGTATATGTATATGTATATTGTGTGCATGTGGACACACACACACACACACACATACATATATACATGTATAACATATGCACGCACACACACACACACACACACACACACACACACACACACACACACACACACACACACACACACACACACACACACACACACACACACACACACACACACACACACACACACACACACACACACACACACACACACACACACACACACACACACACACACACACACACACACACACACATACATATATACATGTGTGTGTGTGTGTGTGTGTGTGTGTGTGTGTGTGTGTGTGTGTGTGTGTGTGTGTGTGTGTGTGTGTGTGTGTGTGTGTGTGTGTGTGTGTGTGTGTGTGTGTGTGTGTGTGTGTGTGCGTGTGCGTGTGCGTGTGCGTGTGCGTGTGTGTGTGTGTGTGTGCACCAATATAATAAAATTATTTTTTATTATAAATCATTTTTTGTGAATACAATAATGATATCATATTTATTTTTAAAAATATATTACATAAAATTATTTGTTTTCCTATAATTTTTATATTATGTTATATATTAATATAGTTTATATTATATTATATTATACATTATTATAATTTATTATATTATATATTTAATATTTTATGTTTAGAATATAAATAAATTAAAATATTAATGTAAAATGAAGATTTTAAAACATTTAATTTTTATAAATGAATATTTGTATAGAATATTATATAATATTAAAATTAGGAGGGAGTAATAAAAGGTATTTTATAAATCACAAGATTAATAAAAATATAGGTACATACTAAATGAGCCTAGTTATCATCCTCATCCTCATGATATAAAGATAAATCCTCCTCATCCTCCTCATTGATGACAAATGGCCTTTAGATTTGAAAAAATATAATGATAAACTTATATAAATGTTTTAATTTATAATTTACATTATTTAAACTAATTAGATAACACATATATTACCTACACAAAATGTTTATCAAGGATGCACTTGTTGAAGGCAAGTTTGTTTCATCCAAAGTTTATAATTCCACACACACTTTATTGCACACAGGTAATAGCGTCATTCTTGAAATAAAAGTTATATTATAAAATTAGAGGTATTACTAATTTATATAAAATAACTTAAATAAATAAAAACACAAAAATGTACACACACACACACATGTGTGTGCATGCCCACATGCACATGCGTGCACACTCATGCACACACACACATTTGTTTATTATCTCATATATGTTTCATCACACCATTTGATGATTCACATATTTCCATTTTTTTCAATCTTATTTTTCATGGTTTTATCTGGTTACAATTTTTCCCTACATCAATTATTATATTATCGATTATTTTATATATAAAAATTAATAAATTATGTGTGTTCACTCACATGCATGCATGTACATGCTATCACACACACAAAAAAACTAATCTGTGTGTGTGTGTGTGTGTGTGTGTGTGTGTGTGTGTGTGTGTGTGTGTGTGTGTGTGTGTGTGTGTGTGTGTGTGTGTGTGTGTGCGTGTGTGTGTGTGCGTTTGTGCACGTACGCATGTGCATGCGCGCACACTCACATGCATGCATGTGTATGTTTGTATGTGCATGCATGCGCATGTGTGCATTTTTTTGTGTGTGTGTGAATATAAACACACACACATTTGTTAACTAACATGTATCTAAATATGTGTGATCTATTAGACATTTATCCCATAAACCTTTCCAAGTTTCTTTATCTACTTTAAGAGATTAAATATTTATCTAAAATGCATCATTATTTGCTTGATATTGAACATTTACTTTTTTTCTTGGAAAACACACCCTAATTCCTCATGAATCATGGAACTTAATTTATGACCCCTCAATATGCCCATACTTATGCTCATGGATAGTTGGCTTCAACACTCCCAAGTTGCCTCAGTTGTCCATGTCAATTTGCATGTTGAACTAGGACTTCAAACCACCTCTATTAGAAATACCATGTCCATGTGAGAAAAGTTAATGTAAATCATTTATCATTAAAATTTAGTTTTGCTTTTGTATTTATATTTGAAAATCTAGATTGCTTGCCTCTCTTGATTTATTTTAGGAGCTCATTTTATTTTGTGTTCCATTTCTTCATCTGATACCTTTCCCATTGGGATGACAAATCTCATGAGAGAAAGTTTCATATTTTACACTTGGTCCCAAAATGACTTATCTATGCCCTTTCCAGAGTTGGATGTATTTCTTAAAATGTTAGATAATTCCCTAATTAGGTCTGTCATAGGGTTACAAAAAATATCTAATTCTATAGACCTAATCAAGATTCCAACCCTTAATCAAGTGTTTAGGGTTATATTTTTCTTGTTTTAGTTGTAATATGAATTATTTTTTCTTATGAGGTCTTTGTTAAAATTATTAAGTCCCATATACCTAATTAGGTTTCAAAATCCCAATTAATGAGGTTAATTTTATTTCATCCTTTTCTAACTAGATATTTTACTATGATTAGGTCTAATATTTCATCATTGTCTTATGTATTTCTAATTAGGTTTTCCAAGCTCAATTATTTATTAGCATGTCATTTTAATGTAGTCTATTTCTAGTCAAGATTTTTTTCCTAATTAGGTCTTTACCTAGTGAATCAATCACTTCATAGTTCAAGCTGAGATTATAAACTAAACTAGGTCTTGCATGCCATTATGGGTAATTTCAAATAAGTGGTTACGATTTGAATCCTGACCAAGTTTATCATAATTTTTTTTGGGGATGTTTAGTATTGAGCAGGGTCTGAGCATGGAATAGGTCATTGAGGATCTTATACACCTAATTAGGTCTATGTATCCTCCCTAGAAATCCCTCATACAAATTCAAACCACAATCCCTGCATGTGTTGGTTGTTGTGTTCAAATCTTGAGTAGTTTTATTTAGTTATTTTATCCCAGTTACATCGTGCTACCTATGATCTAAGGGTCTAAGACTTGATTAGGTCTTTGGGCCCCCTCCATATATAAAAAATTATATTCAAACATTAGGGACTTGATTAGGTCTATAGGGCTAGTAATGATGCACCCCATTGTTAATTGGGGGTTGAATACTTGATTAGCACTAGGAACATAAAAATTATAAAAATTAAAAATTAAAAAGATTGCTACATGTGAAAGCTTGATTAGATATACTCATCCCATTTAGGACTATTTTCTAGTTTTGTACATAAAATTTACCTCATTTTTCTAATTTGAGTTCCATTAATCGAACTAGGAAGGTAACTCTAGCCCAATCACAATGATACCCTAAATTTTGAGAAATTTTTACTATGCTAAAATTTGTTTGTGTTTTAGTATGTTATTTTTTCTATTAGCTTTTAGTCGTAAAATTTTATTTATTTTGTATTTTTATAGGTTTAAAAAGTGTTGTCTTGGAAACTAGCATGGGTATTGGATGGAGATGGTGCTAGTGACTACAATTATTATCTTCCAACAACATTTTTTAGGAAAAATGTTTCTCTTTATAAGTGATGATTTCTATATAATGGGGCATTTTTAATACCCAAGGGTTGTTTATTTGTTTCTACAAGGAGTGGTATTATACTAAACTTTTATTTTTATAGTTTTCTTTGGTTTATATTATAAATTATATTCCTCTTTTGTAACCATTATGTTATGGTAATGGTTTTTATACTGATCAATTGTATTGGACTTCAAATTTGATTATAAAAATGAAAAATTATGATTAATATAAGATAGTGGAATTTTATTTGAAACCTATGCAATCAAATGGTGGTTGTGGCTTATATTTCATCCTTTCTTTCCATTATATGCATTCTTTATATATGTTTCTAATTGTGCATATGTTGATCAGGCATGATTTTGATTTTTGGAGTTCACACTAATTTACCTTCATTATTATACACTTTATCCTCTCTTTCCCCTCTTTTCTTTCTTTTTTAATAAATTAAATATCTAGAATTGGTTTATACCTTGAATGCAATCGACTTTCATTGTTAATCTTAATTGCTTAATTTTCATTCATTACTATTGTTCTTATGCACTATTTAATTCTCAAAAACAAAGGGATGAATTCTTAAAGTTAGTTTCATTTATTTTCATAAAATATCTAAAACAATGATTAAATTGGGCAAAATAATTCATGATTTTTCACTTACAAACTTTGATTAAAACCCTCATTCATGAAATGTAAATAAATAAACATTCTCCTCTACACTATTTGAGTACCATAAAAATGTTAAAATACTTAGAATGATCATGCTACTTGAATTGGAACCATGCATAATGACCATTTGGGTTGTCCAAGATATCATGACCCAGTAGATATATAATTGTGGGAGACACTCAAGGGCCTCATTTTGGGAGAAGATGGATAGTAAACCAACTCTAAATCCTAGAGTTGGAAACTCATGCCAAACAACACGTCAAGAAAATTATAAAGTTGATAAACTATTAATATAATTTGGCATTAAAAATAGGTATTTACATAACCTAATTACCCTCATATGCCTCTTTGTTCTCCTAAACTCGTATAATCCATATTTTTAAAATTAGGAATTCATTTAGTGGGATTTCTCAAAGTCATCCCAAATTATAACAACTAACATTTTATGTTTCTCATCTAGTTTTTTATACCATTCTATATGATAAACTAGTAAAACAATTTTTGGACTCGATCAACTATTTTTATGTAAATATCTAAAATAAAATAATGTTGAATGTTGAATATATATTACTTTAATCAATCACAATATATTAATTAAAAAATATAAACTCATATCATGATAAATTAAATTAAAGCATATTAATTAAATATTCATTAAAAATAAATTAAATTATAAACTTTTCCACAACATCCATTAGTTTATTCATGTTATCATTTATATATGTTTTAGCACATGCCATTTTTTGTATTTATATAATAAAAAAACATGATAACACAAGGATACAAAGTTAAATATGTTCACACATTAATATATTTTTTCTAACATTAAAAAACTTACAAAAAAATCATAGTTAAACCTATTTGATTAATATAGGTAGGATAATTGTGTTATAACTATGCAATTATAACCTAGGATATGATCATGAGCTTAAGGTTAGGATATCAAAATAATACTTCACATAAGTCGTTCTTGAGCTAAAATAAAATCTGCCATTGGATTAAGAACATAATAAAACATAAGAAACACTTATAAGCTCATTCCTCTATAACATTGAATGGAAAATCATTAATTATATTGGGTCTTAGGTTTATAATTAATTTTCACGATTATTTAATTCCATTAATAGTAAATTATTACAAAAAATTTATATATAAATAAATATATAAGTTTCCCTTGCCATTTTGATTCCTTTAATATTATTTAAAATGGAGTCTTATTATTGAGTCATTTCATCCAAATGGGGTGGTTTTTGTACTAGTTTGTATATGGCATGCATCTCATGAAGACACGCCTTTACATTATCTATTTACTAGGTTTTATTTTTATTAATAATTACTATAATATGTTAATAAATAATTGATAGTTAGGTAATTAATATTTATTATCAAATACTTGTGATTCAAGTTAGTTCAAGTACTTAGACCCATTGAACCACATGTAAAATATTATGTAATGATTTGAAATGTAATTTAAAACTAACTCAAGATTTTACCTTTAATAATAATGTTTTGTCAAATATCATTCTTCTCATTTCCCCATGTTCTTATTCCAACATTGCTATTTAAGACATTAAAAAACATCTCAGGTAATGAATAGTGGAATGTCCATGATGGGCAAGGTTAGGTAAGGTTTTCAATGTTGTGTATTTTTTCAAAGTGTAATGTAATCTGAATATTTTCTTGTCAATTTATTTTTAAAAATTTGAATATCAAGTCTAAATTTTATGACTACTAATTAACTTGAATTTGAAAAGGCAATCTAACCATGTTTTATAATATCTAAGAGAAATTATGTAGCCCCAAATCCCTTTTTTATTTTAAAATATTCCAAATATTCTTTTAGTGTGTCTTTAAGATTATAAAAATCTATATTTTTACATGAAAAGCCTCAAAACATAGCTTGAATAGCCTAAGAGATAGTAAAATCAGATTTTTATGGCCAATATTAGATTGGTATGACCCAAGAGACAGTTGGACCCCTTTTTATATTTTAAAAAATTTGGAATATATTCCATATCCAATGAAGCATATAAGTGACATTTAACACTTCTAAACCCTTCAATACCAACACTATATAAATTTTTACAGATTTATGAGCATTAAAAACAATTGAAATCCATTTTTTAATGGAAATGGTATAGGCTCATATAACATAATGGCATGATGATTTTTTTAATGTCATTGGAATTATTTGGTGTGACTTATGTGTTTTAGTTTGATATGTTTAAGTGGGTCCAATAAAAGTGAAGCTGGACTTTTTTTTTACCTTAATTGCATTCACAAGTGAAAATTTTTATATGCAAAATAGATTTATTTTTTACTTTTTAATACTAAAAAAACTATAGGATATGTAGATTATAGTTTGTTCATGATTTTAACATAATTTACTGTAGAGGATTTGTTTAAAGTTATATTTTAAAACAGTTCCAAGAAAGAGATTCAACGTTCAAACACACCAAAACAACTTTTTATAAAATGCTTTTTCCTTCAAATTGAGCTTAACAATTCTTTTGGAATCTCTCTATATTTTATAAATGATTTAAAAATAAATATTTTTAGAGACATAAGGGAGTAATTTTGGTGATTTTTATGATTAATTTAATTTTTTTTAGAGGTCATTGTGTAACTAGTTATTTCATATGATTTAGAAAAATTTGTATCTATTGAAGTGATTTTTTGTTTAAATTGGTGTTTTTATATTTAAGTTATTTATTATAAATGTATCAAAAAAAAAGAGACAAATTTATTTAATTAATATAAAGTGCATTTTTGGTAGAATCTGATATCCTTATTTTACTCGATGGTTTCAAATGTACTCCAAGACTATGCATGTAACTTTTTTTTATCACTTATGTTTTCAATGATTATCTAGTTGGAATTTATGTTTTATAGGTCCTTAGAGATCTTCCATGTTGACTATGGCATCACCACACTCATCTTTTGTGAGTTTCTAAGTTGAAGTTCAGGATATGCTTTAGTGGGTATATGCGTATATAGATGTGTGTTTATTTATATCAATTTTAGTTTTTTAGTTTCTTGAAATTATTTATGAGGATAATATAATTTTTTTTGGATTTTTTAGTTGTGTTAACTTCTCACCAATTGAATAATAGGGTTAAGTTAGTACATAGAATTCAATTAGACATTAGTGATTGTATAAATTAGTATATGAGTTATTAGCATCAATAGTGTTGAGAAAAGGTTTCTCAACATCATTTGATATGAAGGAGATATGGTATACATATTAAAATATTGTAATGGAATAGGTTTATAAGTGATACCTTATGTGGATAAATGTAGTTGAACAATCTTTGATCCAATTTTTTTTGCAACATGTAATAGAATGGTCAAATGAGATAAGCATACCCATTCATGTTAGAGTATATTATTTATCTTAGCTCATGTTCACCTAGATGATTTATTATTCCCACCCAATTATGTGTGGATATTTAATTTATCTTATTTCAGATATTATGAGATATTAAATATTTATCTCTTAGATATTATGTAGATAATTTATAATTATTTTTTATTCTTTATGGATAGTTATCTCTTAGTTATGATTGATCTCATAGTTATGATTGATCTTATTTGCCTATGTATTCAAGTCTCATTCATTTTATTTGTTGTCACTTCAATTTTTACCCTTTGAGGAGATGTATCATCTCTCCTCATCCAAGTGGGACAATTGAAACACCTCTAGGTTATGGGTAGCCTAAGAATGAGGTGAATCTCTAGATAAGGCTAGCTACCTTGATGTACCACTTGTCAATCATTACTACACCTATGATTGTAAAGAAAAATGGAGAGACAAAATTAAATTAAAATATAATAAAAGAGGTGATACACCAAATTATTTTATTACTAATAACCAGTTAAATGTTACACATGAGAATAAAGGGCTAATTAGACATACACTTCTCTAGTTTGAATCTTCTCACATCAATGTTTCATTATGAGGTTATGGTGAATTTTTAGGCTAGAAAGACTAGAAAATAGGTCTGTAATGACACTATTAAATAGTATAACTCACTTAACCTTGACATTTCCTAGAATACTTCACATGACCTACAAGAAGAAGTTATAAATTGGTGAGAGAATGAGACAACAATGCTAAAGAAACTATAGTCATCATTAATAAAGATCCATCATTCAAGTAAAAACAATATAAATAGGCATATAAGAGGTAAAATCATTTGTATTTATTGATCTAATGGTATTCAAATGATTAGGGATTAGCCATACTTAGGTGGAGCATCCTTACAATAGCCAAAATGACTAGTTCTTATTAAACTTGAGAGAGAGAAGAGAAGAAGGAAGTCCAAAGGTCACAAGAACAAGTGTAAAGCTGATAAAAGGAGTTATATGTGCATGATATTAGGATTTTAAACTGATCATGCAAGGTCATGAAGTACACATGTCAATCTGGAGCATAAAACTTTTTAAAATTCATGTAAGAGATCTCATTCTGCATAAGGAAACTATCTTCATCATCCACCTCTATTTGAACATCCAAAAACTAATTAGGGATATGTATAATCATTATATTTATAGGGAAGGTTTATATACATTATTTTACATGCATTGATTACATTACTAATCACCTAAAATCTCCTAGAAGAGAGACATCACTACCTGCAGTCAAAGAAAACTCCTCTTTCACACACTTTACAGACTTGGATTACAAAATAGATTTAATTTTCTATGAAAATACATAAAATGGAGTGGATGACACTTGAAAATAACATCCATGTCCTTATAATACTTAGGTACACCTTAAAAAGCCATCCATTTAAAGTTCTCATCCTTCTCATTATCATGTTCACTATGCTAGCTTTTATTGGTTGAGATGAAAGCTCTGGTAGTCACACATAGAATTTTTTTTAAGGAATGAAATGGACATGTGGAATTATATAAAGTCTAAGTATTCCTTCCAAATTTTATTTCATCTCTTTAAACCTTATACAATGTATAAAACAAATAAAAGAACCAATTTTGCATCATGTTCATATAGATTTTGTACAACTCATCCTAATGGTAGGGATCCTGAATGACTATTATAAAACATAAAATCAATTTCATGGTAAAACTTGTCCATTTAGATAGATCACCATCTTCATTTTCTTAGTTGAGTCCTTATCTAAGGGTTTGCAATGGTTTTAGGTCTCTTAGGATCTTAATCTTTGTTCATAAAAATGGGATGTTTAAGTTGAAAAGAGATTTCACAAGAATGAATCATAGGACCCATATAAAATTCCAAAAACTCCATATATATTCATGTAAAACTCCTAAGAAGATGTGAGCATCTAAAGTTGTATATTTGATCCCTTCCATTGCTTTGCATAGGCCAAATATTGCATTTGAGCTAGAATATGACTTCCTTGTGCTTCATATGCATCACAATAGATTATAGACATCTTTAGTGACCCCAAAACCATGATCCAATACATTATAATGCTTTCATAAGGTTATAAATGAAAATGACCTATCATTTGAAATCTAGGCCTAACCATACCTCATAAGCATGTCTACACTTTTTAAGCTTTAGACCTCCTAATTAGGTTTCATATTTATATGATATTTCTTCCATTTATACCTATATTTTTTTCAACTCCATAAAGCTATTTTCAATCTCTAGTCAACTTTTGGTTTATCTTTTTATCCTCAATCCCCAAGATTGTAGGGTTTGCAACCTAGGGAAGTACCCTCTATATGAGACAAAACAAAGGGTACTTCCCCTATTTATTAAAATATAATGGATGTTTTAAAGTATTATATAAGTTAAAATTATTTAATATATAAATTTAAACCCCTGGTCATATGATTAAACCCTCTAAAAGTATAAAAAACTAAAAATAGATTGCTAGACAAAGATTGTGTGCAAGATTTTCATATGGATTATGTTCATACATCCTCAAAGGTATCTCTATTTTTAATAATATCATGAGGGTATTTTGATAAATTTTCCATGATGATTAGAACATTAAAAATGTTTTACAACTCTTATGACCCATGTTTTCACCTTGGAACATATCCTTACTTGGTTAGGCTTGACTACTAAGTTGACCATGTCCATATGCTTTCCCTGCCTATAGGTGAAAATCCCATTTTTGGAGATAATTACATTGATATAGGGTCATATGTAAATCCTTAATTCCATCCCATAGTTATTTTATTCACATATAACATGCATTTTCTATGCCAAATACCTAGAACAATCACCACTTGGGTCACTATCAACTATAGGTGATTGTAGTTTATTGTGTATGGTAGAGCAAGGGTTTTATGAATAAGAAATCACCTTATGACCTATAAAACATTGATTATGATCCATTTGATTTATTTTTTATTCATCCTCTATATATCAACATTGTCATCCTTATTCTCAATCTCCTACTATGGATAATGTGAATGCAATCAGTCAATCTGTAGGTCAACTTCTTAGGAGAGAGAGAAACTTGTAGGTATATATTAGACCTTGAAACATCATCAATCAACTCGTATTGATGATATTCATGTTCATGTTCACTATTATAACCTTAAATCAATCAGGCTATTCAAAACATGAGAGTATGCCTTGGTATTGTAACATTGGGTGAAATGATCTCTTATAGATTTGGACTATAGATAATACTAAGTCTTGTGTATAAAAATGCAACTTTAGGCTTTCCAATAACTAATTTAATATTATCACCCACCCTATAAATTTTTTAAAACTATTGTCCTATTTAGGGTATATAAGGTAAGGTCATTTGGATGCATCAAAATATTTGAAAAAAAATTTATATGATCTTGGAAAAAGCCTGAGGTACTCTATTATATGTTTTTAGAGACTTAATCTCTGAATACAGTCATTACACATTTGATCATAGTTCTCTATCTCATATACAACTCTATCACTCTAAATAGGTTTTATATGTTTCCTAAAAACATTAGGACTTCAAATAGTGTTCCATCTTGTGCTCCAACACCTCCATATGACATCTCCAATTCTATACTATTATCACCTATAGGTTGATACTTCATATAGAGGTAGTAAGTGCAAGTTCAGATAGTCTACAAGATGTGTGATCTTATGATAAAATGTAGGACCTTAAAAAGTTTTAAAATTCACTCCTATCACTTTTAAATATTGAACCACTTAACAAAACTCCATCTCAGCATGACATCATCAAGGAGACTCCTATAAATAAATATTGAGTTGTATTAGGAAGACAATGAGTTGGAACCATGTATGGTGTGTGGGCCTTGAACAACCATTGTAATTACTTAAAATATTAACATGGATCACTTAAAACTTATGAGTATTTAGATCAAGTTAATAAATTCTAATTTCAACATGATTTTCCTTTTCAAACACTTGTAGGTGCACATTCTGAGTTGCATTAGACAGATAGTGGGTAGAAGGTTCATATGTTCAAATAATTTTCCTACATAGTGGATTGATATCCTTATAATTGTGTTTATATGAAACATAAAGACGTTTCAAAGTTTAAGACAAGTCTTCACACCTCATTTCCAATGTTGAACCCTTTTGTAGGCACCTAGCTGACTGGTATGACAATTGTATAGCAGATTGAATGTATGGTGCTTATTTCTACAACCTCATGGAGAATTACTTGGAGAATGAACCTATAATGGAAGTAAAACAACATTTTAAGGATTAATATAAACCATAACCATCTTCTAACACCATTACCAAGACATGAAGGTGTTGAAAGTGGTGGAAACCTATCTATTACATAGAATGGGACTAGTCTGCAAACCTAAGGTGATTAGTTATTCAAATCAAATTCAAACATGAAACAAAGGATGTAAAACATGAGATAGGAGATTAAAAGAACTTAGAATCAATAATATTATCTAGTTTTTATTAACTTATTCAAACTAAGGAAGAACCTATAGGGTACATAGATTAGTAAGCAAATTAGGTAGTCTAACTTCCTAGGAATGGTTCATAAAGCACATACCACCATTATTTTACAACCAAAAATCAAATGGAAGATGACTGAGTCTAGAAGACACCCCCAAGATAATTTTTATTTAAATCTCTCTTTTTGACCATACCAAGTACAAACCTAAAGGCCATTCTTTATTTCCAAGCCTAATGGAAGAAGAGAGAAGTGGTTTTGTTCATTTATTGAAGTTTTTGATCAAACTGATCACTAGAGTAAGTGTATCAAAGATCAAGGGATAGATTCCATACAACTAATCCTAATTTTATGGAGATTAACTCAGTATTATATAACATCTAATCACTTTTATGGTTAAAATGGTTCATTTGGATAGGTCACCATCTTTATTTTCTCGGTGGGATCCTTATCAAAGGATTTACAAGGGTTTTAGGTCTCTTAGGCTCTTAAGTTTTGTTCATAAAAATGGTACATTGAGGTTTCAAAAAAAAATCACAAGAATGAATCTAAGGACCCTTTTCAACTGCCCCAAACTCCATAGACCCTCATGCACAAACCCCAAGAAGATGTGAGCATCTAACTTTGCTTATTCGAGCCCTTCTTTTACTTTGCATAGGCCAAATATTACCTTTGAGCCAAAATATCACTCAATTATGATTCCTATGCATCAAAATAGCTTATAAACATCTATAGTGACCCCACAAACATGCTTCAATCTATTTCAATGTTTTCCTAAGGTTATAAATGAAAGTGACCTATTATTTGAAATTTAGGCCTAACCATACCTCATAAGCCTATCTATACTCTTCAAGGTTTATACCTCCATATTATGTTTCATATTTATTTGAGATGTATTACATATTTCCCTATATGTGTTTCAACTCCATACACCTCTCTGAAATCTCTAATAAACTTTTGGTTCATCATTTTATCCTCAATCCCCATGACTACAGGGTTTGCAACATAGGGAAGTACCCTCTATCTAAGACAAAATAGAGGGTAATTCCCATATTTAATTAAAAAAATGAATGTTTTAAATTATTATCTAAGTGAAAATTATGTCCTAAAAAAAAATTCATCGCCTAGTCATATTATTAGATCATCCAAAAGCATAAAAACCAAAAATAGACTGCTAGGCAAAGATTATGTACAGGTGTTTCCTATGGACTATGTTCATGCATCCTTAGAGGTATCTCTATATTTTTTATAATATCATGAGTGTATTTTAATATTTTTTCAACCATGATGAGAAAATTCAAAATTTTTTCCAACTCTTATGACTGATGTTTTCACCTTGAAACATATCTTTACTTGGTTAGGCTTGACTAGTAAGTTGACCATGTTTGTATGTTTCCCCTATGTGTAGGTGAAAATCACAATTATAGAGATAATTAAATTGATATGGGGTAATATTTAAGACCTTAATTACATCCCATATTTATTTTATTCACCTATAACATTTGTTTTCTAGGCCAAAAGCCTAGAACAATCACCACTTGGGTCATTGTTAGCTACAGTTGATTTTAGCTATGTATGATAGAGTAGGGGTTTTATGAATAATAACTCACCTTGTAACCTATAAAAAATGGATTATGATCCATTTTATGTATTTTGGATTCATAATCTATAGATAAACATTGGCATCCTTATGCTCAATCTCCTACTATGGATGATGTGAAGGCAATCAGTCAATCTGTAGGTCAACTTCTTAGGAGAGAGAAAAACCTGTAGGTGTGGATTAGACCTTGAAACACCATAAATCAACTCTTATTGATGATATTCATGTTAATTTATATACCCTTAAATAAATAAGGCTATTCAAAACATGATATTATTCCTTGGTATTGTAACATTGGGTGAAAGGATCTCTTATAACTGAGGCCTATAGATGATACTAACTGAGTCTAGTGTATAATAATGTAACTTTAGGCTTTCCAATAACTAAATTCAGCTGATCACCTACCCTATAAAATCTGTGTAACTCTTGTCCTATGTAGGGGCTATAAGGCAAGATCATTTATATGCATGAAAATCTTTGACAACCTTGTTATATGATATTGGCAAAAGGCTCCAATGCTATGTTCTATGTTTTTATAGACTTAATCTCTCCATACAGTAATTGCATCTTTGATCATAGTTACCTATCTCATATACCAAGATATCACTCTAAATATGTCTAATATGTTTTATAAACATATTATTACTTCAAATAAGGTTTCATAGTATGCTCTAACACCTCCATATGACATCTCCAATTCTTTGTTATTACCACCTGTAGGTGGATATTTCATATGCAGGCAATAAGTGCAAATTTAGATAGTATACAAGATGTGTGCTCTTGAGATAAACTTTAAGCCATTACCAAGTTTTCAAATGTAATCCTATAACTTTAAAAAATTTAACAACTTAACAAAACTCCATCTTAGCATGACATCATCAAAGAGACTCTTATAGATGAAGATTTAGTTGTATGTAGGTAAATAGTGATTTGGAACCATGTATGGTGTGTCGGCCTTGAACAAAAATTTTAACTCCTTATAGTGTTAACATGGATCCATTAAAACTTTTGAATATTTATATCAAGACAATAAACCCTTATTTTAATGTGAAAAACCTTTTCAAACACCTGTAGGTGCACATTCTGAGTTGCATTAGATAGGTAGTGGGTAGAAGGTTCATATGTTCAAGGAATGTACCTATATAGTGGATTTATCTCCTTTTAATGGAATTAAAATAAAACATAAATGTGTTTCAAAGCCTAAGATAAGTATTCACACCTCATTTCCAATGTTTAATCCTTTTGTGGGAACCTAGCTGACTAGTATGATAGCCATATAGCAGATTGATTATATGGTGCTTGTGACTATAACCTCATGGATAATTTCTTGGAGAACGAACGTAGAATGGAAGGAAAAAAAATTATATTATGAAAATAAACCATCACCATCATTTAAGACCATTTATAAGACATTATATGTTGGAAGTGGTGTAAACCTACCTGGGATTTAGAATGGGACCAGTCTGCAAACCTGAACTGATTGGTTATTCAAATCAAAACCAAAATTAAAACAAAGGATGGGAAAAATGTGATAGGAGAGGATATCATATATAATATAACTATTAAATTATTATCCCAAGAGTTTGGATATATATTTAATTTTCTCTTTCTCATCTATGACATTTTTAAAAATGTCATCTTGCTTACCATCACTTGTAATAATCTCTAAGGAAGTTAGAGACCCCTTGATAGACTCAAACTCATTACAAATGCTTAAAAAATACTACCATAAGTCCTTATATTATATTTTATTATTATAATGAATGGAAACAACAATATAATCTCTTTCATCCTCTTCTTTATAATCCAAAAGGACTTCATCCAAGATTTCTTCTTTAACATAAGGAAGTCATTCCTCATTATCAACACAACAAGAGAAATCAGCATAAAGACTCACCTCTTCCTTATCATTTAGGACCTATTGAGGTATTTAAAGTTGTATATCAACTATCATAATGTAACTATGCTTCTCAAAGTCTGAAAGATATTCAATCTATTTCTCCTTCTTGGTGATGCCAAAACTAGGCATCTTGAAATCAGGTCACTTAGCTTAATGAGGCTACCAATAAGCTATACTTTCTTAAAGAAAGTGTTCTCAATTTTTATTATCCAAATTATATTATTTATATTCCCATACTATAGGTCAATCAATACAAAGGGTGATAGGGTGAGAAAAAGATGAACTAATTGGTGGAGATGGTATATACAACTCAAAATCAGATTGAGAATGAATTGTAGGGGATTATTTTGGGAGATCTTGAGGAAGGGGAGGTAGAACTTGGGATAAAATAAATTTTTTTTCTTCCTTACATTTTAAAATCACTTAATTTTCATCTAATCTAGCTTGATAACTCTCTTAAGGAAGGATATATGGGGTGTGGTTAGGCATAGGATCTTCTTTTAGATCTAAACCTTCCACCACACCTTGACTTAGCAATTTCATTATTAATTATATATCTTCAATTTTATTGGATAATTTCTCTTTGAAAACTATATCTTGAAGTTAATAGGCATCATCATGAGGATAAGGAGTACAAGAGGGCTAACATGGAACACAAGAGGTCTCTTAAGGAAGGGTGGGAGAGACTTTTTTAGGGTCAAGCTCTTCCTTAACTTTAGAATATTTATAAAGGATTCTATCCTCTTTCTTTCCCCGTGATTCCACTACCTTATTATAGCCTAGGATTATAGGATTAATAATCCCTTCTTGAGTTAGTGATGAAATTTGAGGAGTGGATGAAGTGTTTAAAAAACTTGGGATCTCCTTAGGCTTGGATTCTCCACCTTGTCTCCAACTTGGAATATCATATCTAGAGGTCTCCTATTGAGGTGGGGATGTAATGGGAAAGGGTAATGAGAGATTAAAATAAACTTATTTTGCTGATGATATGGACTCATACATCTATTTATTAGCCAACTCACTTTACCTATCAAGTTTTTCTTCAAAAACCAAGTTTGTCTTTCCAACTTTATCTTCTAGTTGATTGGGAAAAAGATGACTTTGATAAGCTTAGTTTGGATCATGAATAGGGGTTAAATAGGATTGATATAAATCTTGGAGTGGTATATATGAGGGTTGATAGACTTAGTTAGGGTGTTCCTCATGAATTCTTAGCCTATCTTCTAAAGATGCAACAAATCCACCCACATCTATCATCTCACTTGTGATCCTTTGCAAATTGTCTCACTCAATAGGTGCCCAATCTCTTTTAACCATATATAATACATATCTTAGCTTATGAATGAGATGACTATGAACATCTTGACCATGTCCCATTAGTGTATTAATCTCTATCATATACTTATCATAGCCCAAGAGAGTTTTCTTGAAAGTGGAAATGGATTGATTAAAGAAGTGACTAGGTTGACTAGGAGGAGCAAGGTATTGATAAGTCTAGTTATAGGATTGATACAACTCATGAAAAGGTTGATAAGGGTCATATTAGAGCTAGTATATATCATGACAAGTTTGATAAGTATCATACGTAGGCTAATAAGGAATGTAATAATCTTTATAAACCTCACCAACTTGTATAAAATAATACTCAACACCAAATTCATCCATGGAACTTCACAAGGAAGCAAGAACACAAGGAATGATTATCAACAATCTTCAAAAGGAATACTTGGGTTGTTTGACTAGATGATTTAATCTCGAAGTCACCATTAATGTTTAGATAGATTCCTACAAAGGTTGATGTGTTAAAAGAAAACAAAAAAATATATTTCAACTTCTTGGACAAAGAGTCCAACCAATTTTCACTCTTTAAGGATATGTCTCATCTCTTCTCATCCAAGTGGCATAATTGAAACACCTCTAGCCTATGGGTAGCCTAAGAATGAATTGAATCTATAGATAGAGCTAGGTCACTTGATGTACGATGTGTAGATCACTACGATAAATATTATTACAAGGGAAAAGGGAGAGAAAAATTGAAAGTAAACTATCCTAAAGGAGGTGATGCACCAAATTAGTTGATGACTACCAACCAACTACAAGTTACACATGAGAACAAAAGACTAACTAGACAAACAATTCTATAATTTGAATCTTCTCACATTATGAGGTTATGGTGAATGTTTAGGATAAGAGGAATAGACAAGAGGTTTATAATGACACTATTGAATAAGATAACTCAATCAACCTTGATATTTCCTAAAACACTTCACATGACCTATAAGAAGTTATAAATAGGTGAGAGAATGAGACAACAATGCTAAGGAAACCATAGTCATCACTAAGTAAGATAAATCATTCAAG
The DNA here is from genome assembly GCA_037957365.1 of Torreya grandis. NCBI lineage: Eukaryota > Viridiplantae > Streptophyta > Pinopsida > Cupressales > Taxaceae > Torreya > Torreya grandis. The sequence continues at coordinate 2,502,598 of JARHVA010000308.1, forward strand.
TAAACACACTATAAACAAGAATATAAGAGGTGAAATAAGTTGTATTTATTTATCTAATGGTATGCAAATGAGTAGGTCTTCACCATACTTAGGTGGAACATCCTTACAATAGCCAAAATGGCTAGTTCTTAAAGAATTTGAGAGAGAGAAGAGAAGAAGGAAGTCTAAAGGTCACAAACACATGTGTAAATATGAGAAAATTAGTTAAATGTGCATGAGAATATTATTTTAAACTTATCTTTCAAGGTCATGAAGTACACATAACAATCCAAAGCATAAAACTCTTGAAAAGTGGCACAGGAGTTCTTGTTTTGTATAAGGAAACTGTATTCATCATTCGCCTCTATTTAAATGTCCAAAAACTTAATATGGATAGGTATAATGATTTTAATGAGAGGTGATGGTTGTATAAATTCTTCTCCATGAAATGGTTGCAGTACTAATCACCTGGAATCTCCTAGAAGTGTGCCATCACTACCGACAATCAAAGAAAACTCCTCTTTCACACACCTTGCACACATGGCTTCCAAAATGGATTTATTTTTCCATGAAAATAAATATAAGGTATTGGATTACACTTTTAAATACCCTCCATGGCCTTAGACTACTCAGGTACACCTTAAAAATCCATCCACTTAAAGTTCTTACCCTTTTCACTATCATGTCCACTATGTCAGTTTTGACTAGCTGAGATGAGGGATCTATTAAGCACACTTAGATGTTTTTACAAGGAATGAAATGGGAATGTGAAGTTATATTAAGTCTCAATATTACTTCCAAAGTTGATTTCATCTCATGAAACCTTATAGAACCTGCACAATGTATATAATAGTCAAAAGAACCAATTTTGTATCCTATCCATACAGATTCCATACAACTCATCCTAATGGTAGAGAGCCTAAATGAGTATTATACAACATATAAACACTTTCATGAACAAATCCAAAGAATATGTGAGCATATAAAGTTTTATTATTCAAGCCCTTCTTTTGCTTTGCATAGGCCAAATATTGCTTTTAAGCCAAAATATGACTTCCTTGTGCTTCCTCTACATCCCAATAGCTTGGAAACATTTATATTGACCCCAAAAAAATTATCTAATCTATTGAAATTATTGAATAAGGTTATAAATTAAAGTGATCTATCATTTGAAATTTAGGCCTAACCATACCTCATAAGCATGTCTACACTTTTGAAGGTTTATACCTCCCTATTAGGTTTCATATTTATTTGATATGTATTCCTTGTTTTCTTGTATGTGTTTCAGATCCCTACACCTCTCTACAATATCTAATTAACTTCCGGTTCATCCTTTTATCCTCAATCCCCATGACTATAGGGTTTGTAACATAGGGAAGTACCCTCTATATGAGATAGAATAGAGGGTACTTCCCCTATTTAATAAAACAAAATGTATGTTTTAAGGGATTATCTAAGTAAAAATTATATCATACACAAAAATTCAGCCCCTGTTCATATGATTAGACCCTCTAAAAGCACAAAAACCAAAAACAAACTACTAGGAAATGACTGTGTGTAGGATTTTCATATGGAATATGTTGATGCATCCTCAGAGGTTTATCTGTATTTTTTATAATATCATGAGTATATTTTGAGATTTTTTACACCATGATGAGAACATTAAAAAAAAATTCCAACTCTTATGACCCATTTTTGCACCTTGAAACATATCCTTGCTTGGTTAGGCTTGACTAGTAAGTTGACCATGTCTATATGTGTCTACTACCTATAAGTTAAAATCACATTTTTAGAGATAATTAAATTGACATGGGATAATATTTAACTCATTAATACATATTTATTTCAGTCACATATAACATTTATTTACTATCCTGAAGGCCTAGAACAATTACCACTTGGGTTATTGTCAGCTATAGTTGACTATAGTTGACTCTATACAATAAAGTACGGGTTTTATGAATAAGACCTCACCTTATAACCTATAAAACATGGATTATGATCTATTTTATTTATTTTGGATTCATCCTCTATAGATAAACATTAGAATCCTTATGCTCAATATCTTACTATGGATGATGTGAAGGTAATCAGTTAATTTATAGGTGAACTTCTTAGGAGAGAGAAAAACCTATAGGTGTATATTAGACCTTGAAACACCATCAATAAACTCTTGTTGATGAAATTAATTTTCATTATTATAACCTTAAATAAATAAGGCTCTTAAAAACATGAGATTATGCCTCTGTATTGTAACATTGGGTGAAAGAATCTCTTATAGCTCAAGGTTGTAGATGATATTGACTGAGTCTAGTGCATAAAAATGTAACTTTACGCTTTCCAATAACCTAATTCCACTGATCACCTTCCATCAAAACTTTTTATAAATATTATATTATGTAGGGGTTATAAGTTAATATCATTTATATGCATCAAAATATTTAACATCCTTGTTATATGATCTTGACAAAAGGCTCAGGTGCTCTATTTTGTGTTTTTAGAGACATAATCTCTGAATACAGTCATTGCACCTTTGATCATAGTTATCTATCTCATATACCAAGATAAAACTCCAAATATTTATGATATTTTTCCTACACATATTATTAATTTAAATAGGATTTTATATTATGCTTTAACACCTCCATATGACATCTCCAATTCTTTACTATTACCACCTATAAGTGGATATTTCATATACATGCAATAAGTGCAAATTTAGATAGTCTAAAAGATGTGTGATATTGTGATGAAATTTAGGCCCTTAACAAGTTTTAAAATTCACTCCTATAACTTTGAAAGATTGAAACACTTAACAAAACTCCATCTCAACATGATATCATCAACGAGACTCTTGTAGATGAAAATTGAGTTATATGCAGGTAGATAGTGAGTTGGAGCCATGTATGGTGTGTGGGCCTTGAACAACCATTATACATCCTTCCAATGTTAACATGGATCCCTTATAACTTCTGAATTTTTAGATAAAGTCAATAAATCTTGATTTCAACATGATTTTTCTTTATAAACACCTGTAGGTGCACATTCTGAGTTGCATTAGATAGGTAGTGGGTAGAGGGTTAATATGTTCAAGGAATCTACCTACATAGTCAATTGAAATAATTTAAATTAAATTCAAATGAAACATCAACATGTTTCAAAGCATAATGTAATTCTTCACACCTCATTTCTAATGTTTAACCCTTTTGTAGGAACCTAACTGGCTGGTATGATAGTCATATAGTAGATTGACTGTATGGTACTTGTGACTAAAACCTCATGGATAATTTATTGGAGAATGAACCTATAATGAAAGGAAAAAATGTTTTAAACAAAAAAATAAACCATCACCATCCTTGAACACCATTACCAATACATTAAGATGTTGGAAGTGCTAGAAACCTACCTGCGACACAGAATGGGACTAGTCTACAAACATGAGGTAATTTGTGATTAAAATAAAATCCAAAATTGAAAAAAATTATGAATAAAAAGTGAGAGGAGAGTAAAATAAATCTTAAATAAATCCCAGTAGTTGGATTGTATGGAATTGTTCAAAACAAGGCAAAACCTATACGTTACATAGGCAAAACCTATATGGTACATAGATTAACAAGAAAATTAGATAGATTAACTTCTTAGGAATGATTCATAAAGCACAGACCAATATTAATCTTAAACCAAATATCAAATATAATATGACTAATTTTAGAAGATACCCTTAGGATAATTTTTCTTGAAACCTCTCTTCCTAACCATAACAAATACAAATTTGAAGGCTATTTTTGCTTACGAAGACTAGTGAAAGAAGAGAGAATAGGTTTTATTCATTTATTGAAGATTATAATAAAAATTATAATTGGATTATATTTATGGAATACCAAGGAACACTCTTTAAATTTCATCAACTATAAGAGTTCATATAACTATGTACACCTCATTAAATGCTCATTTTTATAAGAAAACTACCCTTTTATGAAGAACCTACCAATTTTTAGTTAAAAACAATTAGTTAGGACATATGAGGACACATGGGGCATGAAATCATCCTTTGAAACTTTCAAATTTCCCAAGGATGCCATATAAATCATTTAATGCTTTATTTTGACCCCCAAAATGACCCAAAAAGACATAAATATTGAAAATGACCAAGAGCAAGGCTATTATGACATCAAATGACCTATAATACACCTTATGAAATAATAATAGACCCCTTAAAACATATAATATTCAAGTTTTTACCTATAGGGGTCCCAATTTGACATATAGGGTCAAATTTGGTTAACAATATTTACATGAAATCTTTGGATATGTTGGATTTTTCTCATTATATGATCTATTTGTGTATAATATACTTAGATATTATTTGAGAAATGCATCAATTGATTTTTTTATGGTAATGGTTTATATATTTCACACTAGATGAGAGTTTTATAAACTCTTTCATGGTATTAGAGTGGTCTCCAACAATAATTACTCAACTCCTTAGCTTCTCCTTACTCAACATTTGTCTTTGGAGGAATTTCAATTATTTTATGTATTTTTTATTGTAAGTTAAGTTAGGAGAATGAATGAGTAAATAAAACATCATAAATGCATCCATATTATAAGATAAATACATGATCACATCCAATTTCATCCCATCTAGATCTCAAAGGCAAGATCTACAAGTGTTTTACAAATTTATTTTTTGATTAAAAATGATTGTTCTTTTTCTAATTGTCAAAAAATAGTAAAAGATATTCAAAAATGTTTTTGAGTTTTATGTACTTTATTTTATGATTTCCATAATATTATTAAAATTTTAATTTTGTTAATAATTCAAAAAATTATTGTAGTTTTACTAAGGAGTACTATTCTAAAAAAATATGACTTTTCTTTATTTAATTATGAGAAAAATGTAAATGATCACTCAAAACTATTTCTAGGTTTTGTTGGCTTTGTTTTCAGCTTTCACAACATTTTGAAAATTTTAATTTCATTAAGAATTATAAAAGTTATCTTTGTGGAGAGATTTTTTTAAAGGGATTTTTTAATTATTTTATTTATAAAATAATATCCTTTGATGATTTTTTGATTTTTTTAATTAAAAATAATATTTTGTATTTGGGAAATATAAAGATATATTATATTTGTTAATTGCTTAGCCATATACCTTATTTTCTAAATCTCATTCTTTGAAGACCAAAGGTTGAGGCCTAGTTTGACATGTGGCCAAACCCCTTCACAAGCAAACAAAATATCTTTTTAATTGATTTCACCATCTTGATTGCAATTATGGATGCATTTTCAATTGATTCTGATGTCCCTTTACATGTTACCTCACATTTTATGGTTTTGGATTTTTTCACCACTCCTATGCAAGCATATTCATGTACCATTCCTAATGATTTATATTTGATTTTAGATCACATGTGGTGACATAATCATTCTTTGTCAATATTTTAGAAGCATGATTCCTCCATTGTTGAGATCCCCTCATTAAAACACTTAAATAAACTCATGCTAATTTACCTGTATACTTGTAGATGTATTTTTAGTAAAACATGATGTCTTGCATTATTCAAGTATGTTATTGTGATACTTGTGTTTTTGGCACACATTTTTCCCTTAATTTTAGAGCAACTCTCATCATTTGTGATGACTTCTTTGATAAGTGAACAATCTCCTTGTTTGGATCTATTTTAGTGTATATAGTGTCTTCCTTATTTTCATTTGGTGTTTTTGTGTGTGTGATATATTATAATTACACTAAATTTTAAATTGCCATGGGGATTTAATTTTACATCCTAGTCTACCTTCATGTGTGTGTACCTTAGTTTGTGCATATTTTAATATTTTAGTTATCAATCTCTTCCATCACCACTAGGGTCATCTTTTTGAGATATTTTATACACACTTTATAGATATATCCTTTGCACATGGATATATTATTCAAGCACTTTATTTTCAAGAAACCATATGAGGATTGCTATGTATCACAAGAATTCTTTGTGAATTTTTAAGTAGTGACACTAGTATGACAACCACACCAATCTTTGTATTTACTTCTCAATATTTTTAGTTCACTTTTTTAGACACATTCATTGTCATCTTCTCCCAGTTTAACATTAAGGGAGGGTGTTCAGGAAAGCTTTCTTGGGTTCATCATTCTACCCAATATTATAGAGTTCAGTGCTTGTATTTAATGATCTTCATATTTAACGTCATTATTTCTTCAACTTAGAAGTTATAGCGACTCAACATCCATGTATTATAATAAGATATATTGGCATCTATAGGGACACTTGCCTTTACACTGCATCATTTTTTTGGGAATGGGTACCTCATTAGGCCTTATTACTAGGACCCATTTCCTTCCTCATTTTATCTCTTTTTCAATGGAGTTTTTTTTCCTATGGGTTTTCTACCTTTCTCCACTTTATGAAAAATTTCTTCAAGGATATATTATAAATGAGTACCTGATCATGTCTTGTTGTTGGGACTCATATTATGGATATGTAACTTTATTTTTGGCCCTTATCTTCACTTGAGGGGAGGCGTTGGATTAGATTACATAATTTATCTCATGTTCACCTAGATGCTTTATTATTTCCATCTATTTATGTGTGGATATTTCATTTTTCTTACTTTAGATGTTTTGAAATATTACATATCTATTTCTTAGATAATATGAGGATAATTTATACTTATTTATATCCTTTATGGATAGTTATCTCTTAGTTATGATTGATATTTATCTTGATCTCTTAGTTTTGATTACTCACTTAGATTGATATCTTAGTTAGGATTGATATTCTCTACCTATAAACGTAAGGCTAATTCATTGTATTTACATGAAGGCTTTGGATATATAGAGTATTTATCATTGTATGATCTATTTGTGTATAATATATGGAGATACTATTTGAAAAATGCATTAGTGGATATTAATAGGGTAATGGTTTAGAGATTTGACCATGGGTGAGTGTTTTATAAAATATTTCATGGTATCATAGCAGTCTCCAATAACCATTACTTAGCTCCTTAGCTTTTCCTTAATCAACATCTGTGTTTGGAAGAATTTTGTTTTATTATGTTTTTTATTGCAAGTAAATTTTGGAGTTTAAATGAGTAAATCAAAGATCACCAATACATCCATATTATATGATAAATATATAATAACCTCCAATTTCATCCCATTTGGATCTTAGAGGCAAAATCTACAAGTTTTTGGAAATCCATTTTGGATTAAAAATGATTATTTTTTTCTGATTGTGAGAAAACTATAGACAATCTATTAAAAATGTTTAATAGTTTTATGCACCTTGTTTTCTATTTTCTATAATATTTTTAAAATTTTAATTTAATTAATAATTCAAAAAATTATCATAGTTTTACTAAAAATTACTATTCAAAACAAAATACAACTTTTCTTTATTTAA
>JARHVA010000308.1:2517500-2667500 GCA_037957365.1 Torreya grandis
AGGCTAGTTTCTAAAACACTATTTTAAAAAAATAATTTAAGTATAAATAGGTCAAACATCTAAAATTTGAAGAGGAACTCATTTTTTTCTAGAAAACATAGTAGATAGATAGTCTTGTGGTGCACTATTTTTTCAAAAAAGTTTAATATTATTTGAAATGATTTGGAAAAAAAATAGATAAAATATTATAGTTTGTGACATAATTTTTTTTGTATTTATTCAATAAATACTTTTTTATGAATTTTTTGTAGTAAATAGATCCTCAAAACTGACAAAAAATGGATAGACATCCGTGCAGTGTGCCTAACTACCTCAAAAAAAATGAAAAAACATTTTTTTTATTGTGTGTATAATTAGGTCTAGTTTTTGACCATATAACTTATTTTTCACTTGGATTAATGAAACACAAATTACATGAACATGTATAGGCATGTAAGTTTATGGCATGTAATGGTCAAAAGGTTATAGTTAGAAATCAACATAGTTTTAAACCTTAAATTGGTCCAAAAATTATAAAAATCATATTTTTAGAAAGAAGATAGCATGTTCGTCATGATGGTTTGAATTTTTTTGAATTTTCATGTTGGAATTCTTAGTGTATTTAGCAATCAAATTTGAATTTTGTTATTTTTATCATAACTCTCAAAAACTCGGCTATACATTGATAGTCCAAGCATTTGGATTGATAATCTAAGCCATTCTTGAGCCAAAATCCATGGGAATTGAATTCAAATTCAAATACCTCAATCATGTTATTAAATACATTAGTAACGTGATTACCTTAATAATACAATCATGTTATATATTCTCAACACCTAAAACTTGAATTCGCATTTTGACCTACTAAAGAAGCTATTAGGCCTAGTAGTCTTAAGATCAAAGTTTTTTTTAATTAATATTGTTATTTGGGACCAATTTTATTGTCAAGATTTATTAGCATTGAATGATATTTGGAGATTTATTAACCTATGAAATAATTTATTTTTCATTTGATCCCAATATGCTGTGTAATTAGGATAATAGATCCTAAATTGACATTAGATGGGCATATTTCCTTGGATGGAGCTTGGTTGTACCCAATTATTTATCAAACTAAAATAAATACTTGGTTTTTATAATATGGTGTGCACTTAGAGACCCAATTGACATCATATGGACATAATTCCTTTATCAGGGCTCATTTAACCCTAATTATATATTAGATTAAACTAAATATTCAATTAGTTTAATATGGTGTGCTATCAAATCCCTAACTGAAAATATATTTAAGGAATTCCTTTCATGGTGACTGATTACTCTTAATTACAAATTATATTAAATAAAATATTTGATGAGTTAAAAATGATGTGCAATTAGGGAAAAATATTCATAATGGACATTAAATGGACACAATTCCTTGCATGGGGTGAAAAATTCCTTGATTGATATTAAGTGGAAGTAGTTAATTACATAGGAATTAGTGTTCCCAATTATGTATAGTCTTGAAAAAAAAATCAATTTATTTAACATGGTGTAACTAGAGCCCCAAATGACATTAGATGGATGTAATTCCTTGCTTGCAGATTGAGTGGCTCCAATTACATATCGTATTGCACCTACATACTCAATTGGTTCAATATGGTGTGTAATCAGGGCCAATGGAACCCGACAAACATTATATGGAAAAAAATATTTTCATGGGGTACAGTTAGCCCCAATTATGCATAATATAAAACCAAATACATGATTAGCTAAATATAGTCTACAATCAAGGCAAACAAAGTCATAATTATCATTAGATGTATTCAATTACTTGCATAATCCTTGGTTGGCCATAATTATATGTTCAACTAAATTAAATACTTGGTTGATTAAATATGTCATGTATTTGGGACCAACAAATCCCCCTGTTGATAGTAGAAGGATGAAATTTCTTACACAAGGCTTGTTTGGACTAAATTTAATATCATATTGAACCAAATATTCTTTGAGATGAATCTAGTGCACAATCAGAATCCCAATTATTATTAGATGGATGCAATTTCTTACAGAGGGTTTAGCTTGTCTTGATTTCATATCAAATTGAATAAAACACTCAATTATTTGAATAAGGTATGCAATTATGTCCCTAAGTAAAATTATGTTAACACAATTCCTTGGGCAAGCCTTGATTATCCCCAATTATGTATCATCTAGAACTGAATACTTGATTGGTTCAATATGGTATACAATCAGGGATAAGTAAGCACAAATTTGCATTATATGAAAGTAATTCCTTACACATGGCTCCTTTAGACTAAATTAAATATAAAATTGTAATTTTTTTAAAAAAAAACATGGTGATCACTTAGATCCCTAATTAATATCATACAGATGAAATTCCATACATTGAGGCTTAGTAGGCCCTTCGGATAAATTTAGCCCCAATTAACATCCTTTATATATAGTAAGAATTAGGTTCATAAGTATGAACTTGGTTAAAATCACATCACTCATTACCATAATTGATTTTGTACCTTTAATTTATAATGATGTGGGGGATAAGTGATCCCAAATTTATATTCTTTACTCATAGATCTATGTTCAAGGATCTCAAATTTACCCCAATGACCATCACGATTGTACTTTATATACCCTAAAAACTATACCCTAAGCCTGAATCCCTAAAATCTAAGACATAAATTTAAACTCTTTAAACCTTGAACCAATCATTTTAGCCTAAATTACCATCATTTAGACTAAGAATTAAGTTTTTAGGGCTTAATTTAGCCTAAATCACATGACTGATTGCCCCATTTGTCTAATTCACTCAATCTACACATTGACATCAAGGGTATAATGATAACCCAAAAACACACTCTATAGTCACAAATAGGTCCAAGTTATTTAAGTTATCCTCAGTTATCTTTTTGATTGACCCTATGTATTTTAAACCATATATACATTAAAACCTAAGCCCTAAGTCATAAACCCTAAACACTATACCCTAAATTGTAAACCATAAAATTTCCCTATTTAACAATTTATTTAGTCTTAATTACTATTCTTTGTAGTAAGAATTATGTTTTAACATGGCCTATAGTGTTTAGACATTATATAGAGGTCCTTAAACCTCAAACCTATGCCCTAATCCCAAATCCTTAAAACATAAATTGTAATCCATATGCCCTAATTCCCACTACATTCCAAAAACATACATGCCTTATGATATAATTTATTTTATCATGAGATGTCATAAAATGCACTTTTTAAACCTATGCCCAAACCTTATCCTTTGGAGTGTGAATCTAGCTATGCATCTAAAGTAAATTGGGGCTATTTTGAGCCCCTTCAACCTAATTAACCAAAGATAAGGAGATAGTTGATTATTTTAATTGAGGAGGAATTTGAGGCCAATTTGAACCCCTTCAAGACCAAGATTTTATTTGGGGAAAAAATCAAAATATCGATTCTATCATGAATTCATCTAGTTATCTAATTTGTAAAATTAGGATCATGATATGGGAAAAATTAAGGACCTAAATGCAATTTATGGCTCAATTGATTGTATAATAGGTATGCAAGATATACATGGCATTAATGACCCCAATTTTATCAAAAATTTAAACATGAAGGTAATTGTCATTAATAGGTGAACTAACAACTCAAATGTTCTTCAATTACCTGAGTGATTGGACATTATATTTGATATCTTAAACCCTAAACCTTATAAAATTTAATTATAACCCTATACCATATACATTAAACCCTAATACATAATCCATAAACTCTAAACCCATTAGATTATTGAACCTAAATCCTAAACCAATAAATTTAGCCCTAATTAACATCTTATATATATATATATAGTAAAAATTAGGATCACAGGGATAAACTTGGTCAAAATTGCATCACTCATTAAACCATAGTCGACTTAATTGGCTCAATATATGATGATGTGGGGGCTAATTGATCTTAAAATCACATTCTTTACACACATATATAGGTTTAAGTAACTCAAATTTTCCCTAATTACCTTCATGATTATACCTTATATACCTTAAAACCTATACCCTAAGCCCTAATCCTTAAAGTTCCTAATCCCTAAACTCTAAACCATAAATATAAACTCTTTAAACCTTGAACCAATAATTTTAGACTAATTTAAAATCATTTAGACTAAGAATTAAGTCCATAGGCTCAATTTGGCCTAAATCACATGACTGATTACCCCATTTGACTAATTCACTCAATCTACATGATGACATCTAGGGTTTAATGACAACCCAAAAACACATTCTATAGTCACAAATGGGTCTAAGTGATTCAAAATTTCCTCAATTATCTTTGTGATTGACCTTGTATACCCTAAACCATATATACATTAAAAACTAAGCCCTAAACCATAAACCCTAAACACTATACCCTATATTATAAACCATAAGATTTCCCTATTTACCAATCAATTTAATTCTAATTAACATCCTTTGTAGTAAGAATTAGGTTTACATGGCATAAATAAATTAGATAAATTATATGCATTTCCTTAAACTTAAACCCTATGCCCTAATCCCTAAAACATAAATTATAAGGCCTATGCCCTAATTCTTACTACATGCCTTATGTTATAATTGATTTTATCATGAGATGTCAAAAAATGCATTTTTTAACTTATGGACAAAACTTAGCCTTTGGAATACCAATCTAGTTGTGCATCTTAAGAAAATAGGGGCTATTTTGAGCCCATTAAACCTAATTTCATGACTATAAAATGTGATTTGGTGGTTGATCAGCCCTAATTTACCACAATTTCCATTATTATTCTACCTTATATACCCTAAAACCTATACCCTAATCCCTAGTGCTTAAAGTTCCTAATCCATAAAATCTAAACCATAAATATAAACTCTTTAAACCCTAAACTAATAATTTTATCCCAAATTAACATCACTTAGACTAAGAATTATCTTTACAATTGACCCTGTGTACCCTAAACCTAATCCCTAAACACTATACCCTAAATTATATGTAAAAAACTTTCCCTATTTTCCAATTGATTTAGTCCTAATTAGCATCCTTTATAGTAAAAATTAATTTCACACATGGCATGGAGAAATTAGACCTTATATACACCCTTAAACCTAAACCCTACATTTCCTAATCCCTAAACCCTAAAACATAAATTATAATCCCTAAAACATAAATTGTAATCCCTAAACCCTATTCACTAATGCCTTAATCTCAAATCTATATTAAGTATAATACAATCATATTATTTAATAATGTGATAGTGTTATTATTAATATAGGTAACACTTGGTTATCAATGCCAATTACCAACCCCATATGATTATTAAGAAAAACACGAGCATGTTATTACATAATGCGAGTGTGTTATTATTAATATACGCTTCTTAATATGTTGGATGAAACAAAACCATGTACATTAAATAATTTGATCACATTATGTAATAATGTGATCACATTATATAACATGATCATGTTATGAATATCATAGACTGTGCTTACTTCTCAGTGACTATTTTTAACTCAAATAAAGAACTATGTCCCCATAAACATTCTTTATGTACTTCTATCAGATATGTAGTACCTGTGTACTTGAACCCACTTTTGAAAAGTTATCAATTTTCCTTGATGGGTGATGGATCATGTTCAAGGAAGAGGAATATGTTGAAGAATAAAACACCAAAGGAATTAGAATATTTTAGAGATAAAAACAAGATACAAATGCAAAAACTTCATGGTAGATAAGGTAAAAACCCTAATCTTGATGAACCAAATTCCATACATAATGAGCCAATTAACAATAATAAATTAAATAATGATGAAATTGACCATCATGAATTTAATAATGATGAAATTGACCATAATGAAATGAATAATAATGAAATTAAAAATAATGAATTAGTTAATGTTGGAAGTTTACATCCAAAGTTACAAGTTTTTTATTTTGTTGATGATAAGGTTATGTATGATGCTTCACCCCCCATGAATGAAGAAATTTTGATGGAAAAAAATAATGATGAAATTAACCATCAAGAAAATCTCATGGAAACATATAATAAAGAAATAAACAATGAATAAAATGTCATTCCACCTCTAAACAATAAAATCAATAACAATTTTGAAACACACTCTCAACAAATTCCATGATTACCAACACCTACAATAATTATATGTATAATAGATAAGTGCTTAATTGAAATAAATGAAAATATTTTAGAACCAATGCATAACAGAATGTTTGATCACCATTCAAGAAGACTATCTCAACAAATTTGGGATATTTTCTTTCATAATTTGGATTATGATAGTCAAAGATGTAAATTATTTTTTTCATTGATAAAATTGATTAATATGAGACCTATAATGTACACATTAGGACTAAGAACATCTAACATGGATGATGAAAATAATGAAATTGTTGAAAATCTACATGATGCATATCATACTATAGGCCCAAAATAATGCACTAAAGATTGTAATGCTACTTAGTGTATACTTAATATTTTTGTAGTAAATGACAAAATAGGTAAAAATGAATTGTTTCAAAAATAATCTGAACACTTAATATAAATAGAAAAATAATAATGAAAGCAATTGAAAGATGTGAAAGACTAAATCAACCTAATACCAATGAGATCTGACATTCTTTGGTAGACTTTCATGAAAGGACAAGGCTATATATGATACTCTCAAAGAGTTACTTGCTTAATTTTGGAAGGAAAATATAAGAGCTTCACCCAATGAAAGATATTTTGTGAAAATAAGAGTTGGTTCTCATAATTGTGAACCGTATCAAAACAAATTATTGGATATGACTCAAACACAATTTTACTCTAAATTTTTGGAAAAGCATCCATAAATTTATATTTGTCAAAGATATTTTGAGATGTCAAAACCTTTTTATGTTAAAATAAATCACACATGCACCACATGTTATTGTAGGCAACATGTTGAATTTTTAATGCACTATGATGTTTTTTTCTATATTTATTGTACTTTGCATACTAACAACAATATGTAGGAGTATGGCATTGAATTGCCACCAAAATCAGCCATGGATTTTATTCCATCTATCTTTTATAAAATATTGGATGGAGAAATATTTTACAACAAATCATGTTTAAATGGAAATTACAACATTTTATTCCATGAGGAGATTATAAGTGTAATTAGAAAGGAATTAGTTGGTTTAAGAAAATATAAATCAATGACTTATCACGTAAAAGATGCCAAAGAATCTAAATTGTGTGATCTTTTTACAAAAAAAGATACTTGTTTCCAATTTTTTGGTCAAATTTATAGAGAATATTATTTATGAGTATGCAAAGCACACACATAGAGATAGATGGTTGGATGAACATTTCAAGATAAGCAAGGATAAATTCCCACTTTGATTATTTTAGTATTTGGTTTTTCTAAAAATTACACAATCAAACCCCAAATAGAAGTTCAATCATAATATTACAACTCATCACAAGATAACATATTCGTGCATATAGAATTCATGCATGCACCTAATAGTATAGAAAAACAACAAATCATATTAAGGGAGTACCATTTCTATATCAGTGATGATAGATCACACTATTTAGAGTATATACATGGTTATTTTTAGATGTTCTATGAATAGTTGAGTTAGAGGAACATTAATTTCAATCAACATTACATATGGTCAGATAATTGTACATTGTAATTCAAAAATGTATGAACATTTTATTTGTTGAGTAGGATGCATGTTACCAATAGTGTAGAACACATTTGGAGTTTCACCTAGGCTAGCTATGGAAAAAGGGAGCATGACAGTGTGGAGCATGTGTAGAAAGAGCTATTGGAATATAGGAGTTGAAATTCAAAGAGGGTGTTAATTTGAAAAATGCAAAAACTATGGTTTAATGGTTAAATGAGAACATGTATCATGGTGCTCAACCAAATTATACTATTCATAGACATTTATGGTTAATGAAGGAAGAACACTTGGAAAAGTATGAGTATTGTATGAATCTAATGGTTTTAGGTGAGTTTCACTCCTTTTTAAGCTCAAATACAAGTTCTTAGACTATTCATAAGAGACACTTGGCATGTTTATGTTCTACATGCATGGACACCTTTTGGAATGAGTGTGAGTCATAAGAGTGGGTGGATGATTGGAGTTCCAAACTTCTAATTCTAATCAACACATATCAGATTTAAACAACATTGTAACTTTAAAATATGACATCATCAATCATTTTGTCTATGTATCTGATATATTACAACTAGGTATAATATTTTTCATTGTGTATAATTTATTCTCATTATATATCTTCATATTATCACTAAAATGATTTTTTATGATACAAGGCATGTTTTTGTAGTTATTACAGATGAGGATAATGAATAATGCATTGATTACTACTTTTATTAGTGTGTAGAGAGAAACAAAAAAATGACTTCCATAGTTATAGATAGAGAAAACATTAACTATCCCATTGGGTTAGTGGTAGTCACTGAAAGTTGGTTTTGATCATATCCTATAAAATATTAAGATCAATGATTGTTTAAAGATTTTGAAATGCATAGGAAGATAATTTACTATTCAAATTTTATTATTACAATGAATATTTAATTACAAAAATATCATGGGAGGACATTAAACAAAAAACTATAAAAAATTTGGGAGTCAGACCATGAAACTAGTATTGATACTATCAAGTTTGGATCATATCCTATTGGTTCATTAGATTGAAATACATAGGTATGTTTAATTTTCAAATTAATATGTAATCAATTTTAACAAATGTTTTTTATTTTTTAGGTAGTAAATATAAATTTCATTTTTAATTACTTACTAACAATTTTTTGTAGGTTAGTGGTGCCAGATAAGCTTCCACCTTCACGTGGTTGGCACTGTCAATAAATATTTCTATATTTTTGAAGATAAAATAAGATTAGGTTGAATGTGATCAAATATTAGGTTGGACATGATTTAATCTCAATAAATGACTTATAGGTTTCATTTTATGAGTGTTTGAACTTAAGATAAAACATGCATTTTTCTTGTATTAAGAAGGGTGTTCTTAAGGATAGAATGGGTGGTCAGTTTATCAATTAGGTTTGATAACAGGGCAATAACCTAGTCCTATATTTTATTCTTCCCATGCCCCCTAAACATGTTTTAAATGTCAATTTTTATCCAAGAAGCATCCAAACTAGATTTTTGTAACCACAACTTAAACTTTGACAATATTTGTTATCAGAGTTTTTGTGCTCTGGAATGGTAGTGAAAATGTAATTTCAAGTGGATTTGAAAGTAATTTTAGTGTGATAACATTTAATTTTCCTTTTGGGATGTGATTTTAATGATATATTTCAAGGTGGATGTCTCAAAGAGAGAAACGCTAAATGTTGTTTGTTTAATGCCAAAAAGTTACATTTTTGGACCCCTCACTGCAACTTGTCCAACAAATTTCTCTCAAATATTAAAAATAAATTATTCAAGGTGATATTATATGGATTAAATAGGTATGTTATTAATTTTATGGTTTACATAAATGACTTATAGTTTTCATTTTACCCATGTTGGAATTTAGGATTAAAAATTATATCTCTTGTATTGGGAAGGGTGTTTTTTAGGCTAAAATGGGTGGTGGATTTGTTGATCAAGAATTATGGGAGGGTAATAAACTATTATTATATGTTATCCATCTATAAAACATTTTGGAAGTGTTATTTTTTAGTTAGGAAGCATTGAAACTAGAGTTTTGCAGCCATAACTTAAACTATGATAATATTTGTTGTCAGTATTTCCATGTTTTAGAATGGTAGTGAAAATGCACTTTTGAGTGGACTTGAATATTTTGGTGATGTGATAAAATGTATTTTTACTATCTAGACATGATCAAAGTGATATATTAATAGGTGGATTTATTGAATGTAGAAATGCTAGTTGGAGCTTAAAAAGTTGCATTTTTAGACCCCTCATTACAACTTCTCCAATGGATTTATCACAAAACATATAGTTAATTGATATAGGATGTGATTATAAGGATTAAATATGTGGTTTATGGATCTAAAGGTTCATGGAAATTACTTACAATTTTCATTTTATGTATGTTTGAACTTAGGCTAAAAATTTTCATTTTTCTTGTATTGGGAAAGATGTTCTTGAGGCTGAAATGGGAGGTGGGTTTGTCAATTAGGATTGATGAGAGGATAAGAACCTGGTATTATATTTTAATCACCCCAAAAACATGTTTTTATTTTTATTTTTTAGTCAGGAAGCATCGAAACTAGAGTTATGCAACCACAACTTAAACTTTGACAATATTTGTTGTCGGTGTTTCCACTTTCCAGAATGGTAGTGAAAATGCAACTTATAGGTAGATTTAAACATTGTCATAGTGTGATAAAATTTAATTTTCCTATATAAATGTGATAAAATTTATAGGTTCATAGATGGTTTTCCTAGAGGTTGAAATGCCAGTTGGAGCTCAAGAAGTTATTTGATCACTGCCAAACAATCGCATTTTTGGACCCCTCACTACAACTTGTCCAATGGATCAATCTTGAATATTCCACCTAAGTGATTTAATATGAAATTATATGGATTAATTAGGCATGATATTTATCTTATTTTTCATGTAAATTACTTACAATTTTCATTCTATGCATGTTTGAACATAGGCTTAAAAAATGCATTTTTTCTTATATTGGGAAGGGTGTTCTTGAGGCCAGAATGGGTGGTGGGTTTGTCGATCGGGCATGATGGGAGGTGAATAAACTAATCCTATAAATTATCCACCCTTATATGTGTTTTCAATGTTAGTTTTTATTTATGAAGAATTAGAACTAGAGTTACTCAACCATAACTTAAACTTTGACAACCTTGACAACTTAAACTAGAGACCTAGAAACTTAATGATTAATTGACCTATTGACCTATTGAGATTTTAGGTGGTATTAGGGATCATATAAGGTGATGCATGAAAATATTTTTAAGTTTTTATGTGAGATATGTTGCACTAAAAGGTCGCATAAGTTATGTAAAATGGGGTTGAATACATGTCATGTCAAAGTTATAAAGGTGATGAACCTTAAGTATCATGTTTGGCAATGTTAGCACTATCCTCATGTTGGATGTAAGAGACTAAGTTATGTAACAATAAAAACTAACATTTAATTTGGATATATTGGAAGTTGTTGTTGTTTTTTAACATATAAGGGATAGAGAGAAGAAAGAGAGGTGAGAGAGAGCTCCAAGACCACAACAAAAAGGGGGTGATGAAGAGAAGATAGCATACCTATCAAAATATGATCCATTACTTTTCATGGGTTGTGTTTTTTAATAAATATATTTTAAATTGAATATATATGGAATGATTTTTTGTATCTATATTTCATGGAATAGTATTGGATTGTCATCAGTTTGTATATTGTCTTTGAAAGGCCCTAAAGGCCATGATCAAATCACTTTTGTGTCTATTGGCAGGTTTAAACAAGAGACTCTAGGTGAGTAGTTGGATTTCCATGTTGGATTGAAAACATATAAAAAAATTTAGTTACCCCATTATTTGAAAGGCTACCCTATTTACATAGTTAGCACTCTATTTGGTAGATAGTCAATGCGTTATTATGTAATCAAATGCCAAGAAAGGTTGATGTGTGCCTAAATAAGGTAAATTTTCATGGTGTTGGTATAATTTGGTCTAAATGAGGAAATTAAAAATCATTATAAATATCTTTTGGGAGTTTATATTTGTTGAACACATACAGAGCTAACACAACAAACCCATGTTTTACTTAGTTACCTTGTGTTCATTCGATTAGTATGCCTATGAAATAATGTGTGTGGTTGATAAAGTGTATGGTTATGAACTTGATAAAATTTTGAGAACATGTAGGAGGAAATTTAATTGTGACAATATTTTATTGGGAGTTTAATAACCTTTAAAGTGTAGATAATCCACTAAAGAGTGATAAATTTCTATTTTTTGAGTTGGTTAAAGTGAGTGAACGTTGATCAAAGGCTCTTACCTATTGGGAAATATGGATACTCATAAAAAAATACCTAATTAATGTCTTAGTCTCATTTTAAATGACTTAAAACTAAATAAATGGAATTATGAATCATCTTGGCCTCTATAAATAGGTAGCTAGGGTTTCAAATAAAAAAACCCTATAACTTCCATTCCAACTGTGTAAATTTTTTTAAATTTGGTATTCTAACATATTTTTATGCGCACAAAAAATGATTAAAGTTTTTTTTGCTATGTATATTATGGATTTATATTGTTTTGATGGCTATGTCATGAATGGAGGGCTACGAAGGCCTAAATAGATAGGGCATATAAAGGAAAAGGTAGCTACAAAGAGAATTAAAGAATGAAACTTTAGGGAGAGTTGTATCAAGATATAGGATGGTATAAAATTATTTTTTATATTTAGGAGAGTTATATTTTGAAAACAAAGTCAAAAT
Organism: Torreya grandis; assembly: GCA_037957365.1. Taxonomy (NCBI): domain Eukaryota; kingdom Viridiplantae; phylum Streptophyta; class Pinopsida; order Cupressales; family Taxaceae; genus Torreya; species Torreya grandis. The sequence continues at coordinate 2,529,939 of JARHVA010000308.1, forward strand.
TTCAAAAAAAAGGATACAAACTTTATGGGGTCATTAGTAGCTTTGTATGTGAAAATGAGTATTGATGTGTGATTCAAGGTTTGAATGAGGTTAAATCAAGTATGATATTATCATAAAATATCATCCATGATAATACATTATACTCATGAAACCTATATAGAGATTTGGTACTTGAAACCTAAGAGGATTGCCTAGTGAGAAGATAGTAAAAGAGTGAGAGGATGTTTGTGAATGGAATGAATGAAATGAGTTAGAGAATGAATGTGAGAGGTTTGTAAGAGGTCTAATGAAAAAAATAAGTGTCTCAAAATATTAAAATAACCATTTAAAAATAGAATAATGCCATTAATCCTAAGTGATAAGTTTGTCATTAGTCATTTCCACTACACACAATGAAAAATAAGACTTTAATTTAAAAAATATGGGAGATCTGATATTTATAGCATTGAAAAGAATAATTTTTAAATCCTCATTTATGTACAACATTAAATATGATATTTTATAGATAATAGTTTGGAATATCAAAATAACATTATACAATAACAAATAATGAAATAAAAAATTAATATAAATTAGATAGATAGCCATGATAGCCATACAATATAGGCACATGTGTGTAATGTGAATAATATATAGATTATTGTGATATGCATACAAAAAATTACATCTACCAATATAGTATCTAATTTTGGCTAAATGTCGTATACACATATACAATGCCAAAATGCATAAATTTCCATATAGGCATACAAAAAAGTACATCTCATGTAAGACATCCTATTCATCAAATAACCTCCCTCTCTTTGCCTACCTCAAAGAAGACTCTCCCTAGGATGCCCTAATAGTAGATGGAAACCCCTTTAATGCCTTGGATTACTCCAAGGTCTTACTATAGGTCCTATGCTCATATATCACTTGCATCTGAACCTATTCAAATATAAGAATTATTACACAATTAACATAAAATACATTCAAATGATTGTTAATAAATTAATTTTCAACTACAATTAAAAAATCATTTAAAAATGCACTTACTACAATCTCATGATCCTGCTCAATCTATTTTCCATTCTTAAACAAGTCAATGGTAGGCTTAGTTTTTTCGAATAGGCATCTCAAATATGGGAGAAACATGAGAAGTTACCCTACTAATCATCTAATTGGGACTATCAAATGTCATAAGATAAACCTAGATACATAATACATTTACATAATTTATATTTTCCCTAATACATGTAGTAAAATTACTAAAACAATTCTATTTTTATAATTCAAAATTACAGGGTAATATATACCTCTATCAGTTCCTATGCAGATGACATTGTAGTAGCAATGCCTATGTCTGTCTCAACTCATAGAGAGGGAGTAATATTGACTTGAGAAATCAACTATTCATGTAAACAAGGTCTCACTTACTTTTATATAAAGTATCAAATGTTATATATGGAAACCATGCATATCATGAAAATATAATGTAAACCAAGAATCATAGAAGTGTATCTGACATACACCATGAACATCATGAAAAAGATAATGTAAACCAAGAATTAGGAAAGTGTAACTACCATACAACATGCATATCATGAAAATATAATGTAAACCAAGAATCATGGAAGTGTAACTGCCATAAAACATGCAATGGCGAAGAATAACAAGTAGTTTACATGTTGGAGGTAATATAAAAATTGTAATACATGTAGGAAGTGTGAGTGAAAGAGTAAGAGGTGGAAATAATAGTAGTGCTTAGATAAGGTAAATTTAGGGAGAGAAAAGGAATAAGAGACATATCAAAAACTCTGTCCTTTCTTGTAAAGCTTCTTTAGATAGAGTAAAATAACATTATATATTTACTAGGGAAATGTTGGGCTACACTATATGGCCATAATCCTTCTATTATATGCATGCTATCAATCATCTATATCTCTATATATAGTACATGGATTGATCTCAAATTCATTTATAATAGATGGATTACAAGTAATTTTTGGGAAATCACCCAACAAATAGAAAGGAGTGAGCCATGGTGAATCCACCTCTTGATGAAGGTGTGTGTAAATAACATTATACCAATAGGTCAAGGAAGGGAGGTCCTTTTCTAATATATCAAGTTTTAACCATCCAAATATATTGTCTTCTTTTGGTTAAAGAGAACAAAAAATGGAAAATATTTTGGATGTTGAATTTGAAGAAATTATAAGGTGTAATTATTTAGGATGGCACATATTTTAGTACCAACACAAATGGTGGCTCTCCCCCCAAACTAGTCAATGAAGATACAAGATATTGAGACCCAATGCAATGTTTTTTTGGCATAACGAATGTTGATTAGAGAGGTTGTCTACCTTTATACCTTTGTCATAACCAAATCAAGAGGTGTAATGAGGCATTATAATTGAAATCTAGACATTTGTCATGGCCAAAGAAAAAGGTCTATTGAGATATTACAATTGAAATATCATGTGTATTACAAGTTTATGTCTCAAACATGAGAAGGTAAGGTTGAAAACAAAATTTGCATTCCCTATTTCCTTAACTCTTCCCCTTCTTACAAACCACACCTCTTAAATTGGTCATCAAATATTATAAACATGTATTTAAGATCTTGTAATAAAATGATGAAATATTTATGTCCCACTATCACTAAATGTCTTAAGTGAAGTAACACAATAATATATAAATTTATTTAAATAAATATTTCATTAATTTTATTTAAATAAGTTAATTTAATGTTGGGGCCTTAGTCATGGTCCTTTATGTCTAAGTAGAGTCTTAGAGTAGCTTTGTCAAGTTAATTATCCACTAAGTAAGATTGTTAATGATACACATTTCTTCTCTTTTAGCTTAAATTCCCTTGATATTATCAATCATTTTCAATGGTAACATGTGGATTTTTACATAATGGTAATGGTGACATAAGTTAAAATGAGAATATGACTATATTGAGATTAACATCATCATTTTCATTATAGTGTTACCTAGAAGGACCCTTAGATATGTATTCTTCAATTTATAAATATCCTTGTCATATGTGAACTACCCTTATCTAATATTGAATTATATTAATCATGGGATCTTTGTGGGATTTTCCAAAATAAGTTATATTAATACCATTGAGCCCATTCTCATAGCTTGCAACTATTGTGGTTCCTCTTTAATGGTTTGTGATGCCTCATAACAACTTCCAAAGGTTCATGATACCCCTAAGATGATAAACCTATCTCCAAAATTTGTGGAAAAGTTTATTTATATAGGAGGAAGAGCATTTTAAAGGTTTAAAGTCTATTTGAGTCTTTATCATATGATTTCACAGTCAGTAGCCTTTAATTAGACCTAGGAGACCTAATTAGTCCTAAGGGGTATTGAGTTAGGTGTTTTCCTTATAGAGTTAAATTATGAAAGTCCCTACATGATCTATGTGATGTAAATGGGTATCTAAATGTGGGTTTGGTTTAATTGTAATATTTTTAGTTTACTCATAACAAATAGGTTTGCCTCAAAAAAGGGATAATAGAAGGAAGGTGTGAAAGAGGAAAGAAGAGTTAGGTGAAGAGTTGAAGCTTTGGGGTTATGTGTAATGGTTAGATGCATGAAATGAGATGTAATTGAGTATTTATATGATCTTATGATTATTTTGGAAGTACAAAATCAAAGTAACATGCAGACTTATGAAAACACATAAAGAGATTGTAAATAACAAATCAAAGAGAAAGAGAGAGAACATGAAAATAGAGTATGAAAATAGAGAAAGATAAATTAAAATTAAAATTACAAGGTAAATATACATAGAATAAATGCACATAGAGCATAATATTAACTCTAAATTTTACCTCATATAATTAAATGGTGTCATCCTAACAGAGATAGATGTAGTAATGGATGGGCTAGAATCTAGATCTGAATATGTAAACAACGTCCATGACAAATAAAATGTTGTAAATATCAACTATGATAATGAGGGCATTGTCACCTCCTACTATATAAAAAATGACATATATATTATTCAATATCTATGTAAATTAATTTTTATCTAAATTAAATTTATAAATATAACTTAAATTTAACATGACATTTATATAAAATATACCTACATTTATGTAGTGGTTGATGTCTACACACCAAATGTGAGTACCAAAAATTCATCACTCATAAGAATATTATCCAAGCCCTCTAAACTACCATCACCATCATCATTAAAAGGTCTAATGCACGTAAATCCACAAGAAATACAAGAGTGGGGTTGGGTATGCACACTAAGTGGCATATCTCTAGCATCATTCTATGATAGCGTACTTGTGTGTTGAATGAGAGTATTGGTGAGTGAACAAAGAGCATGTAGAGTGTCAATCTTCACAACTTACTAAACTATATAGGGGATCTCAGGCTCAAGTGTATTTTAGATATGGATCTAGGTAGGCTAATTAGGCACATGATGTGCACCTAGTTGATATCATGTAGAGACTTTCCCTTAACCTTGAAACTCACAAAAATCAAAACAATTAAGAATCTCATTGAGGACAAACTCATATTATATTTTCCTCAAAAAGTATAATGGGACCTCATAGTTATTACATAGTGGATATTCAAACACCATCCACCATCAATCTCAAAATTAGATATGATTAATTTATGGACACATCGATGGATTGTAAAACATTTAGAAATTATAGGTAATGGGGCATTGGTGACTAGGTTGAAGAATATGGTACAATTAGGGATTTTTACATTTCTTTATTCTTAAATTGAAGTACTGATAATTTGTCAGCATAATATGCCCTAAACATTTTCCTATATGAAGTCTATCTATCAATTTGACTCATTATAGAGTCATTTTGACCTAATAATTTCTCTAGGGAATTGTCTAACTAGGTGTGGTGGGGGTTGGTGGAAGTGGGATCCTTCATTCTCCAAATTAACTCTTAAATCTCAATTTTATTTCCCACAATAATGAACCCAAAAACTATCAGGATAATAAATTAGCAATAGGTAAAGATTATGAAAACAATAACTTAAATTGATTCATATTTAATGACTTAAAATAATTATAAACCCAAACCATGATTAAATAAGCCTCAACTCAGAAATAGAGTTGACATGCAAAAATTTGAAAAAACTAAAATCTAAGAAAAAAATTCTATTTTTAGCAGTTGCTATTTTTAATAAGTTTAGTGCACAATCACACGCATCCCTAAAAATATCCTAAACTATTCTAAACCCTATAAGTAGCCTATGGGATGAAATTCAACTGAAGTTGATGTTTGGTCCTAATTTCTAAAAATAGAAAATACCTAAAAAAATCATTAAATGGTAATTTCAAACCCTCATATGATCATGTATGGCCTTATGTAAATATCAAAATAAATCTTGGTGGATAGGATAGCTTAGGATAGGAATGAAATTTTTGAGACAATCATTTTGGCACATAGAAGAGCTTAAACAAAGATATGCATCAAAATTTATGGCTTCAAGAAGATTGGCCAATTTTTTCTACATCACACAATGTTGTCTATTCGAATCTCCTTACTACCAAGGACATTTTTAGAAGTATAGGAGGGTTAGCTAGAGGGATAAGAGGAGGAACAATATGATTTTTTGGAGGGTTATGTGGAGGAGCAACAAGATGGTTCTGTGGAGGGTTAGGAGGGTTGGCAGGATGGGTTGTTCAAAATAAACAAATTACAACTAATTTCACCAAGTTATACCTTCATTTTGGGTATCATTATATTTGAATCTATAATGAGTACATACCTAAAACAACATTCAAAACTTATGAAGGCCATTATGAATTTATGTCCATGCCTTTTTGGCCTCACAAATGCATCATATACATTTCATGTTTTGATGAATACTACTTTTAGTCCATTTTTATAAACTTTGTATTAGTGTCTTTTACCTTGAGATCATGCCATTATCCTACAATCTATCATGGAAATTAAAAAGGCTAAGCAAGGTGAGTCTTCTATTCCTTCAGAATTTTTTTTTAAAATGACACTATGGGGGTAACTATGTCTAAATAACCCCCTATAGTATCCAAAACTTCATATGTGGCACCACTAGTTATGGTTAGTACATCTTAACCTCTTGATGTGGTGGCCTATGTACAAGAGATCAAATATCTTCAATCCAAGGTGTTATATCTTGAGTAAGGTGCATCTAGAAAAACACATGCTTTAGACTCTTTTTATCTACTTCATACACCATTGGAATGCCATATTAATTATACACCCTTGTCACCAAGTTTTATTCAACCCAAGATCACTCTATATGATGGCAAGGGTGATTTAGAGACACACTTGAGAGATTTTCATGCAACATACTTGGACTATGTGCTAAATGACTAGTTACTAACCAAGATATTTCCATGGAGTTTAAAGGATTATGCTCTATAATGGTTTTATAGTCTACTGAATCAATCGGTCAAAGCATTCAATCCCTTAGCTAACATGTTCTTATCTCATTTAAGAATTAACATATGTGACAAGGTTTCATATGCCCAAGTTGTACAATAGAAACAAAGGTTAAATGAGAATCTCATAGATTATTTTCTTAGATATAAGACTATCTTGGCTAAAATGACTAGCCCCATGGCCGATAAAGAATTATAAGATCTCTTCAAATAGAGTCTTTTTCTATCTTTGAATGAGTCAATAATGTTCAAAAAGTTTTCTTCATTCACTAAGTTATGTCATACACTAAAGGAAAGGGAAGTCAAATTACTTTCAATGGGCAAACTCAAGTACATAAACATATCAAAAACAACAAACAAGAGTAACAGTAAAGTTCCATACAAATTAAAGGTTAATGATATCAAAATTCAAAATTAACCTATAGTTAATATGGATTCAAATCACCCTCAGTGAATGGTTTTATCAGTGCCTCCTTGATGAGCCTTTACAAATCTACCAATATCTCCTACTACAATCTTAAAATAACTATCAGAATGTAATATCATATCTATCCCTCCTATTTGGGAAGTTAATACAACAAATCATGTTTAATGAGTATATGATCAAAATGCATTTTATGATTTTCATAGGGAACCAAGCCACACAACAAATAGATGCAATAATTTTCAACACAAGATACAAGACTTGATAGACGATAACCTTATTTATTGTGACACTTCATTTAAGCCTCCTCAGGTAAAGAGAACATAGGACAAGACTCTAAAAAATTCCTTAAATCCTTTCCCACAACATTTTAAAAAGGATACAAATGGCACATCAGGTCTTCTCCATGCATATCATGCACATCCTCCACTAGCTACATATCAGGCACCTTTAGTTGAGTCACATCCTTGGAGAAACATGATTGGTGTGTATAATTCTAGAGTTCTAGCTAGGCCTTCAATATCTTTTTTAGAGTAGGATATAGTTAAGGATTATTCAGATTATTATGCACTCTTTATTAGAGCCTACATTAATCACCATCCCATTCATAGTGTTCTCATAGATAATGGATCTAGTATGAATATGTGTAATTTGGCATTGCTTCAGAATTTGGGATATTTAGAGAACAATATCACCCTGATGGACATAGTTATTAGTGGATTCAATGGGAATATATAGAGTTAATTATCTGAGATTTTACTTCCTCTACAAGTTGGTCCATCACATGTTGCCACACCATTTATGATTTTTCCTAGTGTAGGAGTCTTTGACATGTTGTTTGGTTAACCATGGATCCAAAAACTTCATACAATACCTTCTACAGTTCATAGATATGTGTTATACATTCACATTAATCAAGTTGTTATAATTGGTAGAGTTATGTATGAGTTACCATTCCCCACATCAAAGCCATCGCCTAGTCTACAGTCACCAATTTTAGCTTCTCCACTAGTTACAATTCTTCCTCTAGTTAAAATTTAGACATAGTCGAGGCCTCCTTTGCCAACACAAAGAGTTCATACACTTCCAAAAAGGCCTCTCTTAGAGTGACCACTACATCAATGACAATTTTAGGACTCTAGATAATTTTTAGGTATATTATTCACACCTAGGGTAGTATTATTGAGGTCTCATTCCTCTACACATAGAGCACATTTTTAGAGATATTCTTATACTACTAGATGTATCCCTAATATCCCCATAGTTTCATCCACTTCTTAGAGTTATAGGGGAACCCCATACTCAATTTCCACTATAGATATTTTAGATCACTTAAAACATACACAACTTTTAGATTCATAGTCTCAACACTTCAATTATTCTTCACAATCACACACGATCCCTCTCCTTGATAGATGACACCATAATAGGGAGTCTCTTATTAGACTCATCGGTTAGTATAATCTCTTCTCAATCTTTCTTGTACATAGTTTCTCAAGTTACTTTATTGAACATAGTGTCTTTTTTCTTACTTGTACATAGATTATTTCAAAGTACCAAAAAAAATACAATATTTCAAAATACCAAAAACAATATAACATGTCAAAATACAAATACATTCAAATAAATCAAAACACAAAAAACTTTTCAACTATCTGCATTATCCATGCTTTACATTTCTACTACCATGCTAGACTTACATGTTATTGTTCCATACTATTGTTTATCAATTTATCTACATTACCATGCTTCACTTGATATTCTTTGAATGTGTGTAGTGACACCTTGATCTTTGATTGCTTCACTCTACCCATTTAGGGGGCATCTTACTTATATATTCAAGACATACATTGACATATCTACCCACCAGGGGCATCTTCTACATAACTACACCATCTAGGTTATGTCATTCCTAAATCACACACTCTACCTATCATGTTGATGTACCTTAATATGTTACATAGATTATTGTATAAACACTCACTAGTATATAGCATTTGTATATTTATTAGCATCTATTTAATCTTGTACTACATATTTTGTATGATTTCATTTCTTGCTTTAATGGTTAGATATGATAGTATTTATAGCATTTTCATGCCTTACTTTATTTATTTAAGTAGTTATATATGATTTCATTTATCAATTCCATTTTTTTACTTGTGTGTGCTCTAGGACATTTGTCAATGCCTTTTTCTTGTACTCTTGTATGTGCTTGTGACCCTTATGCCAATCTTGCTTATTTGCAATTATATGTGCATGTGGGAATTTAAACATGTATTATATTCTTTCTTTCCTAGTTTGAGTGACATGTGCTCATGTCCCTTGTTTACTTGGCCCCTAGGCCACTTTTGTATGCTTCTTGCCTTGCATGCTTATTTGCTTCTCAATTGTTTACAATGCCATGATCCACATCATGCATTATTTTTCCTTCTTGGATGCCTTGATAGACATCATGCTTCATCCCTCCTTGAAAACTAACCAAATTTCTAGTTTCATATTAGTATATTACAAATGTTATTACATTGATTACATATATCTAGGCATACCCCTATTGATCTATCAATATCTAATACAAACTATGCTATATCTTGAGAGATTTTTATAATATCATTGCTATATCATGTATTTTTCAGCATGACACAATTTTAGGGCTCTTTATTTTGAGGGCAATCATTGTAGGGTCTTCATTCCTACCCTTAAAATAAGGGGGAGTAAACAAGGGTTTTGTCATAGAGATCAAATCCCTCTACCAGTTAAAAAAATACTTTTGAGAAGACTTAGAATAATAATCAAAGTTCAAAACACACATAACAGACCAAGAAAATAGTGATGAATACAAAAAAATCATCATAAATAGTAAAGCACAAGAGCACCATATTTGGACTATAACATCAGACACCAAAGTTTCCACTTTTTGGCACTCCTATCTAAATAGATAAAAACCCAAAATTTTAAAAATAGAAAGAAAGGTAAGGTCAATTACAATTTTGTTAGCTATAGTTCAATTTAGATTAGGTAGTTTCAATATAGTTTTACTTAAATTATTCATATATAGGTGGCATCATGAATAGCATGATGACTCTCACTTCTATTTTTAAATGGGTAGTTGGTACAACTTCTAGATGAAAATACATGTTTTAGACACTAGTGATTAGGGGTAATGTGTGTGACTTATTTACCTTATTATATTTATAGTTCATTGTATTACCTAGGTAATCTCAATAGTTAAAATCCTCATTCCATCTATAGGTGGTTAGCATCATTTCAGAGTAACTTTCATATAATCCTAGTTCTCAATTTTGTAGTGGCTTTCTTACACGCCTAATCTCCACCTTTCAGAGTGACAAATATTGGCCTAGTTCTCAGTACACATTCAAATATCCATGCGACATTTTTAGATTATAGAGCATTCATGGGCTTCTTGATCTATCTCATTTGACACACATGCATACCAATATCAATTCATAGTTCACACTTAGTGGGAAATGATGGAGTAAAAGGACTAGCTAGCCTTTCTATTATTGAGCTACCTACTTAGAGGGATTGGACACATAGTCTAAAAATTAATTAACACATGCATGCTCACATAGATTCACTACATAGTGGGTGATGATGGATCCAAGGGGCCAACCTTTGTATTCTTAATCCACCCTCAAGGAATTAATCACTCAATTTTGTTCATAATATTACTCTTGGTTTAGCACATACCCAACATCACTCAACATCACAATAGGTTTTATATTGGTTTGCATACCCAATGAGGTCTATTCATTCCTTTCTCTTCCTCACTCTTTTACCTAGACTTTGTATGTTCTTATTTTAGACATAACGTGTCTAGTAAGAATTAATCAACTTCTTATTTTCCCTTACATATTTATGATTCACATGGTGCTCTCTTTATGCACACTCAACATCACACATCTTCATGAGATTCACCCTTACATGTAAGTTCAAGTACACTTTTTATTTTTCCTTTATCCTAGTATCTCACTTTACTACATCACTATAATAAAGGTGGGGGGGTAAAATTTAGTCATATAAAATGTCCAAATTGGTATTTTGAGTGTGGCTTGTGATACCCCATCCATAAGTCCTTTTTGAATTCTCCTACGACCCTTCTAGGCACCTTTTTTATCTTTACAAGTCATTTGAAACCCTATGAATAGTCATTCCATTTTAGCTGGACAATATTAACCATGTCAATCCCATTCCCTTAGGTCCTAATCTTGTAAGATAGGATCACCCCATTTGGATATGACATCGGGCACCAAAGTGTCCCATTTTGGGTACTCTTGTCTCTTTGCACTTTTAGCCCCAACAATCATTTTCATTTCATCCTTATCCATCATTAGGTTGCCTTAGTGAAAATAAATCTGACCCATGACCAATTGTTACCTATAAAATCCCATTCAAAGCTCATTTACAAAGTGAGGTGATAAATCTTATAAAGCAAGCAAAAATACAAACAAAGAACTAAGGCAAAGTTACCTATTATCTACACATAGTCACCTAATACAACTGCAAGCCTAATCAAATCTTCATACTAGTTCCTAGTCACTTCAAATATTATCAATTTGACATTTTCATCTATATCACACTCTTACACAAAGCACATCAAGGGGGAGAACTACATATATCTTGATCCTTCTTCAAAGTATTGGTATGTAGGTATTGTGCCTATACAAGGGGTGTGGATTGCACATTCAGTACATCTTATAGACTAACCCCACTGTTTATCAAGTGACTCAAATATCATTTTATCAATCATGATGGAGGGTTAGGGTTTTTAAAAAATCTACTCTACAATGAGTTTTATCAACAACCAATGCTTGATTTTTCACAAGCATGCTCACATAGGCACACTAAAACTACCCAAAAAGTTTTAGGTCTCTATGATCATTTTGGATAAGAGTAGTAGGAATGGACAATAAAACTAAACACTAAAGCATTCACTTTCTAATGTTCCTATCATTTCACTAAATCAAATCTAGATTTAGGTTTACAATACCTTCCCAGTCCTTTATAGTCATTTTCAACATCTATATCAATCATCTCAATCTATTTTATAGATAAGTTATATTTCTTTGTATTTATTACTATTTTTAGAAAGGTATAAAAGATAAATAGTTACTCAAATCAAGATTGTAATTATTTCTATATCTTATACTAATTTATTAATCTAGACCCTTAACTAAAATAAGAATAAAAATCTGTTATTCCCAAAAAAGTTAAATCATCTACATAGTCACTTGTATGAACAAAGTCAAGTCTTAAACAATAATATATTTAGATGGTAAATGTAATGAATACAAATTAATAAGTTTTTTTATTATTTTTGAGATACTAAAAAACATATGTAAAGTAAAGTAGCTCAATAACACTTGGAACTTAGGTATCATGTAGTGTTTCATATAGGATTTATATATGGATATTTGATTTATTTACAAGTTAGAGGATTGATATCTTATCATTCATGATACTAAATTGGTCAATAAGGTCATATCCCTTATATTTTATCATAAATTTCACCTTAAGAGGCACCTAATTTATATTAACATGAAGTGAATTAGGTTGGACACCTTTACCTTTTCAAGTAGTATTAGTGTGGACCATAAAATAAATATAAACCATTAGCAAATAATGGGTGTGGAATGATATATTTCACTCAAATAATATATAGTGGAAAAAATGGTTGAGAGCATGCATATTGGCATCTAAATAATGAATTTATAGTATTTTAAGAGGAATTTGAATATATATTAAGTATTTCATTTATTTTAAAACCCTCTCATTGCATTAACAATTTTACCTATTTCATTAGATAATAGGTTTGATTATGCAATCATAATAACAAACTATAATGATAATACTAAATCAAATGCTGAAATTGGCTATTGATGAAACTATATTGTACATAATTATAGTAAAATGAAATATAATCTTTATATTTATAAATTTTGACATAAGGAATCAAGAATCAATAATAGAGAAAAAATAAACCTTAGATAAATATTTAGGGTTTTGGGGAAAAAATGTCAGGTTCCTCAAATGTTTAACCCTAAAATCTAGATTAAGGAATATAGGGTTAGAAGCATAGATATATCTTAGTACATAAGGGTGATAAAATATCTCTATAATATGTCAATTAATTTCAAACTAAGAAAATCAATATTATGACTATAAATAATGATATATGCTAAAAATAGTAAGCACGATGAATGAATGATATAGAAATGAAATGAAAAAATGATTACTTAGATGAATTAATTAGTGGATTTAAGTATGATATGAAACATGTTATAAATATATTGGATTTGGATTATGGACTAGTCATTAGATTCTCTAAATTTTACCTTTGTGTCCTTAAACACTTGCATCAACCTCCAATGACTACATCGACACTTCTATCTAAATTGGACAAATATGTCCTATATATAATTTCTTCTTCATTTGGATGTAACCACCTTGGATATTTTGGGTTTTATGTCACCTTAACTCTAGTGTTTTCATATCTTGATAATAGGCTATAGATCTTGTGAAATCATCATAACAATAGCTCTTCATATTTATAGTGACCTTTAGAAAAATGGGTTAGTGGGCTTAAGATAACACTAAAGAAAATTAGTTAATTTGGTGATACCTGCATATCCATTAATTTGAATATGACCTTAAACCTATGTAGTTATCCTTGAATGTGTTGTCTTGTGAATGCACAAGGGTATAATATATGGAAATCAAGTATAATAATGACCTATATTGTAACTTGGAAAATATGACTCATGGGCTACTCCTTCGATACCTTAAACTTGTAAATGTGTTATCCCTATGAGTGATATGGAAATATGAGATAATAGGGAATTTTTTATGACTTGATTATTGATTGAATGATTTGGTCAATTTTCTTGTGAGTTATTACGTTTGTGCTAGGTGAATAATGAATGAGGATTGATCATGCATATATACCAATCATTTTAGATAATATATCACATTAAAAAACATAAGAAAACCATAGGGATACTTTTTATTTGAAAATTGGATGACTTTAGGGAACTCGACATGTGCATTAGAATATGACACTTTGATAAACATAGGCATCTGAGTAGAATGCAAGTGTTAAGGTAGTTGGGAAATAGGCACAAGTATATAAGTTATAGAGATAGAATATAATTATGTTTATAGAATTTTATGTATAATAGAAGGTTTGAATTATGAAAATAACATTGGTTTAAATAAGATATGAGAAATATGAATAAGATCTATCAAATGCAAGACTTTTGGTAAATGGAAATTTTGAGAACTAAGTGAAACAACCAAGATCTCTATTTTCAAAGTGTATAAGACTGAAGTGTTATATAATTCATCTTTGGTGTTTCTAGGATGTATGAACATTAAGCCAACAATTTTCATTTTATGTTTTGTCATTATGGAAGTAAAAAGTGGGTAAAAGTGAGTGTCAGAGCATGTAAGGGACCTTATGAGGTTCATTTGTGCCTTGAGTGTTCATTTGGATTCATATATTGTGTTATAAGGCTAAAGGGAGTTTTCCCTCTAAAAACAAGAATTTAAAAGTTCAAAATGTTATCAAGAGTCTAACAAGGATAGTTTTTATGTTTGAGATGTTTTAATGATAAAATATGGTTTAGGAGTACATACAAGTCATAGGTAAGAGATAATAAGGTAGTTCATGATTAATGTTTATATCAAACCACCTAAATTAATGTTAAGCCCACTTGTATGTTAAAAAGATAGTTATGAATGAAGTTGGTATAACCAACCAAGAAGTCTACGTTGAAATTATAAATAATTTTTATTGTATTATAGTTATAATAGTGTAGGTTAGTATGATTGATATAGGAGAGGAATCTCCAACAAATGAATAATAAGGATAAAAAGAAAGTTTGTTTAAAGAACCTCTCAAAGGCTGGCAGCACCTTGAAGATCTATTCATGGACTATATTATACTCAATATGATTGTAATGAATCAAAGAAAAGGTTTATATTTTGTGGATTTACTCTCATATAAGGTATTTTAATTAATTGATTTGATATGGCTTGAATAAACTTTTAAGACTCGAGGAAATAGATACATTGATAATGGTTGTAGGAAAGAGATATGTGTGTAGGTGAAAAAGCATGACAAGCGGAGTTTGGGTTATAGTTGTGGATGGTTGATATAATAAAAAGGTTGTATGTTGTATTTTAATCTTTATATAAATCATATAACCCTTTATATGTGTTACTGGCATCTGAAATTGTTCAATTGTAGGGGAAAACAACTATGTATTAGATAAGTCTGTTTACTATTTAGTGAGTGGTAGTGTTGTTAAATAGGTTTGTTACTGATGTTGATAATCCAAAAACCATAAATTATGTATAAATAGTGTTATTGAATCATTAAATATCATTTATATGACCTAGAGTGAGGTGGACTCAAACTACAACTGAGAATTTTGAATGTTATATTATGCCTTATACATTGTTTTGTGTCTATCAAGGAAGGCAAGATTACTTGGTTTTGAGGGAATATATTGTGTACTTGTTGAAACTATGATCATTGGATGAAATTTTTATTTTAATTTCATACGGTTATTATAATTAAGAAATGAGTTTAATCTACAATCTATAAAAAAATGAAGGGTCAGTGAGCACCCCATTTGGATATACAGTCATTAAGTAAGGGAGTCAACATATAACCCTTGATCTTATTATAATGTTCCATTGAAATCAATGAATATAGGAAGGTGAATATTATAAAATTAACTATTGAAACCCTTAAGTGTGTGTAAAAGACTTTAAAATAACCTAAATTCACAAGGTTATTACCAACAAGCCTATAGGCTGCCTAAACATGAATAGTCAAGTGAAAGGTGAGAAGAGTCATTGAATAGGAGTTTATAATGAGTTAATTAGTGGTAATAGTTATAATAAGTGAAATAAATGTGTAATATTTTGTATACTCCTTAATAATAATCAAATAAACTCATTGATACTTAAACCCCTATTGTCACAATCTTGTAAAGCACAAAGAGACTTGTATTCCCATGCTTAGGTGAGTAAACAAGATCAAAAGAGGTATATATCTTATATGAAAAGTTTTTAAGGCTTAATATAAAAAATTTAGAGATAATTTGGAGTCTTGAGATGAAGTTTAGCTCTAGATACTAATTTTTGAAGGCCCTCAACCCTGTGTAGGCCTAGGAAACCCTATAATTAGGGTTTATCCTATAAAATAAGTTCCAATAATGGAAAAAGGATAAAATTTTGTATTTTGACTCTTATAAATATTATTAATGTGTTCCATGTGGTTTTTAGTTGGAAGGGGTATGGAATGTATGGATTTTAGCACTGTGGTAACAAAATATGGTTAAAAATGCCTAAAAGAGTGTGATTTTTTATACGAAAGGGTAGATAAAGAAGAGTAAAGGCATAAAAATTTACAAGTACCTAAAATGGGACATGGAAACTATTTATAATTTATTATTTCTTGTGAATAACACCTAAAATTATTGAACAAAGGGGAAATGCGAAAATAGGGCTACTAACCTAAAGTGACCATAGAGAGTGAAATATGTAGAAAGAGTTAATGAATGTGAATTAATAGTTGAATTAGGTTTATACATGTGTTATTGAATCATATGAAATCATACATGACATAATATGGAACCTTTTCCAGATAATTCAAGTTTTTGGTCCTTGTGACTAAGGAGAAGGAGCCTAGTAAGCTACTTATATGATATTGGATTCAAGTTTTTGAAAAGATGGATACTATGAGGTAGAAATGGAATGTGAATGTTAATTTAAGGATATAAAAACATCAAAAAAACCTTAATGGGTATATTTAATTCAAGGAGTATAACATAAACATTGACACAAAGGAGAGTACAACTAGTTCTAATCAAGGACTACCAAAGAAAGGCTAGAATAAGTGAATGTGATCAATAAGGAATTGGATCTAGATAAGGATGATATAGAGGACTTATCCCTAATGCCTATACATCATTTTGGTATTAGATAAAGGAAAATTATGCTTGGGTATAATTTTGTTTTGAATTCTTTACTTTTTTTGATTTAAGAAGAATGCATAATGTCATTAGATATGAGATATGTATGAGAGATAAGCATGAATGGTATTTAGGGAGAATAAGGTTGCAGGTATAGTCCATTGAGATCAGCATAGATATATATTAGTTTTAGAAGAGTGAAAAATAGAATAGATAAATCCCCAAAGTCCTTTGAGAAGGACTCGAAGCTAGTCAAGAGAAGGATCTAAAAGATAGAGAGGAAAAGAGAGAATTGAATCTCCAAGAGAGAAGAGGGAAGATAAAAGACTCCAAAAGAGATTCAAGAGAGGGTTAATAAGAGATATTATATAGATTACTAAAAAATATTAAAGTCCCAAAATAGGTATAAGAGGAAATCATGATATAATTTCTAAGAGGAAGGTCTAAATAGGCCTATTAAATAAGAAGAATGGAGGAGATGGATATAGATAAAGAATTGACAGACATAAGAAGAGAATTGGGGCAAGGAATAAAGAGGATTGAGATCATGATGAAGCTCATAAAATAAAAATATATATAATGGACTAGATGGAATATGAGTATAAAGTTAAAGTGGCCACTAGAGTCACTTGTGAGACGAAGAAGAACACACAATAAAAATGTCTTGAAGAATGAGAAGAAGAGAGATAAGGCATTCCAAAGAGGCATGAGAAAGGAGATGTTTCCAAGTGAGAAATAATATATATAAGTTAAGAATAGGGTTATCATTGTGGATAACAAGAATAAGAAAGAAGCTCTAAGGATATAACAAAAGAATGAATACAAGAGAATATAGAAGATGTCCATGCCAAAGAAATTCAAGGAGACTATATGGTCTCTAGTTTTGTATGCTAACATTACTTTTGATTTTGTGTTTGCAGGTATGAAGAATAAATGTATGAAGGCCAAGAATGAGGCCTTAAATATGATGAAAGATGAGACAATAATGACACCCATCAAGTGGCAAGATAATGAAAAATAGAAATAACCTCTTGAAGAAGACAAAGTGAAGGATATTGAAGGTATACTACATGATAAAAGTGAAGAGGAAGATGAAGAGGAATTATATGACACATTTCCAATCCTAAAATTTGAAAAATGAGAAAAGTGTGAAAAGAGGGCAAAAATATCACCCATGAAGACATTAAGGAAGAGATAAGTTTTCAACAGTTTCTTATGGAAGTAAATTTGAGTTTAAACATAGATTTTGATCACATGTATGAAGAAGGTAAAGCTAATATGTAGATTAAGGAAAAGAAAGACAAATTGCATCCCTCATGGAGAGTATAAGGGCATGGGTATGTATGGCCTAAATTATTGAAACAAACATGTGATGAGAAAAAAGATGAGGACCTCAAACAAGAAGTCAAATAAAGCAAAGGTACAGGTGGAAGACAAGCACAAATGTGGAAACAAAAGGCAAATTGCAAAGAACATAAATTTGGCATGATAGATGGACAAGGCATGAGGAATGAGAGTGATGTAGAGAGAGGCAAGTGGCAGCCCAATAAGATACAAAGAATCAAGTGGGTTGATAAAATCAAGAAAATAGTATAATATGATCAATATGCAAGTGCATTCCAAGCAAGAATGAAGATTGAAGAAGATGACAAACCTACAAAGCGAAAGAAAGAGATGGTGTAAGAAAACCAAGCAAGTGAAGGAAAGGTACAACCATGTATACAAAAAAATTAATGCATAAGATAATATAAGTGTTTTTAAAATGTGTTTTATAATGTTGTATATGATGAAATGTCATCATTTGATTCCAACAGGGAAGACATTTTATATATGGAAACCATTCCATTGATGGATGAGTGTGTAAAAAAGAAAGATGAGAATGAAGAACCTCAAGGAGTGATTTATATACTTGGTATTAATCATGAGGTATTTGTTATGACTCTCACAAATAAGGGAGTCCAAGAAGAAGAACAAAGAGGACCAAGGTTTGCTAAGTAATATGAAGAGATTGATGCACAAAAGTTGCAAGAAGAGTTGGATGTGTTGGAAGAAATGTTCAATCCATAAAATGGGATGAAAATAGGTGACATGATATAGGTAAATATCAAGGAGAAACTCCAATCAATATAAAGAGAGGATAAAAAAGATAAGTACAAG
Organism: Torreya grandis; assembly: GCA_037957365.1. Lineage (NCBI taxonomy): Eukaryota > Viridiplantae > Streptophyta > Pinopsida > Cupressales > Taxaceae > Torreya > Torreya grandis. The sequence continues at coordinate 2,548,927 of JARHVA010000308.1, forward strand.
AATTTATGCAAACAAAGATGTAAACAAGCAAGCTAGTTAACAAGCAAATGGAGTATGAAGAAGACAATAAGGTGAGATATTTATTTGGGAAAGATAAATCTAAAATTAATATTTATAATAATGGATATGGATTGAAAAGTATTGTTCAATTCATGTTGTACTATGATGAGGATGATAGGAACAAGAAGTGGCTCTTACATAATGAGATAGGTTATAGGAAAAGGCATCAAAGTGTGAAGAAGTTTGAAGAAGAAGAATAAATAGAGAGTATAGATAAGAAAAGGATGGAGGTTGAAAATTATGAGATGCTAATAGATTCTCATGAAAAATATTATAGCATTAATAAGAAGTAATAATCTCTAGACAAACAAGCCACATATGAGATTGATGAGAAAATTAGCCATGAAGCAAGCATGATGATAAATAATAAAGAGTATAAGGTTTCAGATAAGTATGAAAGGATTTAAAGTGTCTTATAATAAGAGGAAAGTACATAAATTAAGGAGCTACAATATATGAAACACTTCATGGATGAAGAAGATACATGGATAAGAAGGCTAGACTACACCAAGAGGAAGAAAAGCAAGAGTTTGGCAAGGAGAATGGAACCAGATAAGATGAACAATAGTCAAAAAATAATGAAGGACCCTAAAAATATAAATTATAAGGAAATAAATAAATAAGGTGGCTCAAGTTTTTATCCCTCCTGGGGAGTATGATGCAAGAGCATCAAGCCAAGAGTTGCCATTTTGTGTTTTGTCAATATGAAGGTCAAAAGTGGGTCAAATTGAGTGTCAAAGGGTGTAAGAGACATTATGAGTCCCATTTTTTCCTTGAGTGTTAATTTGGATCCATATATTGTATTATAATGATAAAGGGAGTTTTCCCTCCAAAAATAAGAATTTAAAAATTCAAAATGTTGTCAAGAGTCGAAGAGGGATATTTTGTATGTATGAGATGTTTGAATGACAAAAATTGGTTTAGGGGTGAATAAAAGTCATATATAAGGGATAATAAGTTAGTTCATGAGTAATGTTTATTTTAAGCCATCTAAATCAATGTTAATCCCACTTGTACATTGAAAATTTAGTTATGAATGAAGTTGGTATAACCAACCAAGAAGTCTACAATGAAATTAGAAATAAATGTCATTGTATTAAAGTTATAATAACATAGGTGAGTATGAGTGAGATAGGAGTGGAAGCTCCAACAAACGAATAATAGGGAGAAAAAGAAAGTTTGTTTTAAAAACCTCTCAAAGGCTAGCAATACCTTAAAGGTCCATTCATGGACTATATTATACTCAATGTGATTGTAACGAAGCAAATAAAAGGTTTCTATTATGTGTATTTAATATAATACAAGGTATTGTTATTAATTTCTCTTATATGGCTTAAATAATCTTTAAAGACTTCAGGAAATAGATATTTTAATAATTGTTGTAGGATAGAGATATGTGTGCAAGTGAACAAACATGAGAAATGGAGTTTGGGTTATAGTTGTGGATGGTTGATATAATAAAAAGGTTGGATTTGGTATTTGAATATTTTTCCAAATAATATAAACCTTTATATGTATTGGTGGCATATAAAAGCATTCAATTGTTGGGAAAACAAATCTGTATTGAATAAGTCTATTTACTATCTAATGAGTTGTAGAGTAGCTAAATAGGTTTGTTACTGATATTTAAATCCCAAAAACTTGAATAATTTATAAATAATGTTATTTAATAAATTAAGATCATTGTTATGACTTAGAGTGAGGTGAAGGACTCAAACTACAACGTAGAATTTCAAATGTTATATTTTGCCTTGTACCATGTTTTATGTCTATCAAAGAAGGCAGGTTTACTTGGTTCTTAGGGAATATATTGTGTACTTGTTGAAAAAATGATTAGTGGGTGAATTTTTTGTTGTAATTTCATTGGGTGATTCCACTTAAGCAATGACTCCAAGTTAAAAGCTATATAATAATGAAGGGTCAGTGAGCACCCTGTTTTGATATACAGTCAATAAGTAAGGGAGTCAATGTCTAACCCATGATATTATTATAATGTGACCTTGATATCCATGAATATATGAAGGTTATACTATTATAAAATGAATTTTTTAAACCCTTAAGTGTGTGTAATAGACTTTAAAATAACTTTAATTCACAATGTTACTACCAATAGGCCTCTAGGCTGTTGAACGTGCACAATCAAGTGAAAGGTGAGAAGAGTCATTGAATAGAAGGAGTTGATAATGATTTAGTTAGTGTTATTAGTTATAATATGTTAAATAAAGGTATAATATGTTGTATAGTCTTTAATAATTATCAAATAAACCCATATATACCTAAACCCCTACTATCACGATCTTATAAAGCATAAAGAGACATGTATTCCCCTACTGTCATGATCTTTTTTAGATGAGTAAAAAAGGTCAAAACAGGTATCTATCTTATATGGAAATTTTTAAAGGATTAATTAAAAAAATAAAATATTATTGGAATATTTAAATTAAGTGTAGCTCTAGATACTAAATTTTGAAGGCCCTCAGCCTTGTGCAGGCATGAGAAACCCTAGAATTAGGGTTTGTCTTGTAAAATGAGTTCCAACAATGGAATAAGGATAAAAAAAAAATATTTTGACTCTTATAAACATGATTAAAATGTTCCATGTGGTTTTAAATTGTAAGGGGTATGTAATGTATGGATTTTAGCACTATGGCAACAAAAGAGGGCTACAAAGGCTTAAAAGAGTGTGATTTTATAAAGAAAAAGGTAGATAAAATAAGAGTAAAAGAATAAAAATTTACAATTATCTCAACAAGGATAAGCTAAATATGTATAATTTATTATTTCTTGGTAATAACACCTAATTTTTTTTAACTAAGTTAAAAGGCCAAAACAAGGCTACTAACCTAGAGTGACCATAGAGAGTGAAATGTGTAGAAAGAGGTAATGAATGTTAATTTATAGTTTAATGGGGTTTAAACATGTGTTATTAGATCATATGAAATCATCCATGATAAAATGCATAACTTTTTCCACCTAAGTCCAGTTTTTGGTCCTTGTCACCTAAGGGAAAGAGCCAAGTAAGCTACTTGTAAGTGATAGGAATGAGGTTTGTGAAAAGGTAAATATTATGAGGTATAAATAAAATGTGAATGTTAATTAAAGGATATAAAAACATAAAATAAACCGTAATGAGTATATTACACTCAATGAGGACAAAAAACCCATTGACACAAAGGAGAGTATAACTAGTTCTAAGCAAGGACTACCAAAGACAGGCCAGCATAAGTGAATGTGATTAGCAAGGAATTGGAGCCAAATAATGATGATAGAGAGGACTCATCAAAAATTCATCTACATTATTTTGGTATCAAATAAATTCATGGTATTCTTGGGTATAATTGTGTTTTGAATTCTTTTCTTTTGTTGAGTTGATAATAATGCATAATGCCATGAGATATGAGATATGCATGAGAGATAACCTTGAAGGGTATTGAGGGAAAATAAGGTTTCAGGTGTGATTCATTGAGATTAACATATAGATATACAAGTTTGAGGATATTTGAAAATAGAAGAGAGAAATCCCCAAATTCCTTTGAGAAGGACAAGAAGCTAGTCAAGAGAAGGCTAGAAAAGATAGAGAGGAAAAGAGAGCATTGAAGATCCAAGAGAGAAGAGGGAAGATGAAAAACTCCAAAAGAGAGTCTAGATAGGGTTAATAAGAGATACTAGAGACAATACTAAAGAAGAGGAAAGGCCAAAAGAGTTCTAAGAGACAAGCTTGATACACTTGCCAAGAAGAAGGTCTAAATAGACCTAAAAAACAAGAAGAATTGAGGAGATGGATATAGAGAAATAAGTGGAAAACATAAGAAGAGAATTGGGGAAAGGAATAGAGAGGATTGATCTCATGATAAATATCATAAAATAATAATAAAGCTAATGGACTAGCTGCAATATGAGGATAAAGGTAAAGTAGCCACTAGAGTCACTTATGAGAAGAAGAAGGCACAAAAAAGGTGTCATGAATAATGAGAATAAGAGAGAAGGAAACCAAAAGATGCATGAGAAAGGATATGTTTCCAAGTGAGAAACAAGATATAGATGTTGAGAAGAGGGTTATCACTAAGGTGAATAAGATGAATAAATAAGTGCCAAGGAGAGCACAAAAGAATGAAGACAAGAGAAGATGGAAGATGTCTATACCAAAGACACTCAAGGAGACTATATGGTCTCTAGTTTTGTATGGTAACATTGATTTTAAGTTTGTATTTGTAGACATGAAGAATAAATTTATGAAGGCCAAGCATGAGGTCTCAAATATAATGAAATATGAGCCAAGAATGATACCCATCAAGTGGAAAGAGAATGACGAAAATAAAGAACATCTTGAAGAAGACAAAGTGAAGGAGATTGAAGGTATACTACATGATAAAAATGAAGAGGAAGAGGAATTATATGACACATTTCCAAGCCTAGTATTGGACATAAGAGAATAAGTATACAAAGAGGATAAAATGATAACCCATGAAGACATCAATGATGAGATAATCTTATAGTAGTTTCCTATGGAATTAAATTAGAGTTCAAGCATATATTTTGATTGCATATATGAATAAACTAAAGATAATATGTAGATTGAGGAAAATAAAGAAAAATTACAATGCTCATGGAGAGTATAAGGGAATGGGTATGTATGGCCTAAGTTCTTGAAAAAAATAGGTGATGATAAGAAAGAGTATAACCTCAAACAAGAATTCAAACAAAAAAAGGTATAGGTGGAAGAAAAGCATAAATGTCGAAACAAAAGGCAAATGGAAAAGAACATAAAGTTGGAATGATATATGGCCAAGTCATGAGGCATGAAAGTGATGCAAAGAGAGGCAAGTGAAATCCCATGAAGATACAAGGCAATAAGTGGGTTGAGAAAAGTAAGAAAAGATTACAAGAGGATCAAGATGCAAGTTCACTCCAAGCAAGAATGAATATTGAAGAAGATGACAAGCCTACAAAGTAAAAGAGAGAGATGGTGCAAGTAAACCAAGTAAGTGAATGAAAGGTAAATCCATGTATACAATAAAATTAATTCATAAGAGAATATAAGTGTTTTACAATGTTGTATAATATGATATGTTTACATTTACTTCCAATAAGGAAGACATTTTGTATATGGAAACCATTGCATTGATGGAGGAGTGTGTACAAAAGCAAGATGAGAATGAATAACCTCAAAGAGTGAATGATAAGGATGTTATGCATCATGAGGGAGTTGTTATGACTCTCAAAAATAATGGAGTCCAAGAAAAAGAACAAATAGGACCAAGGTTTGATGAGGAATATGAAGAGATTGATGCACAAAAGTTGCAAGAAGAGTTGGATGTATTGGAAGAAATGTTCAGTCCATCAAAGGGGATTCAAATAGGTGATGTACATAACATAAATATCAAGGAATAACTCCAAAAACATCAAGATAGGATGTAAATAGAATTACAAGAAGTCGAGCAAATAAAGAAGCAAACAAGAGAGCTAGTTAGCAATAAAATGGAGTATGAAGAAGCCAATAAGGTGAGATATTTATTTGGGAAAGTTAAATATGAAATTAAAATTGTTAATCATGGACATAGATATTAAAATATTGGTCAAGTCATGATGTACTATGATGTGGATGAGAGGAACAAGAAGTGGCTCTTATATAATGAGCAAAGTGATAGGAAAAGTCATCAAAGTGTGAAGAAGTTTGAAAAAGAGGTAGAAAACAAGAGTATATACAAGCAAAGGATGGAGGTTGACAATAATGATAGGCCAAAATAGCCTCATGAAAAATATGATAGCATGAATAAGAAACAAGAATCTCTAGACAATCAAGCCATAGGTGAGATTGATGAGAAAACAAGCCATGAAGCAAGCATGAGGAAAGAGAATAAAGACTATAAGGTTGCAGCTGAGTATAAAAGGATTCAAAGTGGCTTATAAAAAGAATAAAATACACCAATTAAGGATATAATGTATATGAAACACTTCATAGAAAAATAAGATGCATGGATAAGAAGGCTAGATAAAGCCAAGAGAAAGAAATGCAAAAGTTTGGCAAGGAGAATAGAACTAGACAAGATGAAAAATAGTCCATTGAGTATGAAGGACCCTCACAAGATAAATTGGAATTTAATAAATAAATAAGGTGTCTCAAGTTTTTATCCTTCTTGGGGAGTATTATGCAAGAGCATCAAGCCAACAATTATCATTTTGTGTTTTATCAATATAAAGGTCAAAAGTGGGTCAAAGTGAGTGTCAAAGCATGTAAGGGAACTTATGAGGTCCATTTGTGCCTTGAGTGTTAATTTGAAGTCATATATTGTGTTATAAGGATAAAGAGAGTTTTCCCTCCAAAAATAAGAATTTGAAAATTCAAAATGTTGTCAAGAGTCTAAGAGGGATATTTTGTATGTTTGAGATGTTTGAATGAGAAAAGTTGGTTTATGGGTACATAAAAGTCATAGGGAAGGGATCATAAGGTATTTCATGAGTAATTTTTATATCAATCCATATAAATTAATGTATTTAGTGAGTAATTTTTATATCAAGCCATCTAAATTAATGTTAAGCCCACTTGTATGTTGAAAAGTTAGTTATGAATGAAGTTACTATAACCAACCAAGAAGTCTACTTTGAAATTAGAAATAATTGTCATTGTATTAGAGTTATAATGGTGTAGGTGAGGATGAGTGAGAGAGGTGAGGAAAATATATAAAATAAATAAAAATGAGAAAAGGAAAGTTTGTTTTAAAACTCTCAAAGGCTGACAACACCGTAAAGGTCCATTCATGGACTATATTGTACTCAATGTGATTGTAATGAATCAAAGAAAAGGTTTTTATTATGTGGATTTAATCTCATAAAATTTATTTTTATGACTTGATTTTATATGGTTTTTAATATTTATCTAAATCATATAACCCTTTATATGTATTGGTGGCATCTTAAAGTATTCAATTGTTGGGAAAAACAACTCTGTATTAGATAAGTTTGTTTACTATTTAGTGAGTGATAGAGTTGTTAAATAGGTTTTCTACTGATGTTGATAATCCCAAAACCTTGAATAATTTATAAATAGTTTTATTTAATTAATGAATAGCATTGGTATGACCTAGATTGAGGTGAAGGACTCAAACTACAACCTATAATTTTGAATGTTATATTGTACCTTATACCCTATTTTATGTCTGTCAAAGAAGGCAGGGTTACTTGGTTCTTAGGGAATATACTATGTACTTTTTGAAAAAATTATCATTGGTTGAAATTTTTATTTTATTGTCATTTTTTGATTCTATTTAATCAATGATTCTAAATTACAAGCTATAAAAGAATGAAGGGTCAGTGAGCACCCGATTTGGATATACACTCAATAAGTAAAGGAGTCAATGTGTAACCCTTGATATTATTATAATGTGCCCTTGACATCCATGAATATATTAAGGTGATAATATTATAGAATTAATATTTAAAACCCATAAGTGTGTGTAAGAGACTTGAAAATAATCCAAATTCATAATGTTACTACCAACAAGCCTATAGGTTGCTTGAACATGCACAGTCAAGTGAAAGGTGAGAAGATTCTTTGAATAGAAGGTGTTGATAGTGATTTTATTAGTGTTATTATTTTTAATTGATAAAATAAATGTGCAAGAGGTTGTATATTCCTTAATAAGTATTAAATAAACCCATAGATACCTAAATCCCTACTATCACAGTCTTGTAAAGGACAAAGAGACTTGCATTCCCATTCTTAGGTGAGTAAAAAATCTCAAAATAGGTATATATATTATATGGAAAGTTTTAAAGGATTAATATAAAACTTTTAAATATGATTTTCAAGTCTTCAAATGAAGTGTAGCTATAGATACTAAATTTTGAAGGCCCTCGACCCTGTGTAGGCCTAAGGAACCCTAGAATTAGGGTTTGTCTTGTAAAATGATTTCCAAGTGTGGAAAAAAGATAAAAAATTGTAGTTTGACTCTAATAAACATTATTAACATGTTCCATGTGGTTTTTAGTTTGAAGGGGTATGTAATATATGGATTTTAGCACTGTGGCAACAAAAGAAGGCTAGAAAGGCCTAAAAGAGTGTGATTTTGTATAGGAAAGGGTAGATAAAATAAGAGTAAAGTAATACAAATTTACAATTACATAAAAGGTGATAGGGGAATATGTATAATTTATTATTTCTTATGAATATCACATAAAATTATTGAACAAAGGGAAATGACCAAAATAAGGCTACTAACCTAGAGTGATCATGGAGAGTGAAATGTGTAGAAAGAGGTAATGAATGTGAATTGGAAGTTGAGTGGGGTTTAAAATTGCGTGATTAGATCATATAAAACCATCCATGATAGAATATGGAACATTTTCCACCTAATTAAAAATTTTGGGTCCTTGTGACCTAAGGGAAGGAGCCTAGTAAGCTAATTTTAAGAGATTAGAATCAAGTTTGTGAAAAGATGGATACTATGAGGTAGAAATGGAATGTGAATGTTAAGTGAAGGATATAAATACATAAAATAAACCTCAAGTATCATATTTCATTCAAGGAGTACAACAAACCCATCGACACAAAGGAGAGTACAAATAGTTTTAAGCAAGAACTACCAAAGAAAGGCCAAAACAAGTGAATGTGATCAGTAAGGAATTAGACCTAGATAATGATGCTAGAGAGGAATTATCCCTAATGCCTATACATCACTATACCATTAACCTAAGTTATGTTACCATAATTTTGAATTCTTATAGCCTTGATTGTTCTACCAAAAATTTGTCTTGAATATATAGGTTCTAAAGTTACAAAAGTCAAGGTCTGTGGTTACTTAAGGTGTATATATGTTGGCTACAATATTGTTGAGCACTGAGTTTAGACTAGATAATCTCATGAAAGCTCTATAATAGTCAATTTAATATGTAGTTAAGCTATTTGTATAATAATAAATTCTTTAAAAGGCTAGAAATATGTTTAGTTTATTTTCATGGAAGTTATTTTTATTTTTATTATTTAAATAAATTTAGAATAATTTATTTATATATATAAAATAAATTTCCCATCAAATTTTATAGATACATTATATTATATTACTATTATTACTAGGATAATGATCAGACAAAGTTGAAGAAATAAACTATTCAATAGAGAATTTTTATTGCTTTAACTTTTTTGCATTATATATTGGCGATGAGTTTTTTTTATTATGTCTTTCCTAAAAAATGTTTGATTTAATTTGTTAAAAAATATTCAGTTGATGTTAGATCAAGGTTTGCTTTTTTGTTGTTTTTTCATATCTTTCTATCAACTAATCATGTAAAACTCTAATAATCTTCCCATTCTTGAATTTCATGGAAATTACTCTTTTAACATGAAAAGGCTTATGAGAGGTTTTAGAAAGTGGTTATGAAGAACTAGCTAATTGGGCCATTATTGAATCTAAGGATAGGAAATCCAATAATGAAGCTAAGAAAAATAAATTACAAGTTTTATTTCATATTCAAGAAGCTCTAGATAAGATCCTATTTCCAAGAATTATAGGTGCAAGGAAAACCAAGGATGTATGGAAGCCTATATAGTAAGTGTATACAAAGGGAAATGTAATAGATCTATAAATCAATCCTATCTAAGAGAAGATAAATCCTACATAAACTTTTGATTGTCAATACATTACATATTCAGCGTCATGACCAATATAGATTTGCAAGACCTAGACAAAGGATATCTTACCACAATAATATCACTAGGGAGGGTTGTAAAGCCTCCAGTAAATCAAAAACATGCAATAAAACTAAATAGGTCATAGGTTTTAATAATCACTAAACTAATAAAAATTAATGTAAAGTCTAATTTAGTGCTCACCAAATCTTGTGGCACAAATTTGGGGAAATAGACATGAAATGTAAACATGCAGAAGAGAATCCTATTTAATCTATGTATAGGTAAGACCCTAATGCATAGAGAGATAAGTATATTCAAAAGACATTAATTATGATACTTATATATACTAAAGAGAGGATCAAATTTATATATACCTACCTTGAATATTAACCCATCGAGACTCAATATCATCCTTGGCCAAAGATGATTCACCAGAGTTTATTGTGGCTTGTAAGGATCACTAAGAAAGGCCAAAGCATACAAGAATTTTCCACAAGACTAGATTCTTATCGATTAATAAACCCTAAACTAAGGATCCTTAAGTAGAACAGTAGAAGAGAAGATTGTAAATAAGCACAAATGAATAATTAACTCTTGTTATTTCTTTAAGAATAGTGAAATTAATGTGTTTATAAAGTTGAATCTGACCCTAAACCTTTCTAAAAGTTTATTCAATAAAGTTGGCCCAATCAAATATATATCATTATTGATAAAATAAAATTAGGTCCTAGTCTAGGTCCTTCATGGGGCTTCCTATATCTTAAAAATATTTTTTAAATTAGAGTATAGGGTTGACTATGTATCGTAAAGTATAAAAAAAGCAGTTTAGACTAGGGAAGGGCTAATGAAGGTATAAAATGACTAGAGGAGGGTGAAAAATAGGAGGAAAATCTTAGGGGAATGTTTTTAGGAGATGGTTGTGTAGATAGAAAATTTTATTAAGGGATAACAATCCTATAAAACACTAATGGTATGGCCACCCCTTTCCTGATGCACCCTTTAAGGCATGCACCCAGAGAGATTTTGACTCGATAGGTCCATACAAGATAGAAAGCATCATTAATTGATAAAGTTTGAAAATATTATGTGTATACATATGACCCATTTTAAGCTCATAACATATTAATTATGTGAAATTGGGGATGTTTATTCCATAAAAGAACATAGAAACACACAATGTTGAGGCTAAAACAAGTTGTAGTATTTAAAAGCATAGAATAACTAAAATTAAATGACTAAAATAGAAATAATTGAAAATAAAAGTAATGTATGCATACCTTGACTTAACTTTATTGGTGAATAGTTGTTTTTTGTGTTTTTAGTTTTTATCATGGAGGGTGTAAAGACTACTTTGAAAAACCTAAGGATAAAAAATTAAAGAGTAAAAATAAACAAACACTTGGAAGCCAAGATAACTGATGTTATGTGGATGGGATGCACTTGGAAATTTGGCAAGATGGGGTGACAAGTTCTATGTTATGGCAAATGACCAAGTAAAAATATAGATTTAATTTGGTAACCAAAAATCCAAGGCTACTAAAGATTGAAAAACTCAAACAAGTAAACCTTAAGTAAGAAAGATAAAATCACCAAGTCAGACCAAGGATACATGCCAAAAATGGTAATCAGACATCAATGCAAAAGTAGTAAAAACCCTTATTTAAACAAATATAGATAACTAAAAAGGTAAAAAAAACATTGATGAGTGAGCAATAGCAATCCAAACTTACCCAATAATGGAAGAAGGTGCATAAAAGGCAAATAACATTAGTGAGTGAGAAGTAACAAGCCAACCTCAATCAATAATGTAAAAAGTACATGGAAGTAAAAATAGACACAGGTGTTTGCAAAAGGGGTAGTAAAAAAATAAAAAATGGTAAAAATAAAGCAAAACAAGTAAATTCATAGTATAAATGAGATAATCCATAATTGCTCAAACATATTATTTTGTTTTAAGGATAGATAATATTGAAAAAAAGTGGTACTACCATATTTGTTAAGAATGTGAAGAAGAGGGAAGTATAGAAGAGGGAAAATAGTTTAGAATAACATGTGCCTATCAAGGGGGAAATGAAATATGTTGAGGGGAGAATTAAGGAAAAACCAAGATAGCATAACTCTTTATCAAATTCAAGACACTCAAATTAGGTTTTTCAAAACAAGAGGACTTTCAACATTAAGGAATATTAAGAATTTATTCTAGCCACATAAATCTTAGGTCAACAAATGAAGTATGTAGATAATACCATGAAGGCTATATACATGAAAATTAAAATGGAACTACCTTCCCACAACATGTTCCTTATTTCTCAGGACCCCTTACAAAGTTATCGGTCTACTGTGAAGACTAGGTACTCACGTGATAAAGTAGGTAGCACCATAGAGTTTTTTGAATTATCCTATTCCAATCTAATGGCCTATAACACCTAAATAGACCTCAACTCTATCTTAAGGCCAAATATGAAGTTTAAGCTTTGATTAGAGATAGGATATGGGATTTGAATCGTGTCTTTTAGTGTGATTTTAACTTTTTGAATTTTTTAATGTTGCCTTTTATATCATTTCCTTTTGTTTAAAATGATTAAACTTTTAACTTTTATGGATTTTTTATTCCTCCTTCATGTGGATTTGGAAAACCAAACATGGGTACTAAATATTACTTTCATTCGAAGACTTTGGACTTGGTTTCTAAGGAAGAGACCTTAGAGAGAACAATGTCTAAAATTTTAGTTAATTCAGGTGAAATAAAAGTTTTATCTTGACTTCAACCTTGTTTTATCTAAAGTAGAGTGAAAGGAAAAGTAAATCAATATGACTGAAACATGAAACAATTTGAATTACTTCAAATCATAAAAAATGTAATATGGGTTGAAAAGGGGATAAAATGATAGTAAAGTGTGATTACTTATCATAGGTATGAGGGAAGTGTAAGAAAACATGCTAACACATAATTTTTTTAAACATTTTATCTATAAAATAAAAAAAATCCAAAATTGAGAACAAGGATCAAAAACTTGTAACTATTGCTAGACACATTCTAGAAAAGGAATACTAAATTTAATATGGTGATTTTATGATGAAGGCGTTGTCCTATCCATGGGCTTAATTATAACTCATAAAAGAGAAAACCAAGGGGTGCTAAAAATTATTGTAAAATAAGGAAACAATGATAATAATAAATGGAAATAATGAGGAAGGCTGGGTCTTATCCATGATTTTACAATGCAACTCATGAGAAAAGAGAAAATAAAGGACCAGAAATAGGGACTAAGGTTTGTGAAAAGAGAAACTACTATAGAGGGTAAGACCCATGTAAGTATCTTTAAAAAAATTTTATAAGGATAACATATAGAAACCATGATAAGAGGGGAAGTATTTAAGCAAAATACTTGTTTAAAAATTGTGTATTGGTGGGCTCTTTGAAAATATGGGCTTCATTAGTTTGAAAGTGATAGGTGCTTAGACCAAGGATGTATTTAAATAAATAAGTGCCCCACCATTTTTGGACATATTTTATTTATTTATCATGAGTGTAGTCTAGTTTAAGGATAAGATCATAGACATTAAAAGTGCAAACTTTAAATCTTTTGTTATATTATTTGGCAATGTGGCCTTTGTATTGGTGATTATGTTATAAGGTAGAAAGATGGTGTTCATAAAGAAGATCAAGATCATGAAGGTGAGCTTAACCTAATGATTTATTATGTATGATACCATGAAGAGGGATACAAAGAGAGTGAATCTCAACTTACAATGGTCGGACTCATTTATAACCATAGACTATTGAAAAAGGCATTGCCCTAGTAGTAGTACATATGATACTTAAATATGCCCAAAGAGTAGGATATAGATGAAGATTCCAATCCATACAGGTTTCATGAATTGTATTTTTCAAAATTTAATTAAGTATTTTATTGGTGGTCTCAGCTTGGCTATTGCATTAAGGATGATAAGCTATAGAAAATATGGTGATTGATTTTGAATTTAAGACAAAGATATTTGACATATTTATTTTTAGAATTACCACCATATCTAAAATGAGAGTATGAGGAATGAAAAATGAAAAATTATTTAATTGAGGATGAATTTTGAAATGGTGGTACAAGTTACATTGACGATGAGCCTAACCTTGACTCATTTGGTAAAATACTCGATGGCTAAAATAATAAAGATATGTTTGTATTGAGATCTAGGTAGTTTTCCTATGATATTTCATCCCCACATTAAGAATGGCTAGTGAGGCTCCACCATTTTAAGCTTGGATGTAGGTGGATGAATTATATTATCATAAAGTTGACAAGGATTACATTTTTTATCTAATTTGATGTCATCCTTTTAAAGAGTGAGCCAAAAGTATCCCATGCATAAGGATTTATGTGTTGTAGTGTGTTTGATATAATAACCACCATAAAATCCCCCATGTTCTTGTTAAAAAGGAGTAAGAACCTATTATTTCATAACATAGTAGATTAAGGTACATTCAACATTTCCATAATAAATTATTTTATATCAAAATACTTACTTGGAAACTTGTTTGTGAATGTAAGCCTTTTTATTAGACTCAATATTTTGAGGATAGATTTAGTGTTCAAGAAATTAAATTATGTATTTATATCATGGGCTTTGTTGAATGTTGATAGCCTAAATATGGTAGATAAGTGAATCTTATGGTTGAATGTATGATGGGTAATTTCATATTTGGATGATAAAATTGTAATTGGTAATAAATAGGTGTGGATGAAAAAGAGATGCTAAAGAAGAAACTGAATAAATAATAGAGTTTTGATCTCGAGGGATAGGCTAGATGGTAAAATAAAAAAATTAATTGGCAAATGTAGTTGTTATTTGATGATAAGCAATGATATTTTAACTTTTTCATTGAAAATAAACATTAACCTAGTGGTAGATGTGTTAAGAGTCACCCAAAGAGTGAATATATGTGATATCTAAATTAAGGGTTACTCTCATGCCTAAGATTAAAGCTTCATATTATACCATGTTATTAGTGACATTGAAGGTAAGGATAAATTCTAAATGGATAATTTTAATAATATAACTAGTGAGGATACGACCTTCCCCATCTCCTTGAAGACATTTGGCACCATCAAAATTAAGGGCTCAAGTATCTTCATGTATATTAATAGTAATTTTAGGAAGTTCCTCATTAACTACTTTTGGTTTAGTAGTATCAGAGAAGATAGAGGACTCTTAAATATTTCTTTATTCAAGATCAATAGTTGAATTATGGAAGTAATCTTTAAGAGATATGGATTGACTAAGACCTTCAATACAGAGAATATTGTCATCAAGAAGACTATCTTAAAGGTGGTTGATAAATGGTATAGGAGTTATTGCATGTTGATCAACATTGACTTGTCCTTTGAAATTTTTGTGTAATAATTAGGAGATCAAATTCCATGAGAAGGACCATCCACTTTCCAATTCTATCTCTAGGAAGAAAGGCTTTAGAGAATAAGTGACGGAGTGGATCGGAATGAACGACAATGTAAGTGGTTTGATAAAGCATATAATGTCAGAGCTTTTCAGTTGTAAAATATATGGTGAGGTAATCAAGTTATACTTTTGTATAATATTTATCATTGTCGATGAGACCTTGATTGATATAATAGATGTCATATTCCCTTCTAGTGTCATCATGTTGTGTAAGCATTGCCCCAACTGATATGGGTGTGTAATAGGTATATAAGATTAATAGATGATCATTAGGTGGATAAAGAGAGGGTAGGTGAAACAAAAATTCTATTATATTATCTAATGATTTTTGACAAGGATTTGTTCATTATAAGGCATTACATTTCTTTAGAATAAAATTAACATAATAGATATGGTAAGCCATTTTGGGGGCAAATCATGTAATTACCCTAATTTTACTAAGATAAGTATTAATATATTAAATGGAATGAGGGATAGACATGTTTAAAATAGTGTTTATCTTGTTGGGATCAACATAAATGTTGTGAAGAGAGACTAAAAATCTTATCAATTTTCCAGATGTAACATCGAAAACATGTTTTCAAGGATTTAGTCTAACTTTATATTTAATGAGGCAATTGAAGATGATAATAAGATCAGAGAGATGAGTCTTGCATCTTTAGACTTGGGAATGAGTAGTCCATATAGGTTTCCACAATCTTATGGATAATATCATGAAAAATGTGGGTCATTTCCCATTTATAGATAGCTCCATCATTTTTGAGGTTGAAAGGCATTTTAACTTAACAATAGGTGTTCCATTCCATGGTGAAGGTTGTATCATGTTGGTATTCATGTGCAATGTTAATTTTATTATAAGCCAATAAACCATCCATAAGGAACAACATTTCATAACCATTAGTGGAATCGATGATGGCATCTATATAAGTAAAGGGAAATTATCTTTGGGATAAGTAAGATTAATATTACAGAAGTCAATATGAATGTCAATGACCATGGTGACTTTCTTTTGAATAGGGACAATATTTGAGACCCATTTTGAATATTCTATAGGCTTGATAAACTTAGCATCAATAATTTTAATTAATTATTTATGGCATAAATTAGAAACTTATGGTGGAAATTTCAATTATTTTTTTCACATGGGTTTGACATTAGGATAAGTGATGATATTGTGTACCACAATGTCAAGGTCAATACTAAACATGTCTTCCTAGGCCCAAAGAAAAGTATCATGATATTTATTGAATAATAAGTTGACGTTATCATGTTTAGTTGGTGTAAGTTTATGAGAGACTGTAATTGGTCGACGGCATGATGGGGTATCATATTTGATTTTGGTAGTGTCTTTGATAAGCATAGCATTTCCATCTTGGAAATGATATGGTGCATTAGGTAAATAGGAAATGGAATTTACTTTAGGATCAATTATAGAGACAAAGTTTTTGAAACAAGGGTATTTATTCTTGAATTTCCTAAGTTTATGATGTTGTCAAGGTAGTTGACATTCTTGGGCATGAAGTAATTCAAGAATTGATTCATTGCTAGGTAAAATGGGAATATGACCATAATACTCAGCGTCAACTTTGATATCTATATTTTTACCATGGAAATCATATTTAGAGTGTATTTGACCTACATATGTGTCCTTGGAATCTAATTTAATCTTAGAAGTAGGTGGGGCAGGGAATAAATTTGATTAGAGTTTATTGTCTTATCATTAGCATTATTTACAAGGAAAAAATTTGATGTAATGATTGATTTTATAGGTGGTATAAAAAATTCATGAATTGATAGAGGTTTGAAAGGTAATATTTATTCAAACACCCAAGGAGTATGAAGGAGTGGAGAATTAGTAGGAAGTACGTGACCTTCAGGTGCTAACTCAATTTTAGTGGAAATGGTATGAACATCATGATTGAAAGCATGTATTTGAGCTAGATTTTTTTGATAATGTTGAAAATCCAAGTCTCATGATTGAGCTTGGTCCAATATGTAACTATCATCATAGGTTGGAGAAAATCTATGTGTTTGAGATTAAAGAGGAAATTCAGAAGGAAAAATGCCTAGATCATTGAATTTATATGGAGACATGATTAAATGATATTAGAATAATTAAGCCACTCTATAATCATTGCATGTAAATGCATATTATATGTAAGAGGATTCCTTATCATTGCATGGAGGGGGAAATTAGTGATCTCATCAATTAAGGGGATGTTACAATCATGAAGTAATAAAGGAGGAAGGCACTCCAATATGTAAGGATGTATCTTAATAGGTTATAAGTATTTTACAAGTCATTAGGTTCATCATCATCTAAATAAATAATACTTACCATCATAAAGTATAGAAGGTAAGTTAGATTTTGGAGAAATAGAAGTGTTTAGTAGTTCGAGAGAAGGAGATGGTTCTGCATTAGCTTCCTAAGATAGGTGAGTGGTTATAGTATCTTTGAGGAGTTGTTCTTCCAAATATGGTTTCGTAGGTTTAGTGATATGATATTTGTTATCTGGTTTTTTATGATAATTGACCTTAGTTACATAAAAATATTGATAATTATTGTAATATTTTTCAGGTTTGGCATCAATGAAACAAACATCCTTGTTATCTTGTTCAACATTAGATGTGGAAAATAGTTTTTGTTTATTAGAATGAGAAGCTTTGGGAGCTTCTCAATTTTTAAGAAGCGGTGTTGTAATCTTGATGATATATTTGAATTATGTATTTTTGATTGAATGAATCACCAAGCATATATGAGACAAAAAATTAGATAATCCTTATACAATATTCATGGGAATGACTGATATTGGTGTGGAACTAACAAAATCTATTAGGGAAATAGAATTTAGGAGGATGATTAGGATAAATAAATGCTTTATAGGGTGTTAAAAATCATTTCATTTGCTACACAGTTAAAGGTGTGTGAGAAGATGGGGTATTATTGGATTTGTCAACTCCTAGCTTGGTTTGAGGAGTATTGTCAGTTAATTTATTAGTAGAAGTTTGAAAATACACTTTGAGGAATTTGGTGTTAGGTTCAAACTATTTCATTATGAAGTATTGACGCTTGGCTTAGCCAAAAATTCATTGAGTGTTTGAGGGGCAAAATTTTGAACCTTATATTGAAGAGAAGAAGTTAAGTCAGTTATAAAGAATTTAAATAGATTATCATTAATCATGTTATGGTCGACCTTGTGGGGTAAATATTTCCATCACTTGATAAAATCATGAGATGATTTAATGGGTGATTGCATAACATTTTTGAAATGGCTAAGGAAATTTTTGGGAAGATCATTATTTTGAAACTCTTTAACCAAATGATTTACTAATATGGAATGTTTGGGAACTTGGCTATACCATTCTAATATATTGCTAGTGAAGGTTTAAAAAAAAATTAGTTGTGGCAAAAGTATTAGTTTTGATCCACTCTTTGTAAATATTCCCAAATGCCTTAAGGAAAATGTATGGTATTTAGTCCCATCATACTTAATAGTTAGAGATATATTTCTAATATCAAGAGAAAAAATAAAAGGGGATACATACTCATTTTGTATGTTTTGAAGCATCTTGTTTTTCATGATAGTTCAAGGAATGACCTTTCCCACAACATCTCTAAGAGGTGGAGGAATAAATTTTTGGTTCTTTTGAGTGAGTAGGACATGAGGTTGATTATCCATATTCATCAAATGATGTTGTATTTACATCATTTGTGAGGTGTTATGTGTTCACATTATGTTCATTTGTTTCACTATTTCCTCAAGAATTTGGGTTATATCAATTGGTGGGTTGGTTTTTATAGAAAGAATCCCCAAATTAATATTAGGGGGAGGGTTTTTATGAGGTGGATTACCAATGGGGTTGTTAGATAAACTTATGTAAATTTCCCATACATTATGATGAGATGCTTGAAGATGGGAATTTTCTTGATAGGTACACAAAGGATCAAATCCACCTACCTGACCTTGAGGTGTGATTCAAAACATGTTGCAATCCAAATATGAGGAAGGGGAAGAAGTAATCCAAGAGTGTGGATTATATTTGGAGGTAAAGAAAGTAATAAAAGAGAACCCCATATAGTGTATAAATGGATTCAGGTTATCTAATAAGATTATTATAGGGGATTTCATGATTTTTGATGAAGGAAACAAAAAATTTTAAAAAAAAGGAGAATCAGGGACAAAGCTGGCTAATAGAGAGTAGAGTTGGCCAATAGGTACATAACCAACTAGGATGATAGGTACTACTAAGATATAGGATAAAATAATCCATAGTCATATGGGTCAACTATGTAGTGATAAACAAGGAATTAAATAGAGAGTGGAATACATAGTCATTCAGGTTGACTATGTATTAAAAACAAGAAGGTGAGAAATAATCTTTAAGAGACTATATCAAGCAAGATGATAGTGTTCTAAAATAAGGGAATAATTTTACAATATAGTTTGAAGCAATAATGAAAGCAAACACACCAAAATTTGGATCAATGTGATTGATCCATTTGTGGCACAAAGCACAAAACTTTCACCAATGTTGGTCAATGCAAGTTTTATCATATAACACACAATGATCAAAGATTAATTAATCAACTAAAAATTAAGTTCTAGATATTTGGTCATCATAATGTTTTTATATTATTATAAACTTTTTATTTCAATGTTATATGAATGTTGTCTAAAATAGGGAACTAGAAAGTAGTCTAAAGTTGGTTTTAAGATGTTTGGGTTAAAAGGAATCTATATTGGCAATGGTACTAACTTGGTATTGGGGCCTACCCCTTCAATTCATATTCCTACATTGATAAGGGTGTCAGGGGATTTGACAATACATACCATTAACCATGTATTTATAATTGGCTAGAAAACCAAGTCAACTTTTACCTTGGCAATAAATCCAAGTAGGTAGACCTTAGGAAGACAAGTGTTTAACTGCATTTTTAATGTTAAGTGATTTGGTAGTGTATGAAAAAGAGTAAATTAGAGTAACTAAAATGGTAATTGGAAAAACCACGTATTTAGACTATGTGAGTTACTTTTAGCATGCAAATAATTGAAAAGGAAATGTGAATTAATCACTAGTAAATAGATGTTAATTCCTTGATTAAGAATAGTATAGAGTCAGTTCAGGAAACATTGTATGCAAATAATATAAAATATAGTTGATTGGGTCATTATTTTTCTATAGAAGAAAGGTATTTTAATAATAAATTTGAATGAGTCAACTATGTCTCTCAGACAAAAGGTAGACTACAAAACTAGGTTTACCAAGTTGACCTAGTTAACTGTAGGTTTATACTTTTAAAGATCACTAACTTGTAAAAATATAAATAAAGGAAAATTGAAATGATAGAGAGATGAGAAAATAACCTTGTTGGGATTTAAGATGATTTATATTGAAAATTTTTATGTTGTAATGCTTTAGTTTTTATTTTCAAATTCTATAAATTAGGTCAACTAGTTCGACTAAGTTCTACAAAACCCAATATGTTGAAGAATAATAATAAATAGATTCAACCTATTTGAAAATGTTTGTTGACTTGCATGTTTATAGAATAAAATATTAGATTGAGTTGACATGTTTGACAGTGTATTCTAATCTATAACTAGAGAATAATATTGTGTTGAACTATTCAATCCAATAACATGTAGTTGATGTAGAACTACAAAAAAAGAACATAGTCATTTTGAAGTGACTGTATGTTGATAGAAGAAAATAGAAAATAGAGTCAGCATGTTTGAAATTGTATGCTAATATAAAATTTGCAAATAATACTATATAAAACTATTTGATATATTAAATTATAGTTAATAAAGACCTACAAAAATATAACATAGTCATTTTGAAGTGATTGTGTTAAAATTGTGCACATAAGTTAGAACTATATTGACTTGTTTGATACAGTACTAAAAATATGGAAAAATATAATCAAATGATAAAAATGATGGCATGAAATAAGCCCTTCAAGGGTTAGATTCATTTTAGGTTCACCATAATGTATTCAAAGGTAAATGCAATTGATCTATAAATCAATCCTAGCTCAAAGAATATAAATCCTACTTACACTTCTGATTGTTGATATATTAGATATGTAGGGTCATGACCAAGATGGATCCACAAGACATATCCAATGGATATCTTACCACAATAATATAACTAGGGAGGGTTCTAATCATCTAATCAAGCAAAACTATGTAATAATACTAACTAGGTCATATGATTTCATATTCATTAAACTAATAACAAGTAAAGTCTAATCTAGTGCTCACTAAAGTTTGTGGCATAATGTGGGGTTAATAAACATGAAAATTACACATGCATAAGAGAATCATATTTAAACTATGTATAGGTAAGACCCTAATGCTTGGAGAGATCAATATATTCAAAATCCATTACTTATGCTACTTCTATTTACTAAAAAAGGAGCAAAGTTAGAGATACTTACCTTGAAGATGAACCTGGTGACATTCAATCTCTCCTTTGGCCAAACACATTTCAAAAGAATTTATTATGGTTTGTAAGGATCACTAAAAAAGGGCAAAACATCCAATATTTTTTCATAAGACTAGATTCTTCTCCAAGCATAAACCTTAAGAATCCTCAAATAAAATGTCGAAAGAGTAAATTGTAAAGAAGCACAAATGAAAAATCAACACTTGTTGTCTCTCTAAGAATGGTAAAATGAGTTTGTTTATATAGATTAATCTAACCCTAAATCTTTATGAAAATTTAGTCGACAGAGTCATCACAATCGACTCTAGATTGTTATTGATAAAATAAAATTAGGTCATGGTCGACGTCAGCCAAGGGAAGACCTAGACCTTAAATGAGTTTTTTCAATTAGACTATAGGGTTCATGGGGCTGACAGTGTATCGTAAAATATAAAAAATAAGTTTAGGCTAGGGAAGGGATAATGATGGTGGAAAATGACTAGAGGAGGGTGAAAAATAGGAGGAAAAGCTTAGGGGAATGTTTTTAGGAAATGGTTGTGTAGATAGTAAGTCATAGTAAGGGACAACAATCATGTGAAGCACAAATGGTTTGCCCACCCCTTTCCTAGTACACCCTTTAAGTCATATACTCATAGAGATAGAAACTCATCAAATTCCTACAAGATAGAAAGCATAAATAACTAATAAAGTTTGAAAATATTATTTATATACAATAAGCTTACCAAGTTTGTAAACAAGTAAAATTGGCTAGGTTGCAAACTTATAATAGACAAATTGAGAATTTGGAAATGCAAGATTCAAAAAGGGTGGGTGACTTCCATGTAAGAGTAAATGATGTAGTCAAAATAATGGGTATAGTTGGATAAATTTTGAACGAATAGGTTGTGGTGAAGAAGTTTTTAAGGTATCTAACACTAAGGAGGAACCCTATTACCATCATTATTGATGAAAACAAAAATTTGACAACTCTTGAGTTTGATTACCTTGTTGGATGTCTTATTTTACATGAATGAATGCTAAGAGACACATTAAATTAAAGTAATGAGATTAATTTTTCCTCAAAATTAAATATCACAAAGAATTAAGGTACCAAAATTATAAATAATAATAACCATGCACAAGTCACAAACAATTTCAAAATCAATCAACTACTAGGAAAAGACATGAATCACAATTATTTAAGAGGATAAATAGGAAGAAGAGGTGGTTTAGCTATAAGAGGGATGGGGTAGAGGTAGATTTGATAAGATACATATTCAATTTACTATCATAGGTATGCTCATTTTGATTGGAAAAGTAGATTAAAAGAAAAAAATTGAAAGTAGAAGTGTTAATTATTCTAATGAGGATGATGATTATTCTCCATGAAATTTAATCATTTCATATGACAAAATTGATAATAGTCCTAAAGAGGTTTTTTTATCTAGATTGAGGTTGTTCCAAACACATATTAGGGAATAATGGTTGTTTTATACAATGGATATAAGTTTCAAAACCAATATCAAACTTAGTGGTGACAAATATTTGGATGTTTTAGTAAAATCAAATATGAATGTGAATACTACAAAAGGTAATAAATGCACTAATGATATTGATTTTAATGCAAAGTTAAATCATACTTTTTAGAGAGTTAAAAATCTATGTGAAAATAAGTATAAGGTGGTTTTTGATGATAATAAATGCAAAATATATGACAAGAATCAAGGTAATAAGGTTGTTACAATTTAACCTATGTCTAAGAATATGATGTTCCCATTTAAGTTTTGAGAACATAGTAAGAGCCTTATAAATATGGCATATGAATATAAGAGTTAGTTCTGACATCTTAGATATGGACACTTGAATTTTAAAAGTTTTATGTTAATAAAATCACAATAATTATTCGATGGTTTGCCAAAGGTTTAAGAGAATAAGGAAGTTTGTTAAGGAAATGTTAAAAGATGAAATGTAGGAGAAAATTTTCATAAAGATAATGTGTGGAGGGCTTATCATCCACTTTAATTAGTTCAATCTGATATTTGTAGACATATGCAAACAAAAAATTTGGGTAAGTCATCATATTTCATTACATTTATTTAGAATTATTCAATAAAGTATTGGGTTTATTTTTTGAAGCAAAACCATTAAACAGTTGATACATTTAAGAAGTTTAAATCCCTTATAGATAAATAAAGTGGTTACATTATAAAGTGCTAAGGACTAATTATGGAGTTGAATTTTATTTTAAAAACTTTTATTAATTATAGTGATTTGATTGGCATTGAAAGGCAACTCACAACTACCTACACACTAAACAAATTTGTGTGGATGAAAAAAACAACCTTAAAATGGTTGAAATGGCAAGGAACATGTTTAAAATAATGGGATCAAACAACCATTTTTTAGGTGATGTAGTTTCTACAATAATATATATTCTCAAATGAAGTCCCACTAGTATACTTAAAATTATGACTCCATATGAAGCATGGTTTGAAAATAATCCCAATGTAAAATATTTCAATGTTTTTACTTGTCTATCTAATGTTCACGTAGTTGATTAGAAAATTTAAAAAAATAGATTCAAAGAGTAAGTGTTTTATTTATTAAAACATGGAATAGATATAATATACAAGATATATCTAGATGTGAAATCAATTAGCAAAGGCACACAATTTTGACATAGATATTTAATATGTAAATCCTCAACTAAGATTAAAAAAATTCATGGTAATTATTCATTCATTGATAAAATCAAGTACCCAATACATTCCTTCAACCTCTCACTCCTCAAAATAATTTGTAAGACCTTCACAGTGCTTGCATATATCTCAAACTGTTCAAGAAATTATATTGTGTTCATTGTTGTCTCAATTTTTAAATTTACAAAAGGGTAAAACCCTTTTTATATTGGGTTGGTAGACCATTATAACCAATAGGTCTAACCTCTTCCTGAAGAACCGAACAATGCCAATAGATATATTCAACTTATTTACATGAGATTACTTTGTGTTAATAAATAAAATTTATTTATTTTATTTATTTAACCATTGTAAAATGTTAAGGATAATAGTTATCACCACTTAATAACTAATCTTCCAACACTCCTCCTTAATGTTAAGTGTGGATACATGTTATAGTCACCTTCATAGATAGATTATAATCCATGAATCAACTATATTTATTTTAGGAGGCATGTAAAATTTAAAGGATTTAAAAACCTTCATCATGCCAATATTACCTTTTGAAATAAAAGGAAATATAATCCATAAAATAGTTAGAATAATTTTAGCCTAAAATGATTATGAGACTAAATCTCATAGTTTCTCATGAATAATCAACTAAGCATTTTGGATCCTTTTTAAAAATTAGGACTTACCTTAAAAATATGCTTATAAGTATTGGGTACACTATAAACTAAAAAATTAATAAATTTACCAAAACAACATACATGATTTATTACAATGATTTATAATGAGAAGAAATATAGAGAAGAATAAGGAAACACATAGCCATTAGAAAGTGATATTGTCATGCACACTCCCCCTTAATGGCAACTTAAAAAGGCCCAACATTACATGAAACTAAAGAAACATGTTATCGCCAAGTGGTTTTTAGAATATATCTATCTGTTATTCATCCATAAGACAAAAGTACATATCAATATCACCATTTGAAACTTACTCATATAAATGTCACTTGAACTTCAATATGTTTAGTTCTTTGGTGTTGCATTGGATTTTTTGTTAGAGTTATACAACTTTGCTTATCACATAGAGAGGTGGTACATTGAAAAACATCAAAATATAGTTCTTCTTACATTGTTCATAGGCACATGGCTTATTTCATAGTTTTGATAACACTTCTCTACTCTACTTCTATAAAAGAGATATAAATAATAGGTTGATTTTTACTTATCCAAGTGATAATATCTCCACCAAAACTAAACACATATCTAGAAATATATTTATGATGTCACATCATGGTTAGAATCACCATACCCAAGTACAATAAGATAAATGATGACATATGTTTATTTTTGATATAATATAAGCAATCAAGTCATGTTTAAGGCAAACCAATTCACTAATTTAATTGATATTTTAGTGACACACATAAACCATTGTATTCAATTCATTATTGGACATCTCCAATATTGCAAAGATAAGAATCCCCAACTGTATTTTGATGCACATACAATTATTTAGATTTTCTAAACATTAGATATCTTAATATAAATAACTGTTTTTATGATTTTAATTTAATAAAATTTTCAATATTAATAAAATTTTTGCCTTTTTATAATGATCTAGAAATAAATATAATAGAATATTTAGGTATGTAACCTCTCATAAATCAAATCTAGACATGTTTTGCATGATACACAATCATCCAATCAAACATATATGATACAAAAACAAATAATTTCAGACATACATGAACAAAATGCATAGAAATATTAAAATAAGGAGTCAATTAATAATAAAAAATCCTTTAACACTTTACATTTAATAAAATATATTATTATAAAATGAGTCATCTATGCATGTTAACAAGTACTTTCCCCACTTATTGAATGAAAGCATCGTAATAATTAAAAAACAAAATATCCTTTCTTACTAAGCATGATCTTCTTAGCAGATGCAATAACTAAACATGATCATCTTTTAAAATGAATCAAGATGCTATGTACATAATGTATTTTAGTGTTAACTCCTATGAATTAAAAATAATCATACATGTAATAATTTTGAAAATAATATTATTTAAATATTATTTATTTTCTTTTTAACCTAATACCATTATACCTATTATAAAATGATTTTAATTACCATTTTCAAGAATCAAACTAAATATTATTACTAAAACATACCATTTTATTTGAGACAATATCAGTTTTGTTCACATCTTTAAAGTAACAACATATAAATAACTGTCAATACATGAAACTTCTAGTGGGTATGTAACATCACTATGAATAAACACTGAATCAGGAGTGGAAATAGAATCATTATTCTTGTTAAAGGGTTTTAGTATGTTACTTATCACATAATCAACCCTAAAAATTTTCATGTTGATAATTAATAACATAAAGACCAACCACAACATCAAGTCAAAAAATATCATATAAAATTATAAAATTAACATGACATAATCTTTCATGCCATAAAAGAGATTCATTTATACATGTGATGAAAGACAACATAGAGAGGAAGCAGAAAACATGTATAAATAATTATGTTAAATTATTATACCAATCAGATAACCATATTGATTCTTAATAAACAATTTATACTTAACCAAAGTTACTATGAAATTATCATTTGTAATTTGAGAATAGGATAGCATATTTATCTTAAGTTTAGGAACATAGAACACATCATTTACAATTTTAGGTTTCACTTTTTTATAACTTCTAGAAATGAAATAAATCCTTTTAGATATATCTCTAGTGTTAGATAAAATAATTGATAAACAAGTCATAAGATGAGATGCATAACTATATAAAAACTATGCATTTTCAGTAGAAGCAAATAAGATAGTTTATAATAATGTTAATATTATGATCTTGATTGTTGTTATATTATGGTTTTGATTTTTTTGTTGATTTTGATTATAAACTTTCTTCCTTTTATCATTTTTAGAGTTTAATTTTTTTGTAATAGTATTCCCTTCTATGTCCAAATTAACCACATAGATTAAAATCCCCATTAAATTTAAATTTATAATTCTTATTGCCAGATCTAATATTATATTTTCTATAATTTGGTAGAGTTAAGGTTAGATTTCTAGTTTCTATTATTTTTCAAAAACATGATTAAGTTCAAAAAGTATTTTAGATTCATTATCTTTGGAATCAAAATTTGGCATCACTTGCTCTTATTAAATAAGAGAGCATAAAGAGTAATGAGGTTAGGGATATCATACTTTGTTTGGTATTTTG
The DNA here is from genome assembly GCA_037957365.1 of Torreya grandis. NCBI lineage: Eukaryota > Viridiplantae > Streptophyta > Pinopsida > Cupressales > Taxaceae > Torreya > Torreya grandis. The sequence goes on from JARHVA010000308.1 coordinate 2,576,439, forward strand.
AAATAACAACTAAAATGGAATTGGATTTTTTTAAATAAATATTTAACTAAATAATGAAATACAATAATTGATATTGAATTAAATTACAAATGTATCCATATAACTGAGATTTTATGTTTTCAATATTTACAAAAAATTCAACAATTTTTTCATCAACTTTCATAGGTGTAGTTAGAAATTTAGTAATTAGTTTAATAATATTAGAGAGATGAGTGTATTCATGCATAAACTCAATAATCTATGAGGAATCACTTTTAGACTACTAATTACTAATATGTAGTAACACTGGACAAGATAATTAACGTAACTTTGTGCGATTTCTATTGAAAAGCATTTGTAAACTTAGTCATGACATTTCTCCTAGACATGGTTTTTTTAGTCCTAACCAAGATATTCCAAAAAAATTTATCCATAAACTCAACTTTAATATATATTTTCCAAATGTTAAATTATATCCATTTACCATTTAGGATTTTTCTAGTATAAAATTAGGAGAAGCCATAAGTTCCCTTTAAATATTACAAAACAACACTATAAACTCTATAAAAAAAAATGATTTTATACTCTATTTGATAATAAGTAAATTTTTAATTTATAAAAACATTAATTATTCAATTAAATGTTAAACAATTAGGAAAATTTGTAAAAAATGTAACTAAAGAAAGTGCCATAAAATATCACAAAATACATTATTTTTAAATTTTGTTTAAAAAAATATTTAAGAACTTTTAGATCAATAAATTGAACATTTAAATCCATTTAGAATATGTAAAAACTTAAATATTGATTGGTCACATGATCACTTTTGGCAAAGAATTATCTAGAATATGTGCTAAAAAAAGGAAAATAGAGAAGACTTTTCAAAATGATCTATTACACACAAACCAATTTTTTTTTGAAATTATTATTGTGAAAAGTAAATTAGTTTTTAACACTAAACACTATTGATAAAAAATACAGGGGTGGAGGGCTTTGAACTCTAGAACTCATTTTTACAAGTTTTTTACAATATAATTACAACCAACTCCACAACACTAATTATTAAAACATTACATGTAGAATATTATTTTTAAAGCGTATTTAATCCAAATTTTTTTTCAAAAATATAAATATTACAAGCATAGAAAATACTTAATTATAAAAATTAGTTAAATGTTTTCTACTTTTTGAGTAAAAAAACATAGTGGAGATTGGCTCCCTTCAATTGTCTACATGTAATATTAGAATAAAATAAAAGGAAAATTTAATAAATAATTTTAAAAAACTATCGACATATTATTTTAATACATTTTAGGATGAAGTATGGTGCATAGGAGGAAGTGGAGGATAAAATATTGGCTTTAAGAGGCTAAATTAGGCCCTATAAAGCTCAAAATCACCCCCAAACAGGGTTTTGAATACCATAGAATAGTAAAAACTAAATTTTGATGTCAAAACAAAAAAATTGTAGTTATACAATGATTCCATTAGGTATTGAATAAAATTCATAACTTTTAATGAAAGACCTTCAGGATTTGTAGAAGGTCTTAAATAGTGTGTCGTTAATGAAATAAAACCCTATTTGACATTAGACCATCATATCATTTTGACCCCCTTTGAGCATATTTTATGGGCTTGGATTAACTTTTTTAGCCCAAAGTATACATTATGTTTACTAAACATAGTGTAAACTTTTGCCTAAAACATTTAGCCATGGTCCCCTTTGTATGCATTTGTAAAACTTAGGAATAAATTTCTTAGCCTAAGGTTTATTTCATGTTTAATAAGCATGAAATTAACCTTAGACTAAGGAATTTAATCCTAATTCCCACCTTAATAATGTGCTAACTTAAAGCTTGGGCATCTTTTATAGATCAATGGCTCATGCTTCATCACAAGAAGATGATCCGATGATGCAAATACCCCATAAAATTTTCAACAGAATCTTTATAGCCCATGAGCTTGATGTGTGGTGGGGGAACATTTAAGGTAGAACTGATAGATGATCCAACATTCACACTTCATCGTGCCCCATGATCCAATGACATGAAAGCACTAATGAATTTTCAAAGACCCATGAGCTCACCACATGGTCAATGCTCATTCAACAAATGAATGACATGGGATATGGAGTATAGGAAGGCACACAAAGATGCAAATTGGCATAACCATGAGGCTTCATATAGAAAAGAGCCAATCAAAAATAAGGACCTGAATCATGATCAACCGTTTGTGATCATTCGCAAGATCCTCATCCAATGATGTGAAATAAAAGAAGGCATTTTAAGTGCCAATGGCTAGTGTTCAAAGGCATTTATGAAAAATGTCATGAACGGTCTAGATCATTTCCACATAAGCAACATGCAAGTAGAAAAGGACAAAGCAAAAGATCTTGTGGGCTCAAAAATGCAAAAGTATAAAGGAAAAGGTCCAAATCAAATCTAAGGCATGTATAAGCCAACATATGGATATGTCCTACCATTAAAGCTCTAAAACCCTAAACCCTACATAAAAGTGACCCAAGCAAACCCAATTGGTTACAATTTGATCCAAATAGAGATTGATTATGTTTTGAGTACAAAAGGGATACCACAAAGATTAATTTGTAATCCAGGGTAAATAAATTAGCAAGTCTAAGTCATGGTAGCCTACAGACAATAGTTGAAATAAGAGATAAAACTCTACCTTTTAATAGATAATGAGAGAAGGATATTTAAATACACTAAATTAGAAATTGTGGCCCTAAATTCTCTAGGCATCAAGAATTGGTCTAAACTCTTCTTTTCCATAGAGGATCTACCACCTATCTCTAAGGAAGATCAGATAATTACCACAGTGAGCAGGAGACACTATGACCTAGTCACAATTCAGATGGCTAGACTTCATTACATTGCCACCAAGCCTGAGGTACTTCATTGTATTGATATGCTTGCTCTTATCTCTGTAGACTGAAGGATAGATAATGATTACATCATCTGTGAGGGAAATTCTAAGAAGATAGCCTACATTTCTCCTATGGCCTTAAAAAAATACTATAAGCTCCCAAGTCCCCATGTTAACTTGTCCAAAATCAATGAGTGGACTAGTAAACATGACCTCTATAGACACCATCCTTAGACCTTGGTTACACAAAGGAACCCATGTATTCAGAGACTTTGAGGGTAAGATCCCAATATTCTAGTTCAAGGAGGGAATCAAGATGATCATAACCCTATTGAACCAAGCATTAGGATCCCCCTCAACCACCTGTGTGAACAAATTTTGGGTCCCCTATGTATATTTCATAGTTGAAGAGAAGCTTATACCTCCAATTGGAGATTTGATCAGTGTCTTCCTAGCCAAGCAGTTCACTGCTATCAAAAGGAAGACAACCAAGAAAATATATATGATGTCATATTTACTAGATGCCCTTCTTGCCTCCATCAGCTTCCTTGGCATTAAAAATTAATCTCATAAAGGGATAACCACCATTTTGCACCGTTACTCCAAATTACACATCTTTAAATATCAAAACCATATTCAATTCATCTATGATTGTGTTTACCAAGCCATATTTGATGATATTACAGGTTTTCCCATGCCTAGGATGCACCCATTGATCAAGAAATGTGTAGAGATGATGGGGGATATTTGGTTCTATCTAGACTGCATAGTTATCAGTATTGAGGGAGTCATGTCCTTGCCATATAAATTGCCTATGTACATACCAAGTAAGCTAGCTAAGAAATAAATTTCTTCCCAACTCATCAATGAAGTTGATGTAATTTTTAAGGAAAAGAGGAAGGGTCTTCTCCACCCCTTCCCCCTAATTATTGGAAGGACTGTGTTGAAAGATTGGAAACAAGTTGAGACCATGTCCAAGAATAGGGACTCATTTGGGTTTCAACTTGATGAACTTAAAATGTGGGACCCCAAGAACATAGTAAGTGACCATTTAAAGGAGAAGAAGCTACCCAAGCCTGAATAAATGCATCAACTTAGTGTTCATGATACCATTTACATTAAGGCAAAGAACTATGAAGAAGTGTTGGCCAAGATCAAAGAGCACAACATCAAGCTCAAGCACAAGTTGGCAAGAGATGATAAGCTAGTAAGAGAGGCATGGCAAATTCATCCTCTCCAATATCACTTGTCTCCTAGACCATCTGATACATCCCATGAACAACCTCAAACAAGCAACCACATCCTCAAGGGTAAATTGTACAAAGGCAAGATGAACAAGGCTATGGCAAGTAAAAGCTAGAAGAGAGACTTGGGGAGGGACCCTCATCCTCAACTTTGTCAGAAAGGCCACCTTCCCTAGTTGAACATTTAGATATGATTGCCTTAGAACCAGATGAGACACTTACAGGTGCCCTCAAGGAACTTATAGAGGCATATGGCACAGATGAATAAGGGGAATAAATTGAAAAGAATCAAATCCAAGTATGGGAGTCTAGAGAAGAAAAGGGAAAATAAGTTACTCTTGATTTAGTCCTAGTGGCTCCTAAGGATAAGAGGAAGGTAGAAATGTCATTGGTCCTTATTGGACCCAAAATACCAAGGTTGACTCTCACATATCCTAATAGTGATATCAACCTATTCCACGATGAATCCCCCATTCATGGACCAATCATCCCTGACTGGTTTATTTATGGAAAATTGTAGAAGATCTACTCTCTCTCCCATTCATGAGCACTAACAAAGGTTGGTGGCATATAAGTACATAATGACATCAAGCCATGGATTAAGGATTTGATGAGAGAAGAAGAAGAAATAAGAATTGTGGTCACTCTAAGACCAAAGAGTAAGAAAATGGATGCTCCAAGAGCATCAAGTAGTGCAATAATTGAGGTCCTAGAGCCTCCCAAATTCATATAACTATCCAATTTAACCCAAAAATAGTTGGATTGGAAAGGGTCATGACTAGGAAAGCCATGGTGGGAGCAAAGGAATTCACCTTCCAAAAGGTTGAGCCCTTTATAGGTCTAACCCTAGTAGGAGGGCAACAACTTGGTGAAGCTCTTATCCATGAGGAGGATGTTGAGAGCTTGATTGAGGCTCAATCATCTCAAGCTAAGGCTAGGGTCCAAGGGATGAAACAAAGAATCCTAAACTATGAAAGAGAAAAGGAAAATTTGGAAACACAAGCCATTTTTTAGTACCTAATGCCATGCTAGATATTTTTGAGGCATCATTCTTTGATATATTAAATTTTTTAAGTTCAATAAAGCGAAGGCAAGATGCCTAAGCCAATAAAGTGAAGTAGAGAATAGCTTAATAATAAAATGGCAAAAGGTAGAGACCCAAGGGGGGATATCATTGACATTTTGATTAGGAAAAATATTCCTAAGTTCAAAACTGTTAGCTTGGTTCATTTGAACACCATATTGGGAATAGTAGTAGACAAAGTCCAAGGTCTAAGTACTTAGACAAGGAATTTGAACGGGGTCCTGGTAGATGATAAAGAATTGATCACTAGAATTGAGTAGATCCTAAGAACTATGTTGATCAATCTTACCAAGACTACTACACTAAGAATCATTAATGAATTTGAATACAATCATAGAGTCACTTTAGTGATGAATGAATTAAAAAGCAAGAGCCATGGTAGATCAAAAGAATCTTGAACATGATCTTCACAACTGAGGAGAAAATTGTAGAGCAAGGAGCATAAAGGAAGCTATGGCCAGGGATGATAGAGATATGGCTAACCTAGCTGACCAAGAAGGAGCCTACCACATGAATCTAGTTATAGACCTAGAGGTAATCAAGGATCAACATCAGAAGGCAATGGAGCTTTTGCAAAATCAACAAGGGGACCCTTCAACAATGGGCCCACGTAGAAAATAGTATTCTTCTTATAAGAACATTTTAATATTTAAATAGGAATATTCTTTTGTAAGGCATACGTTATTCTATTAGGATATTTCCCCTAGGTCAGTCTAGTCATAGAAAACAAGTGTATTCTTGAACCATGTTGGGAAGGGCAACTATCCTTATATTTTGTACACCTATATATTGTAATTGACCAGTATACTACCTAGTGTTTCTATAAAGGCATGTATTTCAATCTTGTAAAAGAGATAAATTTTGAGAAAATTTGTATACTTCAATAAATTAATGCAATCAAGGAATTATGCAAATATTATCCAAATTGAATGTGTCAATTGTTAACATAGCTTCTTCTCTTAATTGCCAGTTTGTGTCTTAAATTTGAATAGAGTCTTTTAATTATGGGTTTCATTTTATTATCATGAGGTTTCTAATTTGTGCATGTGCTAGATTGGTTGAAAAGATATTGGGTTTGATTCATTTCATTTTACTCTATGTTCATATGTGCAAATGTTATTTTATTATAGTAGTAAATCTTCAAAGTAAACCTAGTTCTTACTTGTGATTATCTAATTCTTACTTATGATTCTTTACATCATCCTTGAAGTCTTCCTGACATATAGTGAAATCTAAGATTAGGCTATTTTACATTATATGCTAGGTTGAATGCATACTTAGTCATAGTATATGCTTTGTCATAATATTTGAGACTAAGTTAGGTAATCACTTGTTTCTTTTTTGCCTTACCCCTCTCTTTGCTCCTTTTTACACCAATTCACTGTAGCTTAGACTTCATTATACATATTCATATATATTAATATGTGGCTTAAATTTGGATCATAATTCACTAAGTATCAACATATATCTCCTATAATTCTCAAAGAATGAACCATGATGGCTCCCAACCATCACTCATTATAAATATTGTGGAAAGTTGATACATTGTCTTATCACTATTTCAACATAGGTGACATCAAATTACCACAACCTACTACTCATGCTCTAGATTCTTAGAATTCTAAAATAAGAAATGTTCTTAGAACATTAAGGACCTTGTGGTACATTTAGAGGCATCAATGGGCCCTACATTGTAATAGGTAATAACTAAGTTATCTTGATATTTATTATGCCCCTTAATTATATAAAATATCAAAAATATCACTCTAATAATTGTAATAATTTATTAGCTATAAAAATCATTATAATGCAATGTGTTGCTATGTATTTATATGTCTCAATGAATACCCTAATTCTCTAGAAAGATTGTATATTCTCAATATATTCCTCTAAACAATAATTACTTCAATAGACACTCAATAGATTCTCTACATTGGTAATAGATGCTTAATGATTACAAGATGCATAAAATAACTAGGGTGCTTATGTATATATAAATTAACTAAATTGAAATTATGACCCTATTATCACACAAACCAACATCAATTGTCAAAAATATAAAAAGTTGGATAAGGATAACATGGGGTGAGGGACCAAATGAACCTTACCATGACAATAAAATTTTGCTTGAGACATGTATGGAGTATAATTACATGCTCTAGAAAACAAGAGAATAATGTGATCAAACTTAAGGAGGAGGAAGATGATAGTTGGAGGGTGTCAAGATAAGGTTTAGGGACCATTGAAAATCAAGAAATGTGCCAATAATGTCTTATTTAAACTAATAATCATCGATTACACAAACACCCTAGAAACATGAAATTAAAAAACTAATAAATGCCTGTGAGTCATTTTAAGGTGCTTGCATTTGCTTAGTTTTATGTTCCTTTACTCATATCATTAAAAAAAAGGAATTTTTCATCCTTCCCTAATTGGGTGGCTAGATCTCAAAACATAAGGAAAATAACTTAGTTTTGGGGGCTATATTATATCAAAAAATACCTAATAGATCTTGATGTTTGTCAGGCCCCTTAATGGTGTATAATCTTGAAAATATATTCACTCTAATAATTACAATAATTCATAATTGAGGAAAATCAATACAATGCAATGTGTTGCTAACATGTAATTATGTCATTCAATCTAATTCTCTAGAATGGTAAGAGATGCTTAATAGTTTTCTCTAAACAATATTGTATCATTTCCAAGAGCACAATGACTACTAGATGCCTAAATACACTAGAGTGTGTTTGTACTCATAGATTGCTTGAATTCAAATTAGTACCATATTGGAACACAAACTATCATTAGTAGTCAAAAATTTTAAAAAGGTGGGATAAGGCTAACACGAGGCTAGGGACCAATGGGACCAAATGAACCCTATTATGACTGTATAATTACTCTCCAAACATGTTTAAAGCATAATTATATGCTCTAAACAATGAGATCAAAATGTGATCAAACTTAGGAAGGGGAAATATGATAGTTGAAGGGTATCAGGAGAAGGTGTGGGGACCAATGAAAGTCAATAAATGCATCAATAATTTATAATTCAAACTAATAAATGACAAGTATACACACCCTGGGAACATGCAATTTAACAACCAATAAATACCTATGAGACACTTTAAGGCATTTTATCCCAGTTTTGTGTGTGTGCATATATATCAAAGTAAAAGAAGACATGTGGATATAATATTTTTTACCCCTTGAACCTCTTAAATTAATCTCCAATTTACTTTTGAACCTTTCAAGAAAATTATTTCTTTTTATACACATGCATGGGTGAGTGCATATAATAATAATCGACCTAAATCTATAGAAACTAAATTATATGGGCCCAATATAACTAGAATACTCTTCTTATAAAAACATTGTAATATTTAAAATAGGAATATTATTTTGTAAGGCATATGCTAGTTTGTTAGGATATTTCCCGTAGGTTAGTCTAGTCATAGAAAACAAGTGTATTCTAGAACCATATTGGTATAGACAATTGTCCTTATATTTTGTACACATGTATATTGTAACTGATCAGTATACTACCTAGTCTTTCTATAAAAGGCATGTATCACCATCTTGTAAAAGAGATAAAATTTGTATACTTCAAGCAATTAATGCAATCAAGGAATTCTGCAAAGATTGTCCAAATTGAATGTGTCAATTGTTAACATAGCTTCTTCTCTCAATTGCCAGTTTTGTGTCTTAAATTTGAATAGATTATTTAAATTTTGGGTCGCATGTTCTTATCATGAGGTTTATAATTTTTGCATGTGTTAGATTGGTTAAAAATATCTTGGGTTTGATTCATTTAATTTTACCCTGTATTTAGATGTGCAAATGCTATTTGATTATAATAGTAAATCTTCAAAGTAAACCTAGTTCTTACTTGTGATTCTTTACATCACCCTTGAAGTCTACCTAATATATTATGAAATATGAGCTTAGGTTATTTTGATTTGAATGCATAGTCAATTACAGTTTATACTTTGTCATAATATTTGAGACTAAGATAGGTAATCACTTGTTTCTTTTCTACCTTACCCTTCTCTTTGCTCCTTTTTACACCAATTCATTATGGCTTAGACTTCATTATACATATTCATATAGATTAATATGTGGCTTAAATTTGGATCATAACTAACGAAGTATTAACATAGATCTCTTGTAATTCCCAAAGAATGGACCATGATGGCTCCCAACCATCACTCATTATAAATATTGTGGAACAGTGATACATCGCCCTGCCACTATTTCACCATAGGTGACATCAACTTACCACAACCTGCTACTCATGCTCTTGATTTATAAAATTCTAAAATGAGAAGTGTTCTCTAAACATTAAAGACCCTATGGTTAATTTAGAGGCATCAATAGGACCTACATTGTAATAGGGAATAACTAAGTTATCTTGATATTTATTACGCCCCTTAATTATATAAAATATCAAAAATATCACTTTAATAATCATATTAATATATTAGCCAGGGAAATCAATATAATGCGATGTATTTCTATGTATTTATATGTCTCAATGAATACCCTAATTCTCTAGAAATGTAGTACATGCTCAATATATTCCTCTAAACAATAATGACTTCAATACATAATCAATAGATTCTCTAGATTGGTAATAGATGCTTAATGATTGAAAGATGCCTAAAATAACTAGGGTGCTTATGTCTATGTAAATTAACTGAATTAAAATTATGACCCTATTGGTACACAAACCAACATCAATTGTCAAAAAATATAAAAAGGTGGATAAGGGTAACATGGGGTGAGGGACAAAATGAACCTTGTCATGACCATACAATTATGCTTGAGACATGTATGGAGTATAACTACATTCTCTAGACAACAAGATCAAAACGTGATCAAACTTAGGGAGGGGGAAGATGATAGTTGGAGGGTGTCAATATAAGGTGTGGTGACCATTGAAAATCAATAAATGTGAAAACAATGTCTTATTTAAATTAATAATCATCAAGTACACAAACAACCTAGAAAAATGAAATTAAAAAACTAATAAATGCCTACGAGTCATTTTAAGGTGTTTGAATTTGCCTAGTTTATTATGCCTTTACTCATATCATCAAAAAAATTGAATTTTTCATCTTTCCCTAATTGGGTAGCTAGATTTAAAAACATAAGGAAAACAACATAGATTTGGGGCCTATATTATATCAAAAAATAACTAAGATATATTGATGTTTGTTAGGCCCCTTAATGGTGTATAATTTTGAAAATATATTCACTCTAATAATTACAATAATTCATAATCTAGGAAAATCAATACAATGCAATGTGTTGCTAACATGTAATTATGTCGTTCAATCTAATTATCTAGAATGGTAAGAGATGATTAATAGTTTTCTCTAAACAATATTGAATTATTTACAAGAGCACAATGACTACTAGATGCCTAAATACACTAGAATGCTTGTGTATTTATAGATTGCTTGAATTCAAATTAGGACCATATTGGAACACAAACCAATATCAGTAGTCAAAAAATTTAAAAAGGTGGGATAAGGCTAACATGAGGCTATGGACCAATGGGACCAAATGAACCTTGTCATGACTATATAATTACTCTCCAAACATTTTTGAAGCATAACTATATGCTCTAAATAGTGAGATCAAAATGTGATCAAACTTAGGGAGGGGGAAGATGACAGTTGAAGGGTATCAGGAGAAGGTATAGGGACCAATTAAAGTCAAGAAATGTGTCAATAATTTATGATTCAAACTAATAAATGACAAGTATACACGTCCTGAGAACATGCAATTTAACAACCAAAAAATACCTATGAGACATTTTAAGGCATTTTATCCCAGTTTTGTGTGCATGCATATATATCAAAGTAAAAGAAGGTATGGTGTGGATATAATGTTATGTACCCCTTGAATCTCTTAAATTAAACTCCAATGTACTTTTGAATCTTTCAAGAAAATTATTTCTTTTTATACACATGCATGGGTGAGTGCATATAATAATAATCGACTAAAATCTATAAAAACTAAATTATATGGGCCCAACCTAGCTGGAGTATTCTTCTTATAAAAACATTGTAATATTTAAAATAGGAATATTATTTTATAAGGCATATGCTAGTTTGTTAGGATATTTCCCCTAGGTCAGTGTAGTCATAAAAAATAAGTGTATTCTAGAACCATGTTGGGATAGATAATAGTCTTTATATTTTGTACACCTATATATTATAACTAACCGGTATACTACCTAGTGTTTCTATAAAAGGCATGTATCACCATCTTGTAAAAGAGAAAAATTTTGAGCAAATTTGTATACTTCAGGAAATTAATGCAATCAAGGAATTCTACAAAGATTGTCCAAATTGAATGTGTTAAATGTTAACATAGCTTCTTCTATCAATTGCCAGTTTTGTGTCTTAAATTTGAATAGTGTTTTTGAATTTTGGGTTACATTTTCTTATCATGAGGTTTCTAATTTATGCATGTGCTATATTGGCTAAAAATATCTTGGGTTTGATTCATTTCATTTTGCCCTGTATTTAGATGTGTAAATGCTATTTGATTATAGTAGTAAATCTTCAAAGTAAACATGGTTCTTACTTGTGATTATTCATAACATCCTTGAAGTTTTCTTGGTATATAGTGAAATATGAGCTTAGGCTATTTTACATTATATGTTAGTTTGAATGCATACTCAATTGCATTAGATGCTTTGTCATAATATTTGAGACTAAGATAGGTAATCACTTGTTTCTTTTCTACCTTACCCTTCTCTTTTCTCCTTTTTACACCAATTCACTATAGCTTGGACTTCATTATAAATATTCATATAGATTAATATGTGGCTTAAATTTGGATCATAATTCACTAAGTATTAACATAGATCTCCTATAATTCCCAAATAATGGATCATGATGGCTCCTAACCATCACTCATTATAAATATTATGGAACACCAATACATCATCATTTGATGCTTGTTCTTGGTAAATTTAGCCTAAGTTTTGAATATCCATAGTATATAAGGTTAGAATGACTCATTTTGATCAAAGTTTGACTTATCCTTCATACATCTGAGTTCTTTTAGGCTTAGACGTATAAAGATAGATCATATTCATGTAATTGAACACATCTTTGAGATAATTCAACTAAGGATCAATGTCCTTTTCTATTCTTCATACAATCTTTGCAAAATAAGCTCGATGTATAGGTCTAACTCTTTTTTTTTATAAGTTAACTTAATATATTTTAGATAGGATCTTCAAACTTCAAGTTGGAATTGTCTAGGGTTAGAACAGGATCACATTTAGAGACTAGGGAGCCTTTGCTTGAGCTGAAGGTTCACAAAAAATCCAAGTGTGCTAAAGGTAGACATAGGAGATCCAAATCTCTTCCAACTTCACCTCTTCAAGGTACTTGTGCCTTCAAATTTTTCCCAGGTATGCCTTGGTTGGGAGAATATTCAATTAACATGCCAGGTGTGGTACATGATCTCCCACAAAACCTTAAAAACTATTTGCCTACATTAAATCCAACAGGTATAGTAACTACTGAAGAGCACACAAAATCTTTTAAAACTGCCTTAAGGTTGTTAAATATTGTGCATGAAGATGTGGCTTGTAGATTATTCCCCTTTATCTTTAAGGATGTTGCTTATGAATTGTTCTTAAACTTTCTTGATAATTACATCACTAGTTGGGATGGTTTCGCTAATGTTTTATAGATCAATTTGGTAAGATTATCAGTCCTTGTGTTTACCATCAGTTCACCACCATTAGAAGAGATGTAAGTGAGTTTATTAAGACATTCAATGTTAGATTTTATAAAATGTATATCAAGACCATATAGCCCTATAAGAATGATGGTGTCTTAGCTTTAGAAATCTACAAAGATGCAGTGGATCCCATGACCTCTATATTTTTGAAGAAATCCATGCCAGCTATAACCTCATTAGCATGGACTTATTCTAAGGCAGTAACCATTAATGATAAAATATAGCCCTAGGGAAAAATGGCATATTTTTTTCTAAATGCTAACCTACATATGCCATTCTGAACATATTTCCAAATAACAACCAAAATTTCCCAGCTTTAAACCAACTCTCAAACTTAAATCAATTACCATTGAGTCATGTTGCTCCTAATCAGAACTTAGGATTCTTAAATCATCCTACTCATGGATTTAATCCAAATTATCAAAGGGATTTAATACCATCTACTAACAATAACTAGGTACATAATTTTGAAACCCCTAAAAATGAGAATGAATCTATCCTAAAAATGGTACAAAAGTTAAGTACTAATTTTTTTCAGCTGCAAAAACAAGTTAGAAATACTGCTAAAAGATTTAGTAGGAACTTCTCATTTCAAAGGTATAATAGCCAAACAATAGGTTTCATAATGATAGTTTTCATAATAACAAGGCTAAAGAACCATCATCTAGTAATAATAATATGGACATTAACCTTATTGATATTGCATTACTTGATTATTGCAAAGTGCATTACACAACCAAACATGGTGAGATTGATTGTATAGAGTTTTACAAAGCCTTTGAGGCTTTCTAAGAGGAGTTGGATACATTTGAAGTGGTCTTTAACAAATAAGTTGGTACAAGTTCCTCAAGATCCAAATCATCTGATCAAGCCTTCATGGTGGACACCTTTGATTTCCCTTTTCAAGAGGAGAAGGAACCTGATGAGATCCTTGAGGAGATCCAAGTCTTTCAATAGTTCTTGAATAAGACCTACCCCTTAAGGATTAGAGAGTAGAGGCAACATTTGACTACCTCATCACCTCTAAACAACCTTAGAAATCCTCTAGACACTTTTTCAAGAAACAATCCATAGCCACCAAAAGGGAGTACCTCCAAGGCTAACATTGAGATTCCTAGTTCTTCTAATAAACTTCATTATAACATTATTGAGGATATGAATAAAATAAATGTTAACATAACTTTTCATGAACTCATTCATATTATAGATCAAAGGGACTTCCTGTTGTAATCACTATCCAATAAATCCAATAAGCCACCCAAGGTTGACCATGCTAATGTGACTATACACAAGGCTAAGGTAGAATCTCCTCCTTTTTTGCTCACTGCTAAGATGTTTGGTAAGAACTTGCATAATTGTTTGTCAGATTTTATTGCATCTACCAACATCATGCCTATAGGTATACGTAAAAATCTTGCCTTAACACCTATAAAGTTGGATAGGATTGTCACCCAATTAGACAAATCTAGAGTTAAGGTTGTTGGATAATTGTTAGATGTTCATATGCAATTAGCTTCTAACTGTAGAGTGTAGTAATTCATTGATATTCAATTTTTTGATATACCTAATATTTATGTTATCTTGTTAATTTGGGAATAGACCAAGGCTTTGGATGGTTACATGTCCATAGATTGCTCTCATTTATGGCTACCTTAGAAAGGAGTTCCCAATCAGATCAGGGTTGAGAGAGAACCAAGGATGAAACACATGATAATTGAGTACAATGTTGTGAATGAGAGGATCAACATAATTAACTCCAACTTATGGGTTTTCACCCTAGATACTGATAAGGTATGTGATCCCAAGAATTCTCATGTTGTTCATGGATTGTGGAAATTATATTTTGATGGTGCTAGGTGTAAAGCTAGATCTGGAGTAGGCATTGTCCTTACTGACCCTATGGGTAAAAAGTGCCATGCTTCCTATATAATCTAATTCCCTTACACTTACAATATTGCTAAATATGAATCACTTATCTTGTGTTTACAATTTCATATCAAGTATAAGTTCAAAGAACTACTAGTTTATGGGGATTCAAAACTAGTGGTCAACCAGGTAAGGAGAAAATACCAATGCAATCTCTCATACTTGAAAAGGTATAAGTTTAGGGCCTAGGATTTGATTGGATCATTTGATGATTTTAGCATAATTTCCATCCCAAGAGAAGAAAACCAAGTTGTTGATGAGTTGGCATCTATTTCATCCAACCTTATGCTCAACCAAGATTCCCCCAATTTTAGCATTGAGTTGGTTCTTTGTCCCTCAATGCCTGATAATATTAGCAATTTTCAAGTTTTTAGTGATGATTAAAAGATATTGTACTTTATGATCAATTATGGGGCATTTTATGCTCATATTATTGATGAAATTAATGAAAATATATATAAAGAGGACAAGTTTGATGGTAAAGTCATTTATTTGAATGACAACAAAATCCTTAAGGGGATGATTACTTTGGAGAGACTGTTTGATCATGAAAAACTGGCTAAGGTTTCTAATAATCCCAAGGTAAATGGGAAAGATTATAATGTTGTTGATCTTAGTCTCCAAGATCAACCCCAATTAGTAAATGTTGGAAAATGTAGTATAAACATTGAGAATAAGAAGGCTAAAGCATTCCTTACACAATACAGGGTTGTCATAACATGGTCTTATGATGACTTAAAGATCTTTGATCCTAGGGTCATCACTCATACCATCCATCTAAGAGAAAATATTAAACCATTTAGGTAGAAATAGAGGCCTGTAAACCTTATCTTAGAACCAATGATATTCAAAGAGGTTAAGACATTACTAGATGCTAAGATAGTCTTTCCCATCAGGCATTCTAACTGGGTGGCTAATTTGGTGCTAGTTAGGAAGAAGAATGGTGAGATTAGAATTTGTATTTAATTCAAGAACTTAAAAAAAGCATCTAAAAAGGATAACTATCCTTTCCCTTCTCTTGACTAGGTTATTAAAGTTGTTTCAGGTTCAACCATGATGTCTTTTTTGGATGTATTTTTAAGTTATAACCATGTATGCATTGATAAAGAAGACAATATGAAGACAGCTTTCACCACCAAGTGGGAAACATTTGAATACAAGATAATTCCCTTTAGGCTAATCAATATAGGATCTACATTTCAAAGGACCATGGACCATGCCTTCTAAAGCTTGATAGGTAAATGCATCATTATCTATATGGATGATCTAACATTTTTTTCTAAAAATATGGAAGATCACTTCATGCAATTGTAGCAAGTGCATAAAAAATGATGAAGGTATGCGATTTCCTTAAACCCTAAGAAAAATATTTTCTGTCTTACTGAAGGTAAACTATTGGGACATGTTATAACCAAGGATGGGATCTCTATAGATCCTAAAAGGGTAGAGGCTATATCCAAAATATAGCCCCCAAACAGTAGGAAAGAGATAAATCCATTCTTTGGTAAGATAAAGTTTGTAAGGAAATTCATTTCTAGATTTGTAGAGATTGTCAAGCCACTAAATCACATGGTGAAGAAGGATGTCAAGGTCTCATTAAATGAAGAATCTAGAAAGGCATTCAATGACATTAACAAGGCCATTAGCCAGGATCCAGTCTTGACTTTTCAAATGGCTTCTACCTCTATTCATTTTCCTTTGATCATATTATGGCTACTGTATTGACTCACAAAATTGAGGGGTGTGATCACCCAATAGCTTTTGTGAGCACTAATTTCAAGAATGTTGAGTTAAACTATGCATTGATTGATAAGCAAGCATATGCATTAGTTAAGGTAGTAAATAAATTTAGGCATTATATCTTAGAAAGAAGGTGAATCCTATTTTACCTGACCCTACCACAAAGCTTATGTTAAGCTAGAACGAGTTGGGAGAATGTAGAGGTAAGTGGATGTTTGTTTTATAGGAGTATGACATAGAGATGAAAATAGCAAAACTAGTAAGGTGCCAAGGTCTGATCCAAATGATTGTTAATACTATCCCTAGGCCTAACATTATGCAAGTTGATCAGTAGAACTTTCAAGCTATTGAATGGTATGATTCTATTATTCATTTACTAATTAATCATACCTATCTTATAGGATTGACAAGAGAGCAAAAGAGGGATTTAAGGCTTAATACTACTCATTATCTGATCAAGAATGGATTCTTATATTTAAAAACTTTGAAAGAGTCTACCGTAAATGTCTTTCAAAAGAAGAAGTTACTCAAATCATGAGTACATTCCATGAAAATTTTGGCAAAGGACACCCCTTTGGAAAGACTACTGCACACAAGATCTCAGAGCTAGATATTATTGGCCAACTATATTCAAGGATGCTCACAAGCATGTGAGATAATTCCACTCTTACCATATCTTTAGCACCAAAGAGCCTAAGGTAGAAATGCCTCTACAACTAGTCATGGTTGACAAACTATTTGCACAATGGGGGTTAGACTTTGTTGGAGTGATTAACCCAAATTTATCTAAAGGTCACAAATTCATCCTGATTACCACAAATTACTATAGAAGGTGGGCTAAATTTGTAGCCACTAAACAATGCAAAATAGAGTAAGTGATCAACTTCTTGAAAGAGATCATCTATACTAGGTTTAAAACTCTAGTCTCTCTAGTATGTGATAATGGTTCTACGTTTACATACATAGAGATGATTAAATGGGATTATGATAATGGCATTTGCTTGAAGTTTTCATCCAACCATTATCTCCAAGGAAATGGAGTCTCTAAATCTACCAATAAGAATTTGATGAAAGCAATCAAGAAGTCTACTAAAGACAAACCCAAGACTTGGCACAAGATGCTCAAGTATGCATTATGGGCAGACAAGATCAAGATTAAACAAGCCTTGAAGGCATCACCATTTCTATTGGTGTATGGCTAGGAACCAATCATCCCTATCACTTTTAAGTTTTCCACGTACATATTCATGTAGGAATATATGGAAAAGGGTCAGGATTTAGCAAAATCAAGATTTTTGGACATAATTTAGATGGAAGATGCAAGGGAGAAAGCCTTTATTGATTTTATCAGACATCAGACTATAGTTAAGAGGTGATTTGATAAGAGATCAAAGATTAATGTGTTCACACAAGGGGACCTAGTTCTCCTTTGGGACAATGAATCTAAGCCTAAGGGTAAACATGGTAAATTCACACCTTTGTGGATTGGCCCCTATTAGATTATAGAAACAATGGGGAACAACACTTTCAAGCTCAAAGATCTACAAGGAGCAGAGTTCACACTACCCACCAATGTACAATACCTCAAGAACTACTTCTTTGTTACTCCTCCTGAGGTCTTTATGGAGTAAACTATAAAGTGGTTATATTTAGTGTAGGTAGGCTAGTTAGTTTCTTTCAAAGTTTTTATTTCTTGTCCCTTGTTTGTATATAAGCATGTATATATTTATCAGCTCCCATTTTGATTTCTTTCTTTTCTATTTTTTGTTGTGTGTTTGATTGAGTTGTCTTATTCCTTGATTCTAAATAAGTCCTTTTGGACAATGTTGAGCTCAAAGTTAGGTAGCTTGCTTGAAATTTCTCAAAGTTTAGAAATGTAGGTATGAGCCTAATACATATGTTGACCATGGTTCTAGAATGGAAGCCTAATGTTTTAATTTGAAGAAACTGGGAAAGACCAATGTAAGCATTGTCTTGACCTCAAATTGGTTTTAAGAAGACTTGTACTCGTAGGTTGAAAATTCAAACTTTTAAGGGATAGCCATATTTGCACTTAATAAACATCCTTACTTGGTGTAAAGGTTACAACCATAGGTGATTTTTTGAAAATCAAACACTTGACCAAATCCTAAAACCTAGCTATTCTAGTTCTCAAACTTGCTGAAAGCATAAAGATCTAAAGAAAATATAAAAAGAATAATTCAATACAAAATTAAAAGGATTTATGAGCATAGGTGATTTTGGTAATCTCCACTAGGGATATGGATGCCTAGATAGCAGTGGATCAAAGCCTTGAGTGGAGCCAAAGGCATCTCTATCAGGGATATAGATGCCTAGATGATAATAGAGCAATGCCCAAACCTTCCCTAAGCTAAAAGCATGGTTCTTAATGAACATTTTAACATGCTATAAGTCAGTGTTAGTGATTAAGGACATGAAACCTGGAAGATATTTTTGAACCACCATGGAAAATAATAAGTGGAATCAAAACACACACACAATATTGCTATGTCTTTAAGTTTGACCTTAATTCTACAAGTGTAAGTTTGTTTCAACTATAATATGATGTGGATAATGATATTGATCAAGTGGAGTGGATGACCTAATTGTTTGTCTAAATTTAGAGTCTCTAGTTTTTAACATATTACTATATTTCCCCCAAAATTCTCCATTTTTTGGGGCCAACATACCCCCTATTTATAAAAATTGGGGACCCTTGAGAAACCCTAGAGATTGATCCTAAAAACATGGCATGTCTAGATCATTTGTAGAATTTTAAGATCATCCACTTTATTAAAGACAGGTTAATTAATCTTATTTTGCTTTAATTTTGTCTAACATTGATAATAAATGGTCTTTATGGATTTTAGTTGCAGGTTCCATGGTGTTTTTTCCTGAGAAATTCATGTTCCAAAACCCTATTAAAACCCTCAGTTCAAATTTAAATACTTGTAGGAACTAAATTGGCAAGAACCCTTTAAAACCCACTTTGGAATTAAGCATAAATTTCATATCTTAAGCTTAGTCATGTTTTTTAACACGACTAAAACTTAGCCTAAAATTATTGGTCCCCTTTATTGTTCCCACTTTTTAAGTTCTTTATATTTGTAACTAGATCTAATGTCAATTTTGTAAGGTCCCTTTTAATATTTCCTAGATTAGCCTAAAGTTTTAATCTTAAGGCCCTATCATATTTATTAATATGAATGGGACCTTAGTATTAACACCTCAGCCTAAGTCTTTTTATTCAATCATGGTCTTAACTTAACTTCTTTGCATCTTGTAAGATCCAATAGTTGTAAGGTCAAATGATTTTAGAAGGCCTACATAATCAACTCATGACACCCTTTCATTCAAGGAATAAAAGCAAATGGCCCCCCTTGAAAGAAGCAACCAATCATATGCAAGCTCCTAGATCATGATCCTATAGCTATTTATTGCTCATGGATCTTGATCTAATGGAATGAATTAAGTCCAATATCCTAGGAATCCCCATGAAGGTGCCAAGTGTCACTCTTGCATTAGGTTATAGGAATTTGATGAGCTTAAAATTGATGTTCACATGACCATCATTTGATGAAAGAGAGGACATATTTGGCATTCATGTGACTATCAAATTTAAGCCCATAAAATTATAATATTGACTAACTTAAAATTTATGTTCACATGATCATCATTCAACTTCCATGAGGATGTATTTGATGTCTGTAATACTGTCAAATTTAAGCTAATGAATTATTTTGCTCAAGATCGAAATACACTCTAGAATGTTTCTAGAAAGCTTGTGAAATGTCATGCAGACTAATGAAGCCCTTGGAAGATGATCAAACATTGGAAATCTTCAATTTATAAATATAGAAATGATCTTATGGGCTAAGTATGTAAACCAAACGTCTTTATTACATAGACCAAGTGTTTCTAACCAAACGTTTTAGTGTGTTGTTAATGCAATAAAACCCTATTTGACATTAGACCATCATATTATTTTAACCCCCTTGAACATATTTCATTGGCTTGGCATAAATTTTTTAGCCTAAAGTATACATTGTGTTTACTAAACACAGCGTAAACTTTGGCCTAAAATATTTAGCCATGATCCCCTTTGTATGAATTCAAAAAACTTAGGCATAAATTTCTTATCCTTAGGTTTATTTAATGTTTAATAAACACAAAATAAACCATAGCCTAAATAATTTAAGCCTAATTCCCACCTTAATAATGTGCTAACTCAAAGCTTGGGCATATTTTGCAGATCAACGACTCATGCTTCATCATGAGAGGATGATCCAATGATGAGAAGACCCCATAAATTTTTCAATGAAGTCTCAAGATCCCACAATATTGACATGTTGTAGTGGCACATTTGAGGTAGAATTGACAGATGATCCAACCGTTCACACTTCATCACACCCTATGATCCAATAGTGCAAAAGCACCAATGACTTTTCATAGACTCACGAGCTCACCACATGGACAATGCTCATTCAACAAATGACTAACATAAGATATGAATCATAAGAAGGCACATCAAGACACCAAGTGGCACAACCACAAGGCTTGGTACAGAAAAGATCTAATCACAAATAAGGCCCTGAATCATGATCAATGGTTCACAATCATTCACAAGATCCTCATCCAACAGTGTGAAATAAAAGAAGGCATTTTAAGTGCCAAAAGCTAGTGTTCAAAGGCATTTATGAAAAATGTCATGAAAGGTCCAGATCATTACTACATAAGTACCATGTAAGTAGAAAAAGACAAAGCAAAAGATCTTGTGGGCTCAAAAATGTGAAAGTATAAAGGTAAAGGTTTATATCAAATCTAAGGCACGTATAAGCCAAAGTATGGATATGTCCTACCATTAAAGCTCCAAAACCCTAAACCCTATATAAAAGTGACCCAAAAAAACCTAATTGGTTATAATTTGATCCAAAGAGAGCTTGATTATGTTTTTATGCACAAAAGGGCTACCACAGAGACCAATTTTCAATCTATGGTAAATAAATTAGCAAGTTGAAGTCATGGCAGCCCACAAATAGTAGTTGAAAGAAGAGGCATAACTCTTCTTATCAATAGATAACGAGGGAAGGATCTTTAAAGACATTGAATTGGATGTTGCAGCCTAAATTCCCTAAGCATCAAGAATTGGTCTGAACTCTTCTTTGCCATAAAAGAGATACCAACTATCTCAAAGGAGGATCAAAAAATTACCACAGTGAGCAAGAGACACTTTGACCTAGTTACAATTTAGATAGTTGCACTTTATTATGCTACTACCAAGCCTAAGGTACCCCATTATATTTATGTGCTTGCTCTTATCTTTGTAAACTATATGATAAATAATGATTGGATCATCCATGACAGAAATTCTAAGAAGATTTCCTACATTTCTACTATGGCCTTTGAAAAATACTATAATCTCCCAATTCCCCATATTGACTTTTCCAAAATCAAGGAGTAGACTAAAAAACATGACTTGGACACTGTTTTTATACCCTAATTACACTAAGGAACCCATGTCTTTAAATACTTTGAGGGTAAAATCTCAATAGTCTAGTTTAGGGAGGGCATCTGGGTGATCATGACCCTGTTGAACAAATAATTAGGATCCCCCTTAACCACCTATGTGAACAAAACTTAGGTCCCCTATGTATATTTCATGGTTGAAGAGAAGCTCACCCCTCTAATTAGAGATTTAATCAGTGTCTTCCTAGCCAAGTAGTTCACTACTATCAAAAGGAAGACAACCAAGAAATTCTATATGATGTCATATTTATTGGATGCCATTCTTGCCTCCATCAACTTCCCTAGCATTAAAAATTGGTCTCCTAAAGGGAAACCACCATTTCTCACCATTAATTCAAATTACATAGCTTTAAGTACTAAAACCATATGTAATTTATATATGATTGTGTCAACTCAGCCATAGTGGAAGCTATTATAGGTTATCCCATGCCCAGGGTGCACCCATTGATAAATACATAGAGATGATGGGGGATATCTGGTTCTATCTAGACTACATAGTTATCAAGATTGAGGAAGTCATGTCCTCACCACATATATTACATGTGTACATACCAAGTAAGTTAGTTGAGAAAGAAATTACATCCCAACTCATCATTAGAGTTGAAGGAATTTTTAAGGAAAAGAGGAAGGGTCTTCTCCACCCTTTCCCTCTAATTATTAGAAGGAGCATGTTGAAATATTGAAATAGGTTGAGATCATGTCCAATCATAGGGACTCATTTGGGTTTCAACTTGATGAACTCAAAATGTGGGACCCCAAGAACATACTAAGTGACCAGTTGAAGGAGAAGAAGCTACCCAAGCCTAAGTATATGCATCAGCTTGATGTTCATGATACCATTTACATTAAGGCAAATAACTATGAAGAAGTATTGGCCATGATCAAAGTCCACAACATCAAGATTGAGCATAGGTTGACAAGAGATGATAAACTAGTAGGGGAGACATGGAAGATGCATCCTCTCTACTATCACTTGCTTCCTGGACCATTCGAGACATCCTAGGAACAACTTTAAGTGTAGTATCCTTAGACTCAAAGATAAATTATATAAAGGAAAGATGAAAAATTCCATGGTAAATAGACGCTGGAAAAGAGACCTGGGGAGGGACCTTCATCCTCAATCTTACCACAAAGGCCACCTTCCCTAGTTAAACATATAAATATGATTACCTGAGAACCATATGAGACACTTGAGGGTGCCCTCAAAGAACTTACAGAGGCATATGTCATAGATGAAGAAGGGGAATAGATTGAAGAGACTCAAATCTAATCATGCGAGCTTGGAGAAGAAAAGGGAAAATAAGTTACTCTTGATTTAGTCCCAATGGTTCCTAAGGAGAAGAGGAAGGCAAAAATGGCATTTTTCCCTATTGGACCTAAAATACCAAGGTTGACTCTCACTCATCCTACTAGTGAGATCAACCTATTCAATGATGAATTCCCCATTCAAAGACCAATCATCCCTGAGTATTTTATTTATGGAAAATTGTAGAAGATCCCCTCTCTCCTCATGGGCACTAACAAAGGCTAGTGGCATAGAAGTACATGATGACATCAAGACATGGATCAAGGCTTTGATGAGAGAATAAGAAATAATAATTGCAGTCAATCTATGAAAAAAGAGCATGAAAATGGATTTTATAGGAGCATCGAGTAGTGCAAGAATTGAGTTCCCAAAATCTCCCAAATTCATGGAACCATTCACCACTGTCTAATTTTACCCAAAGATAGCTGGATTGGAAATGGTCACCACTACGAAAGCCATGGTGGGATCAGATGAATTCACCTTCTAAAAGGTTGAACCCTTTATAGGTATAACCCCGATAGGAGGGTAGAAACTTGGTGAAGCTCTTATCCTTGAGGAGGATGTTGAGAGCTTGATTAAGTCTTAATCATCTCAAGCTAAGGCTGGGGTCCAAGGGATGAAACAAAGAATCCTAACCTAGGAAAGAGAAAAGGAAAACATGGAAACACAAGCCATTTTATTAGTACCTAATGCCATGCTAGATATGTTTGAGGCTTCATTCTTTGATATGTTCAATTCTTTAAGATTAATAAGCTAAGGCAAGATGCCCTAAGCCAACAAAGTGAAGTAGTCAATAGGTTAATAATAGAATGGCAAAAGGAAGAGACCCAAGTGATGGATCTCATTAACATTTTGATTAGGAACAATATTCCTAAGTTTAAAACTATTAGCTTGGCTCATTTGATCACCATATTGGGAATAATAGTTGGCAATGTCTAAGGTCTAATTACTTGGACAAGGAATTTGAATAGGCTCCTAGTAGATGATAAATAATTAATCACTAAAATTGAGCAGCTCCTAAGAACTATGTTAATCAATCCTACCAAGATTGCTACCTTGGGAATCATTGATGAAGTTGAATACAAGCATAGAGTTGCTTTAGTGATGAATGAAGTAAAAATCAAGATCTAAGATAGATCAGGTAGTGATAATAGAATCATCTTGGACATGATCTTCATAACTGAGGAGAAAATTGCATAGGCAAGGAGCATAAAGGAAGTTATGGATAGGGATCACAAAGATTTAGATGACCTAGTTGAACAAGAAGAAACCTACCTCATGAAGCCATCTATAGACATAGAGGTCATTAAGGATCAACATCAAAAAGCAATGGAAATTTTACATAATCAATAAGGGCACACTTCAACAATGGGCCCACCCAACAAATAATATTCCTCTTATAAAAACATTGTAATATTCAAAATAAGAATATTATTTTGTAAGCCATATGTTAGTCTATTAGTATATTGCCCTTAGGCCAGTCTAGTTGTAGGAAACATGTGTCTTCTATAACCATCTTGGGAACGACAGTTATCCTTATATTTTGTACACCTGTATATGTAACTGACCAATAAATTGCCTAGTCTTTCTATAAAAGGTATGTATCACCATCTTGTAAAAGAGAGAAATTTTGAACAAATTTGTATACTTAGATAAATTAATGCAATCAAGTAATTCTACAAAGATTTTCTAAATTAAGTGTGTCAATTATTAACATAGCTTCTTCTTTCAATTGCCAATTTTGTGTCTTAAATTTGAATAGTGTGTTTGAATTCTCAATTGCATTTTCTTATCATAAGGTTTCTAATTTGTGCATGTGTTAGATTAGTTGAAAATATCTTGGGTTTGCTTCATTTCATTTTTCCCTATATTTAGATGTGAAAATGTTATTTGATTATAGTAGTAAATCTTCAAAGTAAACCTAATTCTTACTTGTGATTCTTTAAATCATCCTTGAATTCTACGTGGTATACAGTGAAATATGAGCTTAGGCTATTTTGCATTATATGTTGGTTTGAATGCATACTTAGTTATTGTATAAGCTTTATCATAATATTTGAGAATAAAATAGGTAATCACTTGTTTATTTTCTGCCTTACCCTTCTATTTGCTACTTTTTACTCCAATTCACTATAGTTTCAACTACATTATACATATTCATATAGATTAATCTATGGCTTAAATTTGGATCATAATTCACAAAGTATTAACATAAATTTCCTATCATTATCAAATAACAGGCCATGATGGCTCCCAAACATAACTCATTATAAATATTGTGGAATGTCAATACATCATCTTTTTGCTATTTCACCCTAGGTGACATCAAGTTACCACAACCTACTACTTATGCTCTAGATTTGTATAATTATAAAACGAGAAGTGTTCTCTAAACACTAACGACCCTGTGGTACATTTAGAGGCATCAATAGGCCCTACATTGTAATAGGAAACAACTAAGTTATCTTCATATTTATTATACCCCTTAATTATATAAAATATCAAAAATTTCACTCTAATAATTGTAATAATTCATTATCCAGTGAAATCATTATAATGCAATGTGTTTCTATGTATTTATATGTCTCAATGAATACCCTAATTCTCTAGAAAGGTAGTATATGCTCAATATATTCCTCTAAAAAATAATTATTGCAATAGATATTTAACAGATTCTCTAGATTGGTAATAGATGCTTAATGATTACAAGATGCCTAAAATAACTAGGGTGCTTGTGTATATATAAATTAACTAAATTAAAATTGTGACCCTATTGGCCCACAAACCAACATTAATTGTCAAAAAATATGAAAAGGTGGATAAGGGTAACATGGGGTGAGGGACCAATTAAACCTTGCCATGACCATACAATTATGCTTGATACATGTATGGAGTATATTTACATGCTCTAGACAACAAGAGTAGAACGTGATCAAACTTATGGAGGGGGGAGATGATAGTTGGAGGGTGTAAAGATAATGTGTGGGTACCATTTAAAGTCAAGAAATGTGCCAACAATGTCTTATTTAAACTAATAATCAACAAGTATATAAACACCGTAGAAACATGCAATTAAAATTTTAATAAAAGCTTGCGAGTCATTTTAATGTGTTTGAAATTTATTAATTTTTTGTGCCTTTACTCATATCATCAAAAAAATGAAATTTTTCATCTTTCCCTAATTGGGTAACTAGATCTAAAAATATAAGGAAACATCAATGTTTTGGGGCTAATATTATATCAAAAAATAGATAAGATATCTTTATGTTTTTCAGGGCCCTTAATGGTGTATAATCTTGAAAATATATTCACTTTAATAATTACAATAATTCATTAGCTAGGAAAATCAATACAATGCAATGTGTTGCTAATATGTAATTATGTGATTCAATCTAATTCTCTAGAATGGTAAGAGATGCTTAATGGTTTTCTCTAAATAATATTGAATTATTTCCAAGTGCACAATGACTACTAGATGCCTAAATACACTAGATTTCTTATGTACTTATAGATTTCTTGAATTCAAATTAGGACCATATTGGAACACAAACCAACATCAGTGGTCAAAAAATTTAAAAAGGTGGGATAAGGCTAGCACGAGGTTAGGTACCAATGGGACCAAATTAACCCTGTCATGACTTTATAATTACTCTCCAAACATATCTGAAGTATAACTATATGCTCTAAATAGTGAGAACAAAATGTGATCAAACTTATGGAGGGGGAAGATGATAGCTGAAGGGTATTAGGAGAAGGTGTGGGGACAAATTAAAGTTAAGAAATGTGTCAATAATTTATGGAGAAGGTGTGGGGAACATGAAATTTAACAACCAATAAATATCTATGAGACATTTTAAGGCATTTTATCCCAATTTTGTGTGTGTGCATATATATCAAAGTAAAAGAAGACATGGTGTGGATATAATATTTTGTACACCTTGAATCTCTTAAATTAAACTCCAAGTTACTTGTGAACCTTGCGAGAAAATTATTTCTTTTTATACACATGCATGGGTGAGTGCATATAATAATAATCGACTAAAATCTATAAAAACTAAATTATATAGGCCCAATCTGACTGGAAGGTGGATATATTACCCATGTGAAACCAAGTACCTTGGAATTTATGCCCCATCCTTCATACATTACTATAATTTTTAGTGATAAAAATTAGGTTATGCCAAAATTTTGAGTACTACAAAAAATAATGTTAAATAATACCCTGAATATATCCCTATTATAGGACTAGATGGTGTGTCCTAAGTACATCCCATTATGGGAGTGAAAAAATTATTAATGCCTCATTTTATAGGAGAGTTGTAAAATGGATGAATAAAATTAGTGAGATATAAGCTACCCTCTTCAAATTTGAGATGTATTGTGAAATACATATTTCGAAAGAAAGGGATTAAATGCATCATGTGTTCGATATGATATAAAATTAATTGATGTATAACATAGAAAGATATAATTTTGGAAACATGTATGTTATGGATAAATTAATCCATATGGGTTTACAATGTAGTCAATAGAAATGTATAACTAATGTGCCCCTTGTGGTTAAAATGTAAACCATGTATGATCAAATAGATGCCCTATGTGGGCATAAGATGTAAATAATCTAATATTGGTGTCAAGTATGGACTCTTGCCCTAATATATGAATTATAGGAATCATAAAAACATGGGAAAGTAATAAAATAATTATGCATGATATAAAATGGCACCATAAAACACACCAAAACCTAATGACAATAACTAGGACATGCAACTCTATGGGAAAGTGGTTTTACATCAACATACACTACACCTATCCATAAAAAATGTTACAATTCAAATACATTTAGATTTAAATTGCAAAATTTTTTATGGGTAGGTGTAGTTCATGGTGATGTAAAACCACTTTTCCATAATACATTTTGATGAATTTTCATTGCCTTCTAGGGTTAGATCTTCTTGTTATTATGAAAGATCTAATTTTTCTAGGGCTTGTTCTATTTGTTTCCATCGTTAGCCTAAGCCATTATGTGTTGTTGAAAACCTTAGTTTTTTGTACTAATATTTCAAATCTAAGGTGATTAGATCTAATATTTCTACTAGTTGAAGCAATAGATTGCATTACAAACTTATTAATTTTATGGAAATGTCTTTGGATAACATGTGTCCTTATTTGAAAAAAAAAATGGTGTCTCTCAATGATGTTAATGC
The DNA here is from genome assembly GCA_037957365.1 of Torreya grandis. Lineage (NCBI taxonomy): Eukaryota > Viridiplantae > Streptophyta > Pinopsida > Cupressales > Taxaceae > Torreya > Torreya grandis. The sequence continues at coordinate 2,605,104 of JARHVA010000308.1, forward strand.
TCTTCCTACTACTACATGTTGTAATGCAAATTTGAATGATAATGTTGTAGATGTAAATCATATGAATGATTATATTTTGATTTAATTTTAAACCAAAGATATAAATCTAATGATGAGAATGATAGAGCGGAAATATTATGGTGTTTAGAAAACATGTCCTATACTATCCTATAAAAATAGATGCAATGTTTTATATTTTGAAGGATATCTAATGAAAATCCCCAACTTAATCACTTCACATATAAGATATACCTTATGATGTGAATAATGGATATTTTAGTGCCTCTAATGTGTATCAACTATATAAAGGGTCCCTTTTAATGTCTTAGAATGTTATTATTTCTCAACTTGTTTCTAATGCTATTCCTCCTCCCATTCTTTCCAATGGTATTATTGTTCTCAAAATGATTTTAATCTCAAATTCCCCAACCTTATCAACATTTTTTTCAACTTTAATCTCTTCTCCATAGTGTTCTAACTCAATTATATAATGCTTCTATCCCCATCTATATTACCACCACTTCTCTTCCACATCTATATGTTTTCATCCTTAAGCAAATTATGCACATTGTTCAATAACAAGTTAAACTACTCTCTCAAGAGTTTTAAAAACCATGTTATAGGGTCACTTCACTTGATATATTATTAAACCCATTGGCTTATTATGTCCTTAATTACCCTTTTCCTATAGTTTTTGGGATTCAATGTTTTAATTATTTAATGGTAAAGGTGATCCTTCTTGTCACATCAAATATTTCTATGATTTATGTCTAGAATTTGTGCATAATGAAAAATTATTGACAAAGTTATTTCCTATAAGCCTTAAATAATAGTAATTTGATTAGTTTTATGCTTTACCATTTGTATCTATGCACTCTTTAAATTATTTGGCCTAAGAATTCTCAGCCCACTTTAATCAACATTGGCTTGAAGGTCACATTTCTCAAATTACTCAATTAAAACAAAGACATAATGAGAATATTAGTGACTATGTACTCTGATTTAAGAGATTATTACAAAGATGACTCACCAATTACTTAATAGTAAGATACAAATTACACTTTTTCAAAGTTTTATTTTACTTATTAAAGATAATTTGGTCCTCAATATTTATCCATCTTTTGATGATATTTGTCATGCAACCCAAAAGTTAAAATATGGGACTAATCACTTACCTCTAGTGGATAGATTTTTTTTTAGTAAATATAATTTCAAGGCTAAGATTAGGTACAATGTTTTCCAACCTAATAATGAGACCAAAAATGTAGTGAATGTGATGGACCAACCATGCAACAGGCTAGTCTTATCACAAAAATAGAATGAATACAATTCAAAAGATTAAGATAAAGTCCTCACAATTCACTTAAATAATTACTTGATTGAAATATGATTATTTTACCTCCTGCAAGAGATATTTATCCATTAAGGCCCTTTATTAATAACTATGACACTAATGTATATTATGAATCTTATCATAGAGTCCATGAAATTATTTAACAAAGTGGATTACTACTCTAGGGTCTGAAAACCTCTCTTTCATTTCAAGAATTTGCTAAGGATCATTGGGAAATGGATATGCTTCTTTGGGACCATAATAAACTGAAAATACATTGAAACCCTTTAAAAGTGTAGTCATTAAGGGTCCTAACTCAATCAAATACATGTTCTTATATAAAATTTGAAAAAAAATACTATAAAATTTAGTAATCAATCATGGATTCAAGCCCTAATCCTTATATGAGTTTTCACCTGCATGAAAAAATGGCAATGATGCAATATGATGACTCTATATAAAAATATCTAAATTTATGTTCTTCATTACAATCTTGACTTCCTATTTATCTTGATCTTTTCTTGGAACTATTATCACCTTGTTTCTTATATCTCACTTGTCCTATATGAAATAACGTAGGTTTGTATATAAATACTTATAGATTTTAAATTAGGAATTGAAACACAAGGTGACACACCAAGGGAATGAAATCTAACAAAAAAATAAAAAAACCCTTAGGAAAAAAAGAGAAGAGTTAATTGACATACATAAAAAAAGGGTATAGGATCATAATGATATAGTCCTAGTCAATCAAGATTGTACTAATACAATCTCGATCAACTAAGACCATATTATTATGGTCCTGGATAAAACAGGGAGAAGAAAGAGAAAAATAGGACAAAAAAATAGAAGGGGAATTAAATGACGTGCAAAACACATAAAACACATTCCAATAAAATAATAATATGAATTGGTAATAAAAAAAACACATAATTATTCTTATAAAATTATAATTTCATATCTAAAACTACCCTTAGACCAAAATTAGGTGTTTACATAATTCTCAAATTTTGTGTGTGTGTGTGTGTGTGTGTGTGTGTGTGTGTGTGTGTGTGTGTGTGTGTGTGTGTGTGTGTGTGTGTGTGTGTGTGTGTGTGTGTGTGTGTGTGTGTGTGTGTGTGTTTGTACATATCAAATTAAAATTAACAAGTGTAACTCGAAGGTCTTGTAGAAAATTTTGTAGCCAAAAGATGTAAGAAATAACTATATGAATAATAATGGTTTAAAATTCAAAAGGAAAGACATATTACCATATTGTCACCATGAAAAGTCATGAATATATTTTTAAAAACCTATATGATCCTAAGTCTTAAATATGGGACACTATGTACTTGAAAGTATAAGGAAAAAATTTACAATCAAATTAATGTTTATATAAATCAAATATCAAGGAATTTTTGAAATAAAAAAAACAAAGGAACAAATACACCTAGTTTTGTGGAAATAGAAAACCCATCTTTGTGAAATTCATATCTTATAATTGGTATTGCCTTTGAGTATGTATGTGTCTTGTTGAGGATACCAAATGAAGTATGATATGCACTATCATGTGATTTCTTTCATATGTGGGAGCAGGGATAATATGTTGTTTATTGGCATGTAACTAGAATCTTAGAGAAAAAAAATAAGTGGATCATATGCTCCCTTTTTGAGGTTTGGAATGAGCCTTTGAATCACATATCTCAAAATAAATTGATTACATGTAGCATGTGTAAGACATAAAACATAAATAAATAATGGATAATGATAATATTATTTCATCATGAAAGCATCTAAATAATAAGCAATTTGACCCAAGAGTACCTAGATCTAAGTCACATAAATAAAATATCATTATGAAAGCACTTTATAATAACTAATTTGACCCAATTGTGTTTAGATCTAAGTCACATACATAGTATATCCTCCTAAAAGTATGTATGTAATAATTAATTCTACTAATGTGTGTATGGGTATAAGTCATATAATTAAACTAGGATCATGTTTCCCCTAGATGGGCAATGTATAGTGAATGTATGTCAAATATTATCATGCCCCTTTGCGAGAAATATATAAGTAGTGTAAGCATAGTAGAAATGGGATGCCCCAATATGAGCAAGATGTAATGAATCATGCACATAAGGTAATATGCCCCAATATTGACATAATATAATCAATGTAAACATAGGAGTAGTGTTCCCCTTATAAAATTAGGAAAATTAATGATACTCTTAGTAAATATGTAATCAATGAAGAAAAAATAATAGTATGCCCTAATATATGAAGAGTAGAAGTAGATATATCAAAATAAAACATAATCATGGAGCTTTTCCCAAATAGATGCATGATAAAAATCATGGAAATATAGACAAGTAAACATATATCCAATAAAGGTAAATTGTGCATGATATATACCATGACACTAATCATAGAAAAATATAGAGTAAGGAAGGCATGCCAAGTGTAAAGGAAGCACACCATACTCATAGCAAACAAGGCAAACAATGTCACGCATAGATTTAAACACAAGGAGTTTGCAAAATGACAAGTATAACATACCCACATACTCTTACAACTCGCCATTCTCCTTACTTGGCCTACCTTCTTCCCCAGGTAGGGCATCTTCCTTCATGTCATGGTTGCCTTTTTCAGATCTAGTTCTAAATTATTTTATCCCCACTTTGCTCTTATTTGTAAATAAAATCTATATATCCCTATCCCTATTGCACTTATCGAGAAAGGAAAGAATAATTATAAAATAAAATGTTTCCCTGGGTTAAAACCTAATAATTAATGTTTATGAAGAGTATCAAGTATGTAGGATGGTTATCTCTTTAAAGAGAAATAATTACATATTGTAATTGAGTTTTTAAGAGACAATATTATAAGATAATTACAAAATGGTGGTTTGGTTGGACATTTTGGTAAAACAAAGACAATAAATCTGGTGGAGGAGAAGTATTTTTGGTTAAATATGAAGAGAGATGTGACAAGATATGTTGCAAGGTTCAAGATATGTCAAGTAACAAAAAGACATGCACAAAATACAAGGTTGTACATGCCATTACTGGTTTGAAGAGGACTATGAATAGATTTGAGTATGGATTTTGTGTTGGAATTACCAAACACATAAAGAGGTAATGATTTAATTTTTGTTATTGTAGATCTTTTTTCTACAATGGTTCACTTTATGGTTAGATGTACAAAGTTGGGTCGGTCCACACCCTAAAGGGCATATGCCATTTTCATAGGGCGTATGGCCCTTCTAAAGGGTGTATGGCCTTTTTAAAGGGTTTAAACCCTTTATAAAGGGCATACACCCTTTGCAAGCCATGCATATTTTTGTTTATACAATTAAAGATTTGAAACCCATGTATTTTTTTTCTATTTTGCAATTAGATGTATTTTATTTGAAAGGATATATTTAGTAAAATAAATGTTAAGTTATACTTTAAATTTATTTTACTAAATATAAAAAATTAGTGTCAATTAGCATATTCTAAAATTGATTACAGAGTTGTAGGAGTTACTATTTAGAAGATAGTTTTTCAAATTCCATTCCAACCAATACTTAGTTTTCAAAATTTTAGGATCAGAAGATAGAATGAGAAGTGAGGTTACAAATCATGTTACATATGTAATAAATCTATGCTATTATGGATTACATGTCTATTTTACCTACTTAATTATTCCCTGTCTACTTTATATACTCAAGTATGCTCTACCTAATTAAATAATCAAACCATGGCTTGATCTCAAGGAGTATGCCCTACCTAAATACACAAGCCATATCTTGATATTTAGTATTTCCTACTGCTTTAAAATTAAGTGTTCCACTTACTCAACCTAGTCTACTTCAAGGTCCTTTAGAAACTTTATTACAGCTAGGTCTCTTCCTAACCATAGATTATCTCTTGGTCTATCACAAAAGGTCTTCTAAGTATTGGTATTGAAATATGAATGACCTTATTCTTTAGTATTATCTTGACTTTTTAGCCTCTGTGTTCAGATTAAAAGACATTTTTAATGACTTAAAGTAGGGTACTCAATCTTAAGATAGTAATCTACCTTCAAGTAAAACCCTTTTTTGACTCCTAAAGCACTCAATTGTACATCCTCACTTCTTTGAACAATACTATGAGGGTTTCACCAATTATTTGACTCAAGCTTCTTAGTGCATGAAGAACTTCAACTCAAAAATTAGATGATAACAACTCTACCCTTTATAGGCCTATTAGTCCAAATTATACCTCTTAATGACTTGATACAAAGAGATGTATAACTACCTTGTTTTTTGGACTCATTTAATTTAAAAACTCAATGAAAATATCAAGACAATGATACAAGACTCATAGGTGTCTTTACACAATCTCAAGATCATTAGATCACCAAAGTGCCCAAAACATTGACTAAGTCCTAAACACTACTATAATATTGTGTATAGGCATGTTTGGTCTTGAAAAGGTGTTATTAATATAAGATCATTAAATTATTCTTATAAAGCTTTATTAAGATGTTTGGAGACTATCTCTTAGGATAAGAAACTTGTTTCCTTTATTGCTTTCTTAAGATTTAGAATTCAATGTAAACTCTACTCTTTAGGTCTGGATGGCCTAATTTGCTTACTTGGAAGGATATTAACTTAGATTAACTATCAAATGATTTGAATCACTTTACTTGTAAGTATTCTATAGTGTTTACATAATATCATTAGACCTTCATAAGAAGTTTATACTCAAAAAATAAAGTTGGAGATGTACTATACTTGGAGTTTGCTATATTTGCCTTGAATCTTCTTAACAACCTTGTTATCAACATAAAAAATGAACTTTAATTAATGAGTCTATCAATATCCATAAATTAATATCCTACATCATGAAACGTATAGCATAGATATAGTAATGTTACATTCATTCATACATTACATCTACCAAATACATGGTACTACATGTAGGTATTCGGTCACTCATACATGACATCTTCATGTGGTCATGATATGGTCACTCATATTGGACATAAATGCAGCTAATAACCCTAACACACTCCATTTCCACCTAAACTAGTAAACCTAAACCCCTAACCCCTAACCCTAAACACTAAAACTTCAACCCTAAACATTAAAACCTAAACTCTAAACCCCAAACCCTAAGCCATAAAACCTGAACCATGAACACTAAATAATATACCTAAACCCTAGACCCTAAGCCCTAAACCCTAAACCATTAACCCTAATACATTAGCCCTAAACTAAAAACAATAATCCATAAACCCTAAACTATTGACCCTAAATATATAAACTTAAAACTTTAAACCCTATACTTTACACCCTATACCCTAAAACCTAAAACATAAATGTAAGCCCTTAACCCTAAACCCCAAACCATAAACCTAAAATCCTATATTATAAACTCTAAAATATAAATGTAAGCCCTTGAACCTAAACCACAAAGCATAAAACCATAAACCATAAGCCATAAACCTTAAACATTAACTCCTAAACTAAAAATTCTAAACCCAAATCAAAAACCAAAAAACCAAAACCTTAAACACTAAATCTAAATCCCTAAAACCTTAACCCTTAACCCTAAACCTAAAACCCCAAAACCTATACTCTAAACTCTAAACCATAAACACTAAACCCCATGTCCTAAATCTTAAGCCCTAATCCCCAAACACTAAATCCTAAATACTAAACACTAAGATTCAAACCCCAAACCCTCAACCAAACCCCCAAGACAAAAACCATGAATGTTACACCTAACCCTTAAACCCTAAGTGTGAAACCATAAACCCAAAATCCTAACCCCAAACACTAAGCCCCAAACCCAAAAGTATAAACTCCTGATCCCTTGAGCCATAAACCATAAATCCCAAACCTTTAAGCATATAATATAAATAATAAGGCATCTAACCTAATCTCTAATCTAAATCACTAAAACTTGAACCCTAAACACTAGTCCCTATACACTAAACCCTAAGTTATGAATCTTAAACCATCAAAAATAAACCATAAACCCTAAATTTATAAACCCTAAACCTCTAGCCATAAACCATAATCTTGAGTTATCACCTATATAGATAAAAGAGGGAGTATTGGATAAGCCATATCTTGAAAGGATAGGGGTCATTCTAACCTATATAGATAAATGAGTGACTAAGTACATTCATGTAAAAGGATTGAAGATAGATTCAAGATGATTTACTAAATAATTTGTGGGTTTTTTTAATCAATAGATCTTTCAATATGTATAAATGTCTAGCCTATAGCATTCAACCTATATCATACATATAATAATGATATAGTCATTCATACATTACATCTACCCGATACCTAGTACCACATGTACGTATGTTGTCAATCATACATGACATATTTCTATATTTTCAATATAGTCACTAATACCAAATGCAAATTTAGCTAATCACCCTAGTACACTCAATTTACACCTAAACCATTAACCCCAAAACCCAAACCCTAAACCTTAAACACCATAAACCTTAAACATTAAAACCTAAATAAACCCTAAACACCATAAACCTTGAACACTTAACCCTAATACGTTATCCCTAAAACCAAAACAATAATACCTAAACCCAAAAACCTAGACCCTAAACATAGAACCTTAAAACTCTAAACCCTAGACTTTATACCTTAGATCTTAAGCCCTAAAACCTAAAATTTAAGCCCTTAACCCTAAATCACAAACCATAAGCCTAAAATCCTAAATCTCAAACACTAAACCATAAAACCTAATATTCAATTTCCCACTCCCCTATTGGGCACACCTATATGTGTGCATTTAGGAGGTCTGTCTGTGAATGTATGATACTTTATTATGTACATGGTAGACTGGTTCCATAACTAATACTATACCTCCACCATTGACGCTATGAATCTCTTCCATGTCTCTTAACTTGATGAATCTCTCAGACCAGTTCAAATACTTATATTACAACCCTACAAGACACAAAACAACTTGATTATCTATATTTTGTGCACCCTATCATGTTCTTGAGCTAATAAATGATCTCTATATGACATTATCTAAAAAATAAATGTTTTTACACACCTTATATATCCACATGGAGGTCCTCTAATTCTCTTCAAGGTTCACTTGGTGTTATAAGTGACGTTACATCTACTTAGGGCTTTTAGGCATAGTTAAGGCTTAATAGGCCTAGTGTGCACATAGATACCCATCAAAACCTATGAGCATTTTTTATTATTTTTATGACTACCATGTGTTTTCTCATTTTCAACACATCCTCCTACATCTCTTTTCAAGGTTTTGATAGTCTCTAACTCATTTCCTTTCCCTTTTCATAATGAGCCTATAGGATTTTTCCTCTTGGGAGTGCCCTCTATCTGAGATAAAATAGAGGTCACTTCCCCTATTATCCTAGATAAAATTATGATATTATGGGCTTTAGAAAGTTATGGGGACCCATTTTAAAAAAATTTAAGGTTTGTTCACACTCCTAACACCTCCAAACCTCATTATACCCAAGGCAGACTTCTTGAGCATGGTGTTCTAAAAACTATTACATAAAATAAGAACACTAAATTTCTAAGTCAGTTTTGGAGGCCTTTATAGAGGAAGATGGGGACTAAGCTACAATTAATTAGTGCATACCACCCCCAAAATAGATGGAAATATATAATTTATAAACGTGATCTTGGGAAATTTATTGAGATGCATAGTTGGAGAGAAGCATAAGCAATGGGACTTAGCTTTACCACAAGTTGAGTTTGCATATAATAGTTTAGTGAATAGATCATCATAAAAATCAAAATTTTAGATTGTTTATAGGATAAATCCTATGAGTGTTTTAGATTTATCATACTTACCAATTATAGAATGAGTTACTGATGATGTAGAAGCATTTGTAGAATATATACAATAGTTACAAGAAGTGAGAATAAAATTATAGGAAAGTAATAAGAAATATAAAGCAACATCAAATGTCATAAGAAGGTAAAAAATATTTTAATAAGGATATTTATTGATGGTTTACTTGAGGAAAAATATATTTTCAAAAGGCATATATAACAATTTGAAGTACAAGAAAATTGGACCATGCAGAATTATGAAGAAAATCAATGAAAATGCTTATGAGGTGAGTTTAACACAAAATTTTGATATCTATATAGTATTTAATGTTTCATATTTATATGACTTATATGAAGAAGATGGTGAAAATGAATAATATGAAAAATAATATTGGAAGAAACAGGTGCCAAAGAAGAAGAAAGAAAAGATAGTGCAGGTTTTGGATAAGAAGATAGTAAGTACAAGACAAGGAATTTATGATAGGTATTTGGTAAAGTGAGAAGAATCAGAGTAGGAAAAAAAAACTTAGATTATATAATGGGAGCTAAATAAAATTGATAAGAATAAATTTTCATGGTACAATCAGATCAACTCATAAGAGCTGAGTTGTTTTCAACTAGAGGAGAATGATGTAGAAAAAGAGGGCAAACTTCTAGAGGCCATAATTTTTTATTCATAGCTCTATTTGAGCCCATATTCATGCCAAAATAACCATCTCAAAAAATTTAATGTAGACATAACTTTCCCTTCTAGTTATGGGACATGTTCAATATTTTTTAGAAGCCATACGTGACCATCTGAGGGTCCAAAATTATAGTTTAATAATATTTTTAGTTTTTTCTAAATTTAAAAATTGTCTATTTTTGTAACCAGAATTAAAATTTAGTTGGCATTCATCCAATAGGTTAATTTTAGTGTTTATTTTATTTTTGAATACTTTTAAAGTTGTATGCACTTGCATATGAAACTTACTAAAAATAGCAAGTTGATCTTTATTTTTTTTAGAGCTCTAAATTTTGCATGTTCTCCAATTTTGAGTTGAGGCTTATTTATGCATGGTTTGTAATTATTTGAATCATTCAATATGAATTAATAAAAATTATTTTATAATCTTTGCTTATTGGTAATTTTATTGTCTTCATAGTATTCAGGTTCATTAGATGTTAAGAAAGCTTTCTTGAATGATGATTTACATGAATAAATTTACATGTCTCAACCTCTTGGTTTTGTTAAGAAAGGTAATAAGAATCTTGTTTGCAATTTATATGATGTTATTTATAGTTTAAAACAATCACCTAAAGAATGGTAATCCAAAATATATAATTTTTTATAGCTCGAGGGTTTACTTACAGTTCAAATGATCATAATATTTTTGTTAAGAACACTACAAATAACACAGTTATCATAGTTTTATATGTTGATGACTTAATCATAATTGGTAGTGATAGTATAATGGTTTATTTCACTAAAAATGATTTTAAAAATACCTTTGAAATGACAAATTTAGGTCTCATACATTACTTTTTAGGTAATCAAGTTTGGAAAAAAAGGTTAACATTTCCATTTCTCAATCTAAATATGTATATGCCTTGTTAGCTAGGTTTAATATGTTAGATTGTAACCTTGTCTCTACCCCTTGTGAACTTGGTATCAAATTTTTTAATGACATGGAAATCGATACTATTAATCCTACTTTATATTGATAAATAGTTGGAAATTTAAATTATCTTACTCATACTCATTCTGACATTGTTTTTTCTATTGGATTAGTTTCATGTCAAAAAATTAATTTACTCATTTTAAAGTTGCTAAAAGAATTATCCATTATTAAAGGTACTTGTAGACACCAAAATTATGTCACACACATTTGTAACTCCCTGTACTGAAACCCCCTTGAGCCCCTTTGTAATAATAATAATTAACCTCCCTAACCCATGCTTTTAACCCTCAGACATTTAATTAATTTAAAATATTTAATTAAGTTAATTAAAAACCACTTATGCCACCTTACATGGCCACCTCATCCTAAGACTAATTCTTACCCTCTGAATCACCTCAAGACTTAGTCCCCTTTATCCTAACTACCCATGACTTGTTCTTACCCAGAAAATAAACTCCTAACCAACTACATCCTTCTTAACCTCCCATTTCTATTGTTTCCTAATGGATACCACACTTGGCACAAGAAAGAATAGAAAATAGGATAAAAATATCCCTTTTACCTATTCTCATACCACTAACATCGATTAACCCATGATCAATGTCAGCAGGACCACCAATGTTGGTTACTTAAGCCAAACTCCAAACTAATGTTCAATATATCAAAAATTAAGAAAACTCATTTTTATTCACATACAAGCTTTTGACATCCAAATTTCTACATCTTGGCTTACTATTACCTTGCATAAGTCTAGATTAGGAACCAAGCTCTTGAGAACCAACAACACATGCTTATTTTCTTTATTCAAGGCATTAGTTTGACAAGCCTTATAGGAGCCATCCATTCGACACTTATCATTTAATCACCTCTATAGTAAAGTACATCACTTATTCTGTAAGTCTTTAAGTAGTTACTTTATAATCACTTTATATATACTATTTATTATTTTACACATTCCTGACCAAACCCTTGTGAAAGAGTTATAAATCTTCCCTACTTGTTTCCCCCTATTCCAACACACCAAACCTCTAACCAGACCCATCCAAATAATACTCTCTCTTTGTTGAAATTCTCCCCAACCTTCTAGACCTAACCAAAACCATTTTTCATACCTATAAAATCATTTTACAAGCTCCTAGGAAACTATTGACCCGACTGATGTCAGTCACCCAATTGATATCGATCACACTTGCTCATTGACCTCATAGCCTAATCAACGTTGGAAACTATGGATTTTTAGTAACCCTTCTAAAACCTACCCAAACACTTCCAAAATATAAAATGAATATACCACCTACACTCTATTACTCTCTACTATACTCAAGTTGTAAATAACGGTAACATAATCTCTCTTTTACTCTCCCTTTTCCTCTCTCTTTATTATTTATTACTCTTTTGTTTCTCAAAAGTGGACTATCATCTCTAAAGAAGTTTGACACTTCCTAGAACAAGTGAGTAGCTTGGCAACCCACTCATATATCTACTAACAGACATTTTTGTGGTAGTAATTTCTTACTTATAGGTAGTCCTCCCCAGCCAAAGAGGAGTGTTCACAATGTCCAGATATAACACGCAAGCCAATCCGGATTCATTCTAATTACTTATCCCTATCCTTCTCTATTTTTATTTAGACTTGAAATAGACACAATTTTAGCAAAACATTTTTGGCATGTCTGATGGGACCCTAGAGTTTTTCTTGGGTTCATTGCTTATTTTAAGCATTCATATAGGTATATTATAGTAAAAATTTCATTTCTTGCACTTTCTCCTTCTTTTCTCCCTCAAAGTGAAAAAATCAACATTTTATCTTCTGTTTAAGGGCAATAAATTGAAATTTCTTCTTCCTTGCCACTCTTCTTTTCTCTTTGCCTCGAAAATCAATTTATCATTTTTATTACAAGTTAAAAGAATCTCTTATTTATATGATTCTTTCATGCACATTAGGATAGTGAATTTTATTCTCTACTCCTATGTCATCATTGTTTTCATTTGAATCTAAACATTTCAGATTTAATTTTAAAACTTACAACACTTCATTGTTTGCTTACTACATATTAGCTCACCTAGTTAATTATAAGAATTATGAATGAATTGTAATACACCTATGTTACACAACCATATCACACTCACAAAAAAAATATCTAAACTCCCTTAAGACAAGGTCCATCAGGATTTCAACACCTAGTGGATGACATTACCCTACCTAACTATCCTATTTGGATTTCATCACCAAGGGGAGAACCCACTCCATTATCTAGCAGAGTATAAACTCTAGGCAGAAGGTATATTTTGGCTAAATAGCCTGGCTTGGCTTCACGTCCATGAAGTTTGGGTATCAAGATCCTATAACAATCCATGTACCTAGCTAACACAAATTTCCTCTTGAGCACTAAAACTAACCTGAAACTAGCTCTAGATTGCTTTCTATTACCTTCGCTAACCAAATTCTCTTCTCACTATCTGATTAATGCATAAGCCAACATAAGACTAAAATTAATCTCTAAGAGTTAATAATTAGTGGCTTTTGGATTTGGTAAGGACATTTTTCTATTGATTCATAAAATTAGCACTATTTATAATACTCTATTTGCATAACCTATTATATCAGGTTTTTTGAGTGTTCTTTCTTCTTAAAAAGACCTCTTACATCCTCTATTTTACCTTGATTCTACCTCTAGGCTTATAAAACATTGGATTTTCCATCTCTTAGGATATCACAGTGACCAACATCGATTAATTTCACCAACATTGATAGACTTTAGCCTACCAACATCAGTTAATCCCACTAACATCGATATACTTTTACTACGAACATCGGTCAAGCGACTGACATCGATGACTATGTAATTTTAATTTTCTTAAAATAACAAGTTAAAATAACCTACTTACCTATACCCAAACCTAGTTTTTCCTTATTCTATCACTAATATAGAGTATTAAGACTATTTATACTTCTTTCATGGTATTAACATGAGCCCAAGCCAAAATTCTTATCGATTACACAAGCTAGTAATCACTTCCACCTTCCCCTCTTGTTGTTGATTCTATCATGGAGCATACTTCAAATATAGAGCATACTCCTAGCCCCAACTAAATTCCCATTATGCTTGAATAAGATTAATATTTTGCTAAATTACTTGATCATAATGTGGCATCCCTTCAGCATTACCTTGCCATGATCCAAACCCACAATTCTTTAGGTGACCCACTCTATGGTATGCTAACCTCTTTAGTGGAGGCAACTTCAGTTTTAGCTATCCCCACTATTTTCCCCATGGTTACTCAAACCACCACCTCAACAAGTAACCCAACCATAAATAATGTCTAAAGTTTAGAATCACCAACTACCTAATCCCACCTAAACCTTGGCGTGACTTCCCTAGTTTCACAACCACAAGCAATTCAGTCAAGTCTCACCCCATTTCAAAATTTGGTGGTACTTATTCCATCTACTCTTTCACCTATAATTACTCAAGTTATGACTCAGCCTTCATCTAGTCTGACCATGCCAATAACCCAACCTATAACAACAACATCCAACCAAAGCATAGTCTCTAACCCAATAGGACAAGCCCCTTTTCTTTCTACCACCTAGCCTATGATTCATTATCCTTATGTTGCACCAACACAACCTCACCAAGCTATGTCATATGCTCCCTCTACTTCTTATCAGGTTCCCTATAACTTAGGGGGTATCTCCCAAACTAATCCCCCTCCAGACCTTATTAAGATGCTTATGGATAAGATTTTTAATAGAGAGACATCCATTTCAGGTTTAAAGAATGTGTTATATTATGATCAGATATGCAATGAACCCATCCATCCTTCTATGCCTATTTGCCCTTATCCAAGCTAATGAGAACTCCCCAAATTTACTCATTTCTATATTAAAGAGGACCCATAATAGCATTTGTGAGCATTTAGACATGCTTGTTATTTAATAGGGAATGATGATGCATTATTACTTCATACTTTCCTTATGTCTCTTTTCGGTGTTGCCCTGGATTGGTATAGCTCTATAATTTTTCACTCCCTTTTCTCATTTACCCAACTCACTTATATATTCCTATACCATTTCTCTATTAACATTTCTAAAAAGGTTTCTATTACCAAACTTTATTCTATTAGAAAATTTGATGATGAGTCTATCACAGATTCTTTCACTTGTTGGAGAGGCTTGATCAATCAAATCACCTTCTCCTTACCCCAACTTAAGCTTATTGAGCTCTTCTCAAGGGTATGTGTTAAGTACATTTTGTCCACACTCTGAGTACAAACTTTTTGCACATTTCATGAGGCCTTTACAATGGCACAAAAACTTTAGATTCAAGCTATTGATAAAGGCAGAGTCAATTTACACAATAAGAATGCCAATTCCAAATCAAATGACTCCTCTTCTTCTAAAAATTCTCCTTCTAACCAAAAATCTAAAAGCTCTTCCAACATGGTGGTTATTAAATCAACTTCTTCCACAACCATAAACCAACCTAATTTGTTGACTTCCCTAAATCTAACCAAGCAATTCCAACAAAGGTATGAACAAAGACAATACACTCCCATTAGGGAGTCATATACTTCCATTTTGGAAAAACTATTGCAACAAGGTGTCATAACCCTTCCTCAAATCAAACCTCCTATACAGTTTGACCCCTCCTGTCTTATTCCAACTTGGTACAAAGAGGATGAGTTTTGTAGCTAACATCAAGTTAAAGGCCACAATTCTAATTACCGTAAAACATTCAAGAACATTGTTCAAGACATGCTTGATAGGGATGATCTCATATTGGATAATCCTAATGCATCTGCTAATCAAAATATGGATGTGTTCAAAAAGCCTTTTCCTAACCATTCACCCAATCAAAATATTGTTCAGACCATGACTAACTCATGTGATCATAATATCCATATGGTTAATATGGTCTTTCCTTTACCTCTAGTTAAACCTCTCCCATAATAAGAGGCACCCATTTTATCAACTTCTCCCCCATAGTCAATGGCATTTATTTTTCCCATTATTCCTCCTCACGTAGAAGAGCCTATTTCACCCATTCCACTCCCCTATGAGGAAGATCCTCCTTTACAACTCCTTTTGCCATTATAGGAGCTTGTATTTCTAGTTCCTTTTACACCAATGTTACCTATCCTCTTACCACTTGAAGACCATGCCTTACCTATTACACAGTCACATGTTGAGGGGAACATCATTCTTGTGTGATACCCTCTTGAGGAACCCTCTTCTCCTACTTCTCCTCCATTGATGGAGAGTAATACCCCATCCATTCCACCTTTTCACCTAGAAGAGTCATTGTTATCTACTCTTACATTAGATGAGAGACCTATTGTGCCTACTCTAATTCTACCACTCTTACCACTTCTTTTACCTAGGGAGGATCATACTTTACATATTCCTCACCCACATGTTGAGGGAGAAATTGTACCTATGCTCTACCCCCTTGAGGAACCCTCTTCACCTACCTCTCTCCTCCACCAATGGAAGACCATGCCTCTCTCCTATCTTTGTTAAAGAAGACCATGTTGTGGTTCTTTCTCATCTTTGGCTTGAAGTAGCAGAGACCAACAATTTCCCTCTTTCTTAATCACCTTATCCTTCTAAAGAAGCAAACATAAGGCCTATGTCAAATTCATCTAAACCCTTCTCACAGTTAGTGAAAAGTTTAAAATTTATTAACTCCATGAAGCTAGATCACGTAGAATTTTGGGACCAACTTAAGACTCCTTATCCAACACAATGAGTGTCAACCTTTACTTCCAACCCTCCCACTACCCTTTACCCTAAGGTCTTTGACAAAGCCATAGCTTCTTCACCAAAATCACTAGAAGTTCATCCATATATCACATAAAATCAGATTGGGTGTTTAGGTATACATGCCATCTCTAATCTAATTCATCCATATGTGAAATTAGATCTAACTCTCCGACCACAAGTTGGAGTTTCATAGCCTGAATTATAGAAAAAATTTAAGCTTCCTAGATCTCATTGATCCTTCCCTCTTCAACCCTCAACTTTACCATCAATTTTGGGACCACACCCCTCTACTTTAGTTGGAGTATCATCAATCTAAGAAAAACAAAAGGCTAAGTTACCTCTAATACTACCTTTGCCACTTGGTAAGCCTTTTACATCTGACATCATGATACCTAACACCAAGAAAGTGTCAACAAAACATGTAACTCCACTGCCACCAAACAAGGCACCACATAAAATCACCCTTACGACTCCTAAACAAAAGAAGGTATCCACTCCTATTACCACAATAAGTGTGAGCCAACTCATAAGCTCTCAAATCTTTTTTCTATATTAGTTGTTGTAATATTCCATAATAACTCTTCCTCCCATTAAGCCTTATAGTCCTCTTAGATTGAATCCATCTTGGTTTAATGATACACAAGTGTGTCTATATCATCATTCACCTAGACATGATACTGAGAGTTATAAAGCTCTCACAATAGTCATTCGGCAACACTTTGATGTCAACACTCTCTTTGTTGATACTCCCATTAACCTTCTTTTTATTCCATCTCTGGTATCCAAAATACCTCATACTATTCCACCTAAATTCAAACCCAAAGATGTTATCGTACCCCCTTTGCCACCTCCTTCACCTATATTTTAGGTCAACATAGTTAATGTGGCCATGCAGTCACAAAACCAAAAGGATAAAAGTAAGGAAAAATTTGCTACTCCTTGGTCTCATCCTTTTTCTAAAGACACTATTCCTTTTAATCCCAATATTTCCATATTGGGTGTCCCAAAACCAACATCTTCAGATGTTATTCAAAGCTTGATGGTGAAATAGCTTCACCAAACTCCTATGAAAATGTCCTTGTATGAGTTAGTTCAAAACTCACCCCAATACCGTCAAGCTTTGATTAGTACCTTGAAATCAATTAAGGTATAACTTGATGATCCCTAACCTCTTATAGCTTTGGTTAGCTCTCTTAATTCCATTTCTTTGATTTCCTTCAGTAATTCAAAAATTCCACTTCAACACCTGAAGATCAAGATTCTTCCCTTTTTATTATCATATATATATATATATATATATATATATATATATATATATATATCAAACTCATGTCAAAAGAGTCATGATCAATGGGGGAGATAGTATTAATATTATTTCCACACATGCCTACAAACAGTTATCTCTTCCTGATAATTGCATGTCTCAAACCAACGTGATACTTCACTCCTTTAACAATGCCACAACTATTATAGTGGGTACTATTATCTTATATATCTATGTAGGTCCTCGCATAATTCTTGAACGCTTCTATTTGGTAGAAGGAGAGTTATAATATAACATACTACTTGGATGACCTTGGATACATACTATGGCATGTGTACCCTCAACTTTGTACCACTATGTCAAGTTTGAGCACAATGGGAAAGTGTATGTTACACCCACTGACCCACCTCTATTTAAGACATGTAAAATGACTTATAGTCCTAATGATGTTCTCATTCCATTAATAACATCATCTTATCTACATGATACTTTTGAAGCTTCCACAAGTTCCACTACCCCAATTCTATAGATATCAACAACACAAATTCTTGACAAATATCCCATGGAGGAAACTTTTAAACATTTGTCACTTAAAGAATATCATTTTTTGACGCTCAACATGTTCCATACTCCACAAGAGTATGGAAATCTTCATATGCACCTAAATTATGATCCCTGTATTGAGATGGTTATCCCTTATGAGACCTTAACCTTCAAACTAATTTCACATATGGGGGAACTAATCAAGCTCCCATTGTTGACATTCCATCCTCTTCACCACAACCATTTATCTATGACTTCTCTTTCCTAAGAAAGACTAGTTTCACTCACACCTATCTTTATAGGTGTGCCTTTATCCTTGGTGTATGGGATGGAGGCTATTTTGCCTCTTGAAGTTTAGATTCCTTCTCTTTGCATTTCTCTAAAAGACATAATTACTAATGATGACTTTCACCAAGAACATTTGGCTCAACTCGAGTTACTTGATGAATGCCATCTCATATCCCTCAACCACCTCCAAATCTATCAAGAGAATATCGAATACACTTACAATAAAAACCTCAAAGAGTGATATTTCAATATTAGAGATCTCATCTTAAAAGAAAATCAACATGTGATGAACATGGAGAAAAGCAAATAGGGTAAGTTTGCTTCTAATTGGCTTGGACCCTACATCATAACTCATAAGTATGGCTTAGGAACTTATCACTTGTCTTCTCTTGAAGGAAAGCCAGAAATCAAGCCTTTAAATGCCTTACACCTATGACCATTCTTTTGGTAACCAAGTAACGCTTCACATCATGTTTAACTTGAGCTCATCCCTTGAGCACCGCTATTACATTCATCTCCCTTCTTTTTAACCCTTACTCCTACACACTTAGTTAAATTATGAAGTGTTATGGTTTTCCCCTCAAAGTGGAAAAATCCTAAGCCTCTATAGTCTTGTCCATGACTAAAAGTTTAAAAAAAGGGATATGTAAACAAGTTATAATCTTTCAGGTCATGATTCTCAATGTAAACTACTCCCTTGAAGGACAGCTACATAACTTTTCTTTGCTATTATCAATAGACTGCTCCCTTGAAAGACAAATATTTAAAATTAAAGACAAACGCTTAGACCACTCCCTTGAAGGATGGCTAAGCCAAGATTTGTTATCAAAGGGAAATAAAAATAAAAAGCTTCACGTATTGATCATCTTCATATGACCTCAACACAAAAAAAATCTCATTGTGGGCTTCCCACATTGATTAGCTTACACATAAAAAAAAATCTTTAATCCATGGACTTGCTTATAATATCTCTCGAGTCACCCACAGTAGGGGCATATCGTCCCCACTTCAAAGGTTACACTACCCAAACACTTTCACTCATTTTACCCTTTTCCCCTCATAATCTTTTAAGCTATTTTGAACTCACTTATCATAAAGTGAACACGATGCTTCTCTAACAAAAAAAATGGTCAAATGATTTAAAGCATGAAAGATGCTCATATTCCTAAGCGTATTTATGTTATGATTATGGTCTTTGCCAGTATAAGAGCATTTTACCTCTTTATTTCCCATCCAAATCACATGT
The DNA here is from genome assembly GCA_037957365.1 of Torreya grandis. Lineage (NCBI taxonomy): Eukaryota > Viridiplantae > Streptophyta > Pinopsida > Cupressales > Taxaceae > Torreya > Torreya grandis. Next base: position 2,625,016 of record JARHVA010000308.1, read on the forward strand.
CGATCTCTCTAATGAGATGAAAACTTCATGCAAAAAATAACATAAACAACCTATCCATTCTAAGCATACACCATCACAAATATGGAAAAATGCTAAGATGAAACTAAAAAATCAACTATGCATATACCATCACACATATGGGAAATGCTACTCTAACTCAACTAACATGCTCAACATTAACATAAAATTAAAATAAACATCTACATCAACAACATCATCATTATCATAATAAACACATCTCAAAATCATAATAACACATCTCATATATATATATATATACACACACGCTCGCGCGCGCTCAACATGAATGTACATCAATAGACCATAACAATATCATCTCTCCCTCAAAATATACATCTCTTATCTTTGGCTTGTATGCCAGTTTGTATAAAACATATATAACAATAAAAAAAATGGCACTCAGAGTCATTGAGGCTATATGCATGGTCATGAAGAATCAATGTCATCACCACTCTCTACCTATCTATGTTTGCATGAGCTAAAAGCTATGACACATGTTACTGATCTCTTCTACTCTCTAAACTTAGAATACCTTTGAATCTATGAGAACTCCATGATGGCCCTCTCATAATAAGCAATCTCATCAAGGGCAGTGTTATACCTTGCTAGAGATATAGTCTGTGGTGGTCCCATTGCACCTATTAAAGGCCTAACCTATTCTAGTCCCTATGGTAGAGGAGGAAGAGTATCCTGACCTACTACTCTCAAACTATCCCTCTCTACTATCAATGCAGTAACCTAAACCTATAATACCCTGACCTATAACTATAATTCCCTAACCTAGCCCTATAATGTCACCACCTATCCCTATAAAACCAATACCTATGCCTGAGCTGCATCTTGAACCTACACTACCACATCTTGGGCCTATACTACTACATCATGTTCTTATATCAATGCATCTTGAGATTTTATGGCTACATACCTTTCTCTCTCTCATCAACCCCTATAAATCTAGTGGTGGCCTCCTACCCTAAACCATGGGATGTAAACCTATCTACCACACAAGATATACCACTATGTATCTAGGATCTACTACACTTAGCCCTGCTGGTAGCTCCTCAAAATTTAGCCCATTTGTCTCCTAGGGTAAGGGTAGGGGTACTTTTATATCATCCCTCCTATATTGAGGGAAGGTAAGAGGTACATCCTATAGCAAGATAAACTATCTCCTAACCCATGCCATGGGTATCATCTCTAGCTCACCGACTCATCTCCTTCTAAACCATAATTTGTTCTATAAGACAATCACCTACTCTACCTATCCTCTGAATGTAGGGTATGTCAACCAAGGTCTCTACATAATATCTATAGGGATAAATCCCTCTATCATGCACCTATAATGATCAATATCTTGCACTATGTCATCTACTCAGGTTTGGGCCATACCATCTCTCCACCATCTAAAACTAACCCTAAAACTGGTTACAATCATGGTCGATAACCGCAATGGTTATGTCACCATGATATTCTTGTATGCCCAATAATGGATTAAATTCCTGACAAACAAACTATATCATCATCACATTCTCAACCCCCATAGTTCTCTATATAACTATACCAAAAAAGTTAGTCCCCATGCAAATATAGTCCACTACTCAACCATATGTGCTAGAACACCTATCAACACAATAAGAAATCTCCCACCATCTATATCTAGTAGTGAATACACTATAATCCCCATAAATTAGGATACTTAACTGATGTTGCTCCTCATCAATAGTGTACAATGGTTCATAGGCAAAGCCTACTGAGTGATAGGTCACCTCGCTAACATGCTCTCCAAATAATGTCACCATGTGAATATCATGCTCCTCTCTTAAATATGAGAAGATCTCCTCACCTTAGAGTGGAAACTATAAAATATTATACACATCCTCCTAGGTCATTATCAACTCTCTAGTTAGTAAATGGAAGGTGTTGGTGCTGTGATCCCACCTCTCGAACAATGTTATCATCAAACTCACATCCCATGCAACTCTATAATATCATCACACTCCCCTTAAACCTATGGCTACCATGTGCTCTCACTCATCTGGGGTGAAATCCCTCCTCATCCATGTCAGCATCATAAGTAGGTGATCCCATAGTGTCAAATCTTACCTATCCTGCATCCATACACACACACCTCAAGTCACATACTTTCTAATGTAGCCTACCACCACCTTTTTCCCTTCTCTCTAGGAGAACTACATTGGTTTGAGGCCCTCAACTAGTCTATATAGGCAACACTTAGTTGATATGGGGTCTCCTAAATATAGCTTGACCATTTACCCACCTAACTATCTAACCTGTTCTCCCATCTCCACCTTAGGTTTCACTGCCTCTCTCTCCACTCTAGGCCCAACTACCTATCACAACTCTAGGCCTCATGGCTTATATCCCTAACCTTTGGCCCTATGACCTCTCTTTTAAGCCTTAGGTCCCCTGACCTATTTCAACCTATCCTTTCTTATCCATTTCCCCTAACACACTTTTAACCATACATTAGATTTTTTTCTCTATGTAATGGGAGAACTACATTGGTCTGAGGCCCTCAACTAGGATATGTAGGTAGTACTCAGTCGACACAGGATCTTCTGAGGCTAGATCAACTATTAGGTTCATTGATTACTTCAATTAGGGATCAAAATTGACCTTTTCTCCTATTTTGGGTTCTTTAAAGTCATTGACATCAGTTTTATATGCCAACATCAATGCTTTATGTCAGCCAACATTGATAGACCCCTATTGCTAACAGCACCATGTTAGCTGATGTTAGTTGCCCATTGATGTCAGTGAATGGTTTAGCCTAGGGCCAAATGACATGTCTCCTAACTTTACATTTTAACCTAAAAACTAGCCCCAAACCCCTCCTAACTTCATCTACACCTACCCTCACCTCATTTCTTACCCTCTAATAGAATTCTTTCCCCCAAACTTCAAAATTAGCCTAAAATAGAAAACTAACAAACTTAAATTCAAAATGAAATTAAAGGGGATCTTACCTCATATCTCCATCTCTTTTGAGATAAAATAGCTAGCACTTGTGGTGGTGTACCTCTAGTTTGGTCCCCTCTTAACTCTGCCATCTCACCAACACTCAAAGCTCTTTTTCTCTCCAATCAAATGTTATAAATGAGTTCTGGTGGGCTGCCAAACCCCTTTTTATTAGGTTTGGTCACCCACTAACATTGGCATCCTTGACCTAAACTATCAATGTAAACACTATTTCCTATCAATATCGATGACATAATTGATGTCAACACCCTTGCATTAGAGTTTCCACCAATAACCACAATCCTTTAGACTCTACCCCTAATTTGGGGTAACTTAGAGATCATGTATATCTCCCTGACCATGGAAACCAACATGGAGACCACATATATCTCCCCAACCATGATAACCACCCTTGGAAAACAATTAAATATCCACCAATGACAACTTTGACTGAAGATCATGAATATCTCCTCGATCATTGACCCTTTTACACCAACCTTGCATTATTTATCTTGATCGTTTATGTTATCCTACTATAGTTGGTTATTGTACACATGCATATATATATTAGGTGTTTTAGATGGTGACCAAGCTCATCCTATCACTTGTAACCTTTTGTGTTTCCCAGGGGCACTTCCTACCTTGGATACCTGGCACACATGGACTATTGGAGCTATAACTTTGACTATTTTGACTTTATCAGCTATCACTTACAAGTTGTGATTTGGTTATTTCTATTTGAGTCCTCCTCTACCTTACCTATTTTTTATTTTGTCAACTATAGCTCATAGTAGTATATGCATAAGTAGCGATACCACATTCTCCTCCACTCACCCAATTCACTTCTTATCAAATTGGTACTCGATTCCAATTTCTCCTTCATCAATTCCCATTTTGAGGGAGGATATCTCATCCAATACCTTGAACATCTAACTCCTATTTTTGTCTTGTAACTTGTTATTACAAATTACAAGACAAAAGGGGGAAAATTTAGACACCAAAATTACATCACACACGTACGTAACTCCCTATGTTGAAACATTCCCTGAGCCCCTTTTCAATAATAATAATTAGCCTTCCTAACCCATGCTTTTACCCCTCACACATTTAATTAATTTAAAATATTTAATTAAGTTAATTAAAAACCACTTATTCCACCTTATTTGGACACCTCATCCTAAGACTAATTCTTACCCTCTGAGTCACCTCTAGACTTAGTCCCCTTTATCCTAACTACCCATGACTTGTTCTCACCCCAAAAATAAATTCCTAACCAACTACATCCTTCTTAACCTCCCATTTTTACTATTTCCTAACAAATACCATACTTGGCATGAGAAAGAATAGAAAACAAGATAAAAATAGACCTTTTACCTATTATCATGCCATCAACATTGGTCAACCCATGGCTGACATTGGTGGGACTGCCGACGTTGGTTACTTAAGCCAAACTCTAAACTAATGTTCAAGGCAACAAAAATCAAGAAAACTCATTTTTATTTGCATAAGGATTTTAACATTCAACTTTCTACATCTTGGCTTACTATTACCTTGCATAGTCAATCCAGATTAGGAACCAAACTCTTGAGAACTAGCAACACATGTTTGTTTTCTATATTCAAGGCATTGGTTTGGTAAGCCTTATTGGAGCCTTACATTCAGCACTTATCATTCAATCACCTTTATAGCTAAGTACATCAATTATTATGTAAGTCTTTAAGCAGTTACTTTATAATCACTTTATATCTATTGTTTATTATTTTACACATTCTTGACCGAACCCCCATGAAGGAGTTATAAAGCTTCCTCACTTTTTTCCCCTTATTCCAACACACCAAACCTCTGACTAGACCCATCCAAATAATACTCCCTTTCTTGAAATTCTCCCCAACCTTCCAGACATAACCAAAACCATTTCTCAGACCCATAAAAGCCTTCTATAAGCTCCTAGGAAACTATGGATTTTTAGTAACCTTTCTAAAACCTACCCAAACAACTTTCAAAATATAAATTGAATATACCACTTACACTCTATTACTCTTTTCTACACTCATGTTTCAAATAATGGTAACATAATCTCTCTTTTACTCTCCCTTTTCCTCTCTCTTTGTTATTTATTACTCTTTTGTTTCTCAAAAGTGTATTGTCATCTCTAAAGAAGTTTGACACTTCCTAGAACAAGTACATAGCTTGTCAGCCCACTCATATAACTACTAACAGACATTTTTATGGTAGTGTTTTTTTACTTGGAGGTAGTCCTCCCCCACTAAATAGGAGTGCTCACAATGTCTGGATACGATGTGCAAACCAATCTGAGTTCATTCCAATCACTTATCCCTATCCTTCTCTATTTTTCTTTAGACTTGAAATAGACACAATTTTAGTGAAATAGTACTCTAACTTTTGATATCGAGTATATCTCGAATTACACTTTTTTAATCAAGTTATTCTGATTCTTATTGGGCTAATGATCTTAATGATCATAGATTCACAAGTTGATATTATTTCTCCTTGGGCTATAGAAAAACTTCATAGAATAGTAAGAAGCAAAGTATTTTATCATTGTATTCCACTAAAATTGAGTATAAATATTGTAATCATTCTACCAAGGAAGCCATTTAACTTTGAATAATTCTTGCAGATTTGGGTCACCCTCAAACTTCTTCTATTCTAATTTTTTTCAATAATCAAAGTGTCATTGCCTTCGAAAAAAATCTAATTTTACTTGCAAGGTCCAAGCACATTGAGATTCAACATTACTTTTATTGTGAACTTCTTGAAGGCAATCAAGTTATTTTCCCATTTCATCCTACTCAATAATAAGTGGTGATATTTTCAGTAAGTCATTATGTAGAAACAAATTTGTAATATTTTGTAACAAATTAGGATTGAAGTAAGTTATCATCAAGGAAGAGAGTTGGTAATGTTTCCTCCCTTCTTTTTTATTTATAAACCCCAAAATAAAGTTTAAGGGGAGTGTTAGGATTGTTAGTTGAATATTTTGTCGTCAACTAACTGATGACAAAATGGGTATATCAACCATAGTACAAGGAGATTTATACGAAAAAAAGTGTGGGTTTACCACATCGTAATGAGATAAATCTCTCCTCTCATCAAGGGGAGGTTCCGTATAAATCACTTATATGCAATATATGTATATAAATAAGAAGAAAATAAGACTCAAGGTAGGATAACACCATCCATCTCTCTTTTTTCAGAGATGATGTTAACAAATAGAGGAGAAATCCTAGGTGATTGGTGAAGGTACTTCTCTTCTTTCAGAAGTAACATTCAGTCAAGAGCTAGATCTCTTCCTGGATAGTAGAAATCCTGGTGAAGTGATAGAAGGCACTTCTCTTCTTTTAGAAGTGCTTGTTCTTGCAAAGAACAGGAATCTTTCTGGTAGGATAAGTAACAGGGTGCCAAGGGCGTAGTAACTAGCAATCTAAGATGTAGCACAAAGTCTCCATCTTGACTACCCAAGAGTGAGATACGAAGGAAAATGAGGGCACAAAGTTATCCCAAGGTCCTTTACACAAAAATAGAAAATAAACACACACTAAATAAAACTATGACAGCACAAAGTCTTCCCACAATTGGCTTTAGGACACCTTCCTTGTTACTTTCACTAATTCTACTTGCCAAATTAAATAAACAAGAACACATTCAGAAGACAAACATAAGAATAATCTTCTAAAATGATACAAGCCAAAATAGCACAAAGTCTGCAAACAACTTGCTTTCTCATTCAGATAAAATGAAATGAAATACAATCTAAGCTCAAAGTCATAGTATTTGCCTTTCAATTGGACAAAGTTTCACTTTTGTATTAAGAAGATCTCCCTTAAACAATAAAAGAGATTACAATATATAGCCACCAAGCAAGGCTTGGCGTTCTTTCCCATGGGACGGCCCATGCTGGAGTCAACACCTTCAATGTGCCTTCAGTTCTTTTTGGAGGGACCATGTCTAGAACAGTGTGTTGCCTTAACTATGGCATGTCTATTCATCTAATGTCTTCTTCTGAGTCTAGATCATCTGGTCTATTCCCTCTGACATCTGTGCAACTATCATTTTGTCTTTACTCCAAAGAAGACCAACAGGTTGCACCTTCAATGTTTGCAAACTCAAATATTTGCAGGTTGTTCCATCTACTGGAATAACTTCTATGTAGATATTTTGGGCTTTTCCCTCTTTCCACTTTTGTCTTTTCTAGCTTTGTCTTTTCCAACTTTGTCTCTTCCTAGAATTTAAGGTCTCAGGCTATCTTTTCAGCCATTCGCTTTGTTCTTCCTTCAAGTTCTATGCTTTATTTAAATTTCAATAAATATTCCCTTACTTTAAATTTGACGTCTATGGGGCCATCAATGGTCGCTATCCGATTGAACCACGTGGAACCTTAAACCTTTAAACCCACTGAAAGTACATTGGTTCATTGGTTCATCGATTCATTTTGCCTCTTTTTTTCCATCACTTCCTAGTTCAATCACTTTCTCGCTCCTTGGTTAAACCATCCATTGAAACACCTGTTTGCTGCTTCTTTCCTTGACTAAGATCACCTTTGAACCTTTGAACCCATGAACCATTAAACTTTGAACTCTTTCAGTTCATTGGTTCATCCTTTGTCCATCACTTGTTATTTCTAAGCTCTTTGATCTTCATCACACTGGTTAAACCTTTGAACCTATGAACTCATTGAACCTTTGGGTTCAAGGTTCAACAGTTCAATCGATTCATTCTTTTTATTTGGTCGCTCGAACAAAATGCATTAAACCATATGGCCATTGAACTTGTTGAACCATTGAACCCGTTGAACCTTTGAACCAAAGCGGTTTAATGGTTCAAACCTTTTTCTCTTTGATAAGTGTTTTGAAGTTGTTGAACCTTGAAGCGGTTGAACTTTGAACCTTGACAAATGTGCTTAACTCTTGCTGATGATGTCGAACCTTTGAACCCATTAAACTCGTTGAACCAAAATGGTTTAAGGTTCAATGGTTCAATGGTTTAATCCTTTCTTAGAAGCTTGTCGATGGACATTTTGGTTGAACCTTGTCATTGAACCAACCTTGAAATCGCGTAAGTGTTGAGAGCTTGCTTCTTTCTTACAGAGTTCGTAGATTCAAGTTCATAGAATCGGGGGAGTCCGTAGTTTTGAGTTCATAGATTCAAGCCTGCAGAGTCCATAGATTCAAGCCTGTAGAGTCTGTAGATTTCTAAGAAATCTTTGAAAAATGAAGAACCTAAATGCTCAAAATAATCTTTTAAAGGGGAAGAGAGGATTTTGGTCTGTAGGACCAAAATAGTTCAAATGTTATCCTAAAAATGAGTGATATTTTTGGGGGACAATAGTTGGCTCTAGTTGGGGAACTTCCCTTAGTTAAAATTTTGAAACAACTAAGGGGAGTAGAAACTAAAATCTCTGGTGCCTTGAAGTATGCCATTGGGCTATGGAGTCATGCTACCCAAAAAGAAAGGCTCCAAAAAATGAAAATGAAAAGCACAAAATAGAATCAAAGACTATACAAATGTACATATGTATAGGTGAACTTATCTGATACTTCAAGAATTGAAGTGATTCAGATGTTTCCCATTGTGAGACAATAAAAATGACGTTCCATCCTGATAAACTAGCAGGAAACCATTTTGTCCCCAAAAATAGTGATGGGCAAATGGAACTCTCCACCAGGAAACCAATTTTTTGTGTCTTCCTCTTGGCTCTTTCTTCTTTTTTCCCCATGGCAGGACATGGTCTTCAAATTGAAAACCATAACTCCTTGCTCTCTTGGTGAAGAGTTCCTTTTGCTGACTTTGGAGTACATCAGTATGGTCCACCACCATAGCTTGTTATTCTATTGGTCTAGTCCAGCACATGCTTTGATTGTCAGCATCAAACTCCTGACCAACCATCAGCTCAGCATCTCCTTTGGTGTGAATGAGTTTGATATCTTAATCCTGAGCAGTCTTTAATCCAAGCAATAGAGATTCACATCCAACTGTGTTATTAGTGATACTAAACTGCAACTTGCATGAAGAAAAAATATCTCCTTGAGGAGATATCAACACAGTCCCAGCTCCAGCATTAGTGGAAGAATTGTTGCCATCAGATTCCAAGATCCAAGCATCATCAGAAGCTGATCTTCTATCAGATTTATCTTCATTAGAGATGGAAGATCCTTATTGATTTGTACTACACCCTACCAACTCCTCTGATGTCTTATTTGGATCAAATCCTAGATTTCTAGCTACAGAACTTTCATCAGTTGAGACATGAGCATCCTCTATGGTTAAGAAGTAATTACCCCTACCTGACGGCTCAAATAGAATTTGAGTTGTAGGGGCTAACATTTGGGTGACCACAAATTTTGCCTTCGATGGGTCCCAACTTAGTTCCCCACCAATGTCCAACTGCTCAGGATTGGCTTGCAAGAATTCAAATTCAGTCATTTGAATTTTGGATTTCTTGACATGATCAATTATGTTAGATGACTGAAATGGACTATGAAGAGAGGATGGGAGTTCATCCTTTTGGTTTTTGAGAGGGGGAGACTGGCCTATGAATTTGAAGTTGAAGGTATAGAAATGTTTGGGGTACTTACTTTTTTGGCAATCACCAGGTCCTTTGGCTGGAAAGGTAGACGGGTTCTCTGCTTAGTGATTGAAATTGTTGGTTGGGGTCGCTCCTCTATCTTTTCTTTGTTAGCCTGTTGGACTGACTGATTCTCAGACCGGGTGAATACTACGTATGATCCTTCGACTGCTTCACCTTCACTTCTGGGTTCATCCTAGTAATTCAAGAAACCAATGTGGGAGTCACCAGTTGATTCTTCTTGATCCTCCATGAAGAGATCAGCATCATTTTCTTGCTCAAACTTAGGTTGGAAAGAGAAAGCATGTTCTATTTCTAGATATCCAACTGCTGAGTGGGTTGGAGGTGCTTCAAGGGCAAGGTTCCTCTATGGGGGAGGAAGATGATTTGTTTGCCTTTGAATTCTGGCAACATTGCCTTGATATGGTTGATTGGAGAATGTCCTCCTTGGTACATCTCTGTATAGAGGAGCAGAAGACATAACTTGTGCCATTTGCCTTTTTAAGGCTAGCAATTCATTTGCCAGCTTTTGTACCATTTGATCAATGGTCGCTAAAGGTGGATACTTAGAAGATGAAGAGGATTTACCTTTGTTAAGATCTCTCCTTATCTTTCTTGCCAAAATAAGGACATCTTCTAGCTTAGTAGCCAAGTCTTGAGCAGTAACAAGGTCTATGTGTCTAGCCCGTCTCAGCAAGAAACTCACTTCAGGTAGTTGTGAGTTGATGAAGAAACACTTGAGATTCTAAGGTGTCGACTGGGCGATCATGAGAATTTTATGCCTCAGTTTGTTAAACTTGGCAATGAAGTCCCTCATAGGTTCATGGGGCTCCTTCTTCATCTATGTGAGCTAGGCTAGCAAGACATGTGCATCTTCTGTAGGCTTGAACCTTACTTCAAACTTGGCTTTAAGTGTGTCCCAATCAGTCATTGATCTAGCTTGTAGATGGTAAAACGAGTCTATAGTAGCACCTTGTAGTGTCTCCACAAAAATTTTGACTGTCACATCTTCAAATTCCACCCCTATCACACCACAAGCTATGCTGAAGGATGCAATGTGTTCATTAGGGTGAACTCTTCCATCTCCAAAGAATTAGGGGAAGTTCTTTCTTGAGCTACATGGAAGTTCATGCAGAGGTGGAGTCAAGTTGAGTGGGCTAAAAGAGTTACCCCAGGGGCCTCAAACTGCCATGATTTAATTATAAAAAATAGGGATAACAAATCTAGGTGGAGTGGCCAGATTACAGAACAAAAATGGAAAAGAACTGGCCCTGCTTCAGCATGAGGCTTGAGGCTTCAAACTGTGCACTCTTTTTTAGCAGCTCTGGTTTTGAAGACTAGATAAAATAATGGAGATGGAGGAAAATGGTAAGGCTATAATGATAATGGGTAAGACATAGAACAAAGTCGCTAGAGTCTATATAATGGATAAGGGAAGGAACTACTTTAATCTAAAACTTGAGGCTTCAGACTGCACGTTCATCCCCAGTGGAGTCCCTAAAAGCTATTGGGTGAATATTTTGTCATCAACTAACTGATGACAAAATGGGTATATCAACCATAGTACAAGTAGATTTATATGACAAAAAGTGTGGGTTTACCGCATCATAATGAGATAAATCTCTCCTCTCATCAAGGGGAGGTTTCCTATAAATCACTTATATGCTATATATGTATATAAATAAGAAGAAAATAAGACTTAGGGTAGGATAACACCATCCATCTCTCTTTTTTTAGAGATGATGTTAACAAACAGAGGAGAAATCTTGGGTGATTGGTAAAGGTACTTCTCTTCTTTCAGAAGTAACATTCAGCCAAGAGCCAAATCTCTTCCTGGATAGTAGAAATCTTGGTGAAGGGATAGAAGGCACTTCTCTTCTTTTAGAAGTGTTTGTTCTTACAAACAATAGGAATCTTTCTAGTAGGATAAGTAACAAGGTGCCAAGGGCATAGTAACCAGCAATCTAAGCTGTAGCACAAAGTCTCCATCTTGACTTCCCAAGAGTGAGATATGAAGGACAATGAGGGTACAAAATCATCCCAAGGTCCTTTACATAAAAATAGAAAATAAACACACACTAAAGACAACTATGGCAGCACAAAGTCTTTCCATAGTTGGCTTCAAGACACCTTCCTTATTACTTTCACTAATTCTACTTGCCAAATTAAATAAAGAATAACACATTCAGAAGATAGACATAAGAATAATCTTCTAAAATGATACAAGTCAAAACAGCACAAAGTCTGCAAATAACTTGCTTTCTCATTCAGATAAAATGAAATGAAATACAATCTGAGCTCAAAGTCTCAATATTCACTTTTTAATTGGGTAGAGTTTCACTTCTATATTGGGAAGATCTCCCTAAAACAATCAAAGAGATTACAATATATAGCCACCAAGCAAGGCTTGGCACTCCTTCCCATGGGACAGCCCATGTTGTAGTCAACGCCTTCAATGCACCTTCAGTTCTTTCTGGAGGGACCATGCCTAGAATAGTGCATTGCATTAACTATGGTGTGTCTATTCATCTAATATGTCTTCTTATGAGTTTGGATCATCTGGTCTTTTCCCTCTAACATCTGTGCAGCTGTTCATTTTGTGTTTACTCCAAAGGAGACCAATAGGCTGCGCCTTCAATGTTTGCAAACTCAAATATCTAATTTGCAGGCTGTTCCCCCTACTAGAATAACTTCTACATAGATATTTTAGGCTTTTCCCTCTTTCCACTTTTGTCCTTTCCAGCTTTTTCTTTTCTAGCTTTGTCTCTTCCTGGAATTTAAGGTCTCAGGCTATCTTTTCAGCCATTCACTTGGTTCTTCCTTCAAGTTCCATGCTTTATTTGAATTTCAACGGATATTCCCTTACTTTAAATTTGACATCTACAGGGCCATCAATGGTCGCTAGCCGCTTGAACCATGTTGAACCTTAATCCTTTGAACCCGCTAAAAATACATTGGTTCATTGGTTCATCGGTTCATTCTGCCTCTTTTTGCCATTGCTTCCTGGTTCAATCACTTTCTCACTCCTTGGTTGAACCATCCATTGAACCACCTATTTGTTGCTTCTTTCCTTGACTGAGGCCACCTTTGAACCTTTGAACCCATGAACCATTAAACTTTGAACTCTTTCAGTTCAAGGTTCAATCAGTTCATTGGTTCATCCTTTGTCTGTCACTTGTTCTTTCTAAGCTTTTTGATCTTCATCGCACTGGTTGAACCTTTGAACCTGTGAACTCATTGAACCTTTTGGTTCAAGGTTCAACGGTTCAATCCATTCATTCTTTTTATTTGGCTAAGTATTTTGATCACTCGAACAAAATGCATTGAACCATATAGCCGTTGAACCTGCTGAACCATTGAACCCATTGAACCTTTAAACCAAAGTGGTTCAATGGTTCAATGGTTCAAGCCTTATTCTCTTTGATAAGTGTTTTGAAGTCATTGAACCTTGAAGTGGTTGAACATTGAACCTTGATAAATGCGCTTAACTCTTGCTGATGACGTCAAACTTTTAAACCCATTGAACCCGTTGAACCAAAATAGTTCAAGGTTCAACGGTTCAATGGTTCAATCCTTGCTTAGAAGCTTTCCGATGGACATTATGGTTAAACCTTGTCATTGAACCAACCTTGAAATCATGTAAGTGTTGAGAGCTTGCTTCTTTTCTATAGAGTCTATAGATTCAAGTTCATAGAACTAGGGGAGTCTGTAGTTTTGAGTTCGTAGATTCAAGCCTGCAGAGTCCGTAGATTCAAGCCTATAGAGTCTATAGATTTCTAAGAAAGCTTTCAAAAAAGAACCTAAATGCTCAGAAAAATTTTTGAAAGGGGAAGAGAGGATTTTGGTCTGTAGGACCAAAATAGTTCAAATGTTGTCCCAAAAATGAGTGATATTTTTGGGGGACAACAAGGATCACCCTTTATTTGGGTTAATTTTTTTATCCTAATTTTTTAGGTGTTTATAGAATATTTATTTATGTGAATTTTTAATTCATATAAATCCTTATTTTATAAGATTTCTCTCACATCTTTTATATTTTTGTAGGATTTTGAAGTTACTTACATAATTAACTCCTCTCCATGCATGTCACACACTTACCTTCATTTGTTAGGGAATAGGACATTTGGCACACACTAAGGAAGCCTTGTAAGGTCATGATGGGAGTCTTAGTAACTCACTAATCCTTCCTCTTACTCTATTTAAATATCCCTCTCCTCATCTTCTCTATACTTTAAGTTCTCTCCTCATCTCTATTATTCTTGCTTATATTCTTGTATTGTGAGATTAGTGATTCGCAAGCCTTTTCAATAAGCATGTGAGTTTTTCTCTATATGACAGTTTCTTACTTCAAAACTTGTGCTTCACACTTTTATGGCTTAGTTAATTCTTGAGTTAATATTGTTTCTTGTTTGGTTTTATTTTCATATTTTCAAATGATATTGGCATGAATCCTTAATATTTTGACTAATTGAAAATATATCTCTAAACTCTATGTGCATGCACCCATAATAAGTTTAGAAAATAATTAGTTAAGTTTGATTATTATATTTACATTAATCATATATTTAATATGATTAATTAAGAATATTAGACTAAAGTTATATTTCATTACGTTGAGAGGCATTCTACAATGCAATCATAGTGGGGGGAGGAGGGGTCAGGTGAGTTGTAATATTGTCAGTATAATCATTTTAAATTTTAATCTTGAATTTGACATCCATTTAACATCACTTAAAATAAAAATCATTTTTTCTTGAGGAAGTCAATCTAAAAATCTTAATATCTTGATCATATGGTGAAACTTAGAGCCCACTTTTTTTTAAAAGATTATTTTTGAACTAGCCAATTATAAAATTATAAAAAAAAGATAATAAAATTATAAATAATTATATTCTACAAAAAAATTAAGATAATTTTTTTGAGATTGATATTTTTCAATATTTTATTAATAAATATATTTATGTGATATATGTACTAATTATAATTCATTTATACAAAATACACCTTCTTGGATGGGTCCATTCAAAATTGAAATTAAAAAATAGAATTTAGACATGTATGTTTAAAAAGTTTTAAGTTAAAAATAATATCTAAAGATTTTTTTAAAAATAAACCCCATGGTAGAATGTAAAATATTTAGTGAAAATATAATGTTAGTGTTGGGACACACCATTTAATGAAAATATAAAATATTTAAAGGTGTTGGTGTAAAAATTGTGGAGGGTGATGGTGAGAAGGTTATGTTAGGGTTTTAGTATGGCTTCATTACTCTACATACCTTGATTTGTCTAGTGTCATACTACTAATCCTTTAGGATCTAGCTAAGATAGTTTGCATTAAATCTTTAGGTGACCTAGTATTTTCACGCTTTGGGTGATGCCCTTTATTTATGGCCTCAAACTACATGTATACATTTGTTGATGCAAGAATGGCTGAAGGATTGAGCCATAGCACCCAAACAAGCAAGGAAATTCCTCCCAAAAGTTTACAATGAGGTAATAAAACCCTCCCTCTTGTTTCCTCTCCTGATGTTATTATAGTTGATCCTGAATTTGATAAGGCATGCAACCTTCTTACTTCATGTTCTTTGATTATTTATTTTGTGGGTAGAGTCACCCCTGAGAGCCTCCTTAAATAGTGGTTTCACAACCACTGGGATAGAGTTAAACTAGAGGGTATTCAAAATCTTACCTAAAGCTTTTTCCTTTTTATCTTTAGTGACCCTGAGCATCTCAAGAGAATTATGAGCCATGGCCCATGGTTCATTAAAAACTCTCTAGTTGTCTTGTCATAATGAGTGGCTGATTTTCAAGTCTTTGAGAAAGCTAAGCTCAAAGTGTCGGTATGGGTGGAATTTCCTAGTCTCCCCATTCCCCTTTGGGGTTTCATTGACTAGCTAGCCCTTACGCTTGACAAGGTTATAGGTCATGAATATCCCAAGTTTTTCTTGGCAAGGCCACAAAAGAGAATCTACGTGGAGGTTAACCTAGAAAAGGACCTCAAGGACTCCATTGAAATTCAAATAGGGATTAATAGATTCACCCAAAAGGTTCATTACATTAACTTACCTAATACCTACTTCTGGTGTCAGTGTCCTGACTATATGATTTGGGAGTGTCCTCTTATTGCCCCCCCTCTAAAGTTCTCTGATAAAACACCTTCAGCCCAACCAAGCCCCTAACCCAAGTCTTTGGCCACTTTTGTTGATAGATGGATGGTGGTCACCACAAAAAATGCCCAAAATAATAGCAAGAATATTTCTAAGGCACAAATGGCCATTAATAAACTAGTGAATACTTTAAATGCCTCAATTGTGCATTTAGCCACTATCTCTAACCCGCAACCTAAAAACCCCTCCTCTTTAGAGAAACCCCCAATAACTTATACCAAAAAAAAACTTTCCCCTATCATTGGAACCCCTCAAGCTATGAGTTCTCTCCTTTCTTCATATAAGGGGGATACCCCAAGTACCCATTTTTCAATTGCCTCTCATACCTCCATTTTAAACCCCATAAATTTTGTGGTTATAGATAAGAATGGGACCATTATGGTCGAAAGGAAGGCTTTGCTCATAAGATCCTATAGTTCTTTGCCTATTGGCTGTGAGGACTATACCTAGGGTAAGCGTCGTACTTTCTCTATAGGTGATGTAACCCACACTTCATAATCCATTGTGAACTACTTTGGACCCTTGGCCGATGGAGGAGGTGACATGTATCTTGATGAGTGTTAAATGTTCATTTATTCATAGAATGTAATTGTACTTAGTGAACCTACTAGGAGATATCTAGTATGGGATAGTTTTTAGAATTTTGAGAATATGAATGTGTTATGCCTATAAGAGGTAAAATTTTATGTCTTTTTATTATTTTATACGCTTCGTACCTTTTTGCCCATATCTATGCCTTTGTCACTTCCCATGAGGTAGGCAGAGGTTGTGTGGCCACCCTTCTCTCTATAGAATTGGGCTCACATGTTATTTTTTGGGGAATTGACCCCTCATAAAGGGT
The DNA here is from genome assembly GCA_037957365.1 of Torreya grandis. NCBI lineage: Eukaryota > Viridiplantae > Streptophyta > Pinopsida > Cupressales > Taxaceae > Torreya > Torreya grandis. The sequence goes on from JARHVA010000308.1 coordinate 2,641,612, forward strand.
GCTCTGGGTCTTTTTGACCTTGATAATCACATTGTGGGGTTGGACAACATATATGCCTCTAATGATGCTTTTGATAGGTTGAGGCTCTGGAATTGGATTTCTAACTCCCTACCTAATGATTATTGGGTTCTATAAAATGATTTCAACATGGTGGAATCCTTAGAGGACAAGGTTGGTCGCTCTCCCATGCATTGGTGTGCTTGTGAGAAAGAAGCCTAGTTTTACATGAGAAACAAGCTTGGTCTGTATGACCCTAACCATGGCTAGAAGTTAGTGAACCATACCTGGTTCACTTGGTCAAATTTTTGGTAAGGATATGACTAGGTGTTAATCATATTGGATTGAGTTCTCATGGCAAAAAATATTTTTTTCCATATCCCCAGTAGAGCAAGCCCATCAGTGATGGTCTATGAGACGACACTTTTATCAGACCACCAACCTATCTCTTTCTAGGTGGATAGGAATGATATGCCTTCTAGGTCATATTCTTCTCAATTTTATCTTAACATGGCTCACTTTTCACACCAAATAATGAGAGAGTAAATTCTTATAATCTAGAATTTAGTAGCTCAATCTCTTAGGGAAACAACATGGATTGAGTGGTGGGAGGATGAAGATTCATATTAGGAGTATGTGCTTGCCTCCAGGGAGCTAGATAATAACCCTTTCATTATTTCTCTCCAAGCTAAAGCTACCATTTAGAAACATAAGCTTAAACTCGAGGATAATTACTAGGCAAGAGGGGCATAAATTAGAGCTTAGCTCCATTGGCTAAAGGTTGGAAAAAAAGTTTATAAATAATTATTTACATTTTTATGTGCTATAAAAAATCTTTGATAAGATTAAAAATATAAAATTCGGGTCTAAAAATCTTACTAGACTCCCAGATGTTTTAACAGATTTTATTGAGCATTATAAGAATGTTTACAATGAAACCCAATTCTCCTGCTAGGGAAGAATCCTTGCTCAAGTGCTTGTTGGACATGTCATGAAAGCTATCTAAGGCTCAATGTGTGTCTTGTGATCACCTTCTTAACATTAATGATCTTAAAGAAGTTTCCTTCTCCATGGCCTATGATAAAGCCCCAAGAGTTGATGGTTTCCCCTATGAGTTATACCAAACCTTTTGGGATATAGTTAGCCTAGATCTGCATAAAGTCTATCTTGAATCCATGATGAGGGGTCACTTAGACCCACCATAAATAAAGGAAATATTAAGTTTATCCCAAAATAAAGAGATCCTGAACTTATCACCAGCTGGAGACCGATCACCCTATTGAATGTATCTTACAAGATCATCGCCAGAGTGCTTACTCTTAAGCTAAGACATCTTCTTCCCCTAATCTTTACAAGTGAGCAGATAGGGTTAGTTAAGAACCATTTCATCCTAGATAATATCATTTTAGTTTGGGAAGGCATGAAGTGGGCTCGGGCCTCCAACCAAAAATTTCTATTCATCAAGATTTATTTTGAGAAAGCTTATGACAAAATTGAGTGGCCTTTTATTTTTGCTATGCTCCAGTCTATTGGCTTTGGCCCCAAATTTTTTCAGTTTATTCAAATGTTATTCAAAGATGTCAGGGCTTGCCTCACCATTAATGGGACTCATTCTCAATGGTTTGAGATCCCATGCTCTATTAGATAGGAATGTCCACTTGATTTAGCACTTTATGTTATTATGGCGTAAGTTTTTAGATATCTTTTAGTAGACTTCACCTTCAGGCATTTAATCAAAGGGATAACCTTGCCCAATACCTTGTAATAATTAGTTAATGGAAATTATATGGATGATTCTAAAGGATGAAGCCTCAATGCAGAATGCTTTACTTTTGTTGAACACCTTTTGTCTAGATTCAAGTTCATCTATTCAATAAAAGAACACCAGATGTTACAGACAGTCCATATTCCCTAAAGCAAACAAGCTTGATGATTATAGTTAGAGTTGGATTACCCATGGTGAGAAATTCAAGTTTTTAGGCATTCCCTTTGCCTTTCAATCCTCCTTGACTGAGATTTGTAATTATGTCCTTAAAAGGGTGGAAAATAAGATTACCTATTGGGTTACTAAACCATTATCCATGGTGGAAAAATTCCAAATCTATTCCAAGTTTTTGGAAGCTGCCCATGTTTACTATTCTATGTGTTGGGTGTCATCTAAAGTAGCCTATGGCAAACTAGAGAAGATTTTTCAAGATTTTTTGTGGGCTAATTCTGATGGTAAGAATGGTTTTCATCAGGTATCCTAAGATTTGTGTTGCCAGCCTAGAGAAGTTGGGGGGCTTGATCTCATTGATGTTAGGATTCAAGGGTTTGATCTCACTGTCAAATGGGTTATTCATTGTCTCAAAGGGAACATGGCCTAGAAAATACTAGTCTAACATTATATTATCCAAGGGGTCCCTCTTGGGAGATAAGCTTGGAAATGGATAAACTTCCAGAACATTCTTCTTATGTTAGTCAATGTGAAATTTTTGGGCACTTTTGTTGTTAAAAGCATCTAGAAAGCTTGGGAGCTACTCAAACCCTCACTAGTTTAGAAAGGGGAGGAATTTAGGTTAGGGATTTATATCAATTCAAAATCCATTTGGTGGTTTCCTTCGATCAATTTTCATAATGTCCCTTTTATCGAGGTTCCCTAGAATAAGAGCCTTCGACTCTTCAGACATGGGATCAAGACTATTGGGGACTTGTTTTATCATCAAACCAAGGATTGGATTCCCTAGAACCAGCTTAAAAGGAAATTCAATTTTCTCAACAGTGATGATGAGTCCATCAAGGAAATTAAAGAAACCATTATAGACTCTTTAATCCACAAAATTGGTGTCTCCACTAGAGCTCCATGGTGGGGGGAATGGAATTGGCCTATGGCCACACCTTTTAGAAACTACACTCCCAGCTTGGGGTATTAAATTCTAATTCCTAAAGGTCTTCCCTTGGAAAATTTGAATAAGGTTTGGAATATCAAATCTCACCATGTTGTGTGGACTAAAAAATTTGCTAGGTTATGGAGCATGCCCATTGAGCCTTAAAAAGCTCATTTTTTTGGGTGTTTGCTCTACCATGGACTCCCACTGGGAGAATGACTCAAGCATCTTGGGGTTACCAATCCCTTGTGCTTGGCCTATGGGCAACCTAAATTAGTTAAGCATGTTTTCTATTTTTGCTCATATGGCCATTCTACTTGGAAGTGGATTCATTCTCTATTCTAACCCTTTTTCCCTAAGCCTTTCACCTAAAAAATTGCTCTCCTAGGGACTCATCCCTTTTGCTTTCAAAATGCAAAAAAAATTGGATTATTGTTCATGCTGATATTCTTTTTTTTATATGGAAAGACAAAAATAATGCTATCTTTAACAAGCAACATTTAGATATAAATTTCTCTATTGCTAATAAAGTTAATGTTATCTCTAATTTGTCTCTTTAGCTCCTTGACCAGACTAATAAAGTCTAGAGGGAGATGTCCCATCTTCAGTCATTGATGGAGTATTGGGTGGGTGCCCCTTATGCTGTTAGTCAGGTGCCTCCCTTACCTGCTTCTCACCATGGTTTAGCTTCAATGTCTGGGCTTGGCACAAGGAGGTAGTGATCTAGAGGCTAAAGAAGGCACTACTTGTCCCCGCATGGTCCTAGAAGGTCTCTATTGAGGAGGATATTATAGAATGATGTTAGCCTAAGGATTCATCATTATCAAGATGGTTGAAGACCTCAAACTCAGCTGCAGATAGGTGTATGGGGGGTTTCCCCCTATCAGAGACTAGCATAAGTTCCCAAGGTTGGATTTGGCCATTTATCCATAGAGCTCTGTTGAAGAATTCAGGAATGATAATGAAGTTAATATTGGTGGCTACGAACCCTTTAATGACTCTGAGGATCCACCTACTAATGTGGGGTGGGGAGGAAAGCTTGATAACCCCCACCTCCACCTCCCCCCACCTTTATGTTCATGACGACTGCTTAATTATGTCTTTTCTTTTCCCTTTTTTAGTTGTCAATGTTTATTAGCTCTGTTCATACTTTTCTCGTAGCCGTTCAACATGATTTGGCACTGTGGGTGTGAACTTTTCACCTTTTTGTATGATTAGTTGTACTTTTAAATGGTATAATATAAACACTTTTCAATCAAAAAATTAGTTGTTTAAGTTTGGAATTGTTCATTTACATAAAAATTTAGACACAAAGTTTAGTTTTTAAGTTTGGAATTATCCATTTAAATCAAATTTCAAACAATTTGCAATTATTAAATTTGATGGAATGAACAGTCAATAAAAATATAAATTTTAAAATTATTTTATTTTATCATAAATATATAATTATAAAATTTGAAATTGATTTTAGAATTGTATAAATGTGAAAGTGAATTAACTAATATAAATGTTTATTGAGATATTAATAATGGCTTTCTCATGATTTAATTATTTAATTTTAATTTTTTTTGTAAAATTTTTATTTTCTTTTTTTTTTTTAATTTTTTTTTATTCAAAGTTAAATTAAAACTTGCTTTGAGTCTTAAATTTTTTTTGAGTTAGTAAGCTTAGATTTAATAAGGGATTTGGATACACTTGCAAATTCAGAGTTTATAGGCAAATGTGGCCTACATGAAGGCCCAATTAGCTAAATTAGCTACTATATCAGATATTTCATAATGGAAGTAGCCCTCCTTCAAGTATAACATTTGATTGACTGTGATCAGTATATTTACTTTTGCTCATCCTCCCCTTTTCTTAGAATTGTTTTTACAAATGTGAAATTATCATATCATCTTTTTTTAATCTTTCTACCATTGTAAAATATTTATATCATAAAAAATTTTAAAATAACTTCCACCATATTTTCAATCTCTTTTTCCAATTATTTTTATTTTCATATTATATTCAAACAAATTTAAAACCAGGTTTGACATCCCCTCTCCTCCTAAAAATATTTCTACAAATTTAAAATATTCATATCTAAACTCCGCCTCCCCTCTCATTTTAAAATTGTTTCTAAACATATAACTTCAACCTCTCCTCTCTTTTTTAAAATCCTTTTCTTACTTATAATTTTTTTCAAACCATCCACATTCATCTCTTATAAATGCCACTAAGATGTACTATTAAAAAGTATACTTTCTTTGAATTAATTATCTTGGTAACTAAGATTTAAAGTAAAAAACATCATCCTTTCTTCACTTACAAAAGTTTTAGAAACATCCACATTCACCTCCTATAAGTGCCACTAAGTTGTGCCATTAAAAAGTTATACCTATGTTTTATTTAACTCAGTTATACATATCCTTAATTAACTCTCTTGGTAACTAGGGTTTAAAGTAAGCATCATCAAAACCCATCAATATATGTTTAACAGTTCTTGGTTATGGTTCATATTAATTTTATTTATAGTTATGAGTAGATGTTGGTTACAAGTACTGGTTTTTGGATGAAGACATCATTCAAATCAAGATATATGAGTAAAGGAATAAAGATATGATCAAAATTGTGAGTGAATGAATAAAGGTACAGAAAAAATGTAGATACAAGAACTGGTACATGATCCTTGTGCCTAAATTAAAGTTTTTTTTGGTAACTATGATTTTATTCCAATCCCTAGCTCATTTATAAATACTTAATACAACTACAAGTAGCATCCTTTTTTTATTGGATTTCTTCATATGATTTGAATTTCTTTTTTTTGGGGGGGGGGGGGGTTTGTTTTGTTTGCTTCTTATTTTTACGGTGAGAAATAAGCAATTCATATTAGATCTGTCATTGCATTCATAGTTGAATTAAAACTTGCTTTGATTCTTAAATTTTTTATGAGTTAGTAATACTATATGTAATAAGGGATTTGGATACACTTGTAGATTCAGAGTTTACAGGCAGAGGTGGCCTGGATGAAGGGCCAATTAGCCAAATTAGCTACTGTATCAGTGATTCCTAAAAGCTACAATAATAAAAACAACTACTTTTTTCCATCCACAACACTTTCTACTCCTTATTCTTCATCACCTTATTTATACAAGCCTAGTGCTAGTCAAATGAATGCATCACAACTTTCTATATTATCTAGTGCATCACAACTTTCTATATTAGATTTAGAGATGTATTTTGAATATTTCAAGATTAGGTATGTATCGTAATGCTTAGTAGTGAGTTAAAAATCACCTAAAAAACTCGTAAAGATTAAAGAAGGATTTTCAAAACATGGTGTTGAAAGCATCCACTACATGTAGTGTTAAATTCTACTATGGACAAAAATCTAGTATGTAAAATTGGCTTTGACAAATATGTTTGGATGATTGGGCTTTTAAAAACCTTGCTCAATTTTTTACACCTTTGCTCAAATTGTTGGGAAAATGGACTTTTGTAACTTTTTTGAATTGGGTAGCTAGATCTAAAAATGTAAGGAAAACAACATATTTGTTGGGTCCTGCATCGTAATACAGAATAACTAAGTTATCTTGATATTTATTACGCCCCTTAATTATATAAAATATCAAAAATATCACTTTAATAATTGTAATAATTTATTATCAAGGAAAATCATTATAATGCAATGTGTTTCTATGTATTTATATGTCTCAATGAATACCCTAATTCTCTAGAAAGGTAGTAGATGCTCTATATATTCCTCTAAACAATAATGACTTCAATAGATTCTCTGTATTGGTAATAGATGCTTAATGATTGCAAGATGCCTAAAATAACTAGGGTGCTTGTGTATATATAAATTAATTGAATTAAAATTATGACCTTATTAGCACACAAACCAACATCAATTGTCAAAAAATATAAAAAGGTAGATAAGGGTAACATGGGGTGAGGGACCAAATGAACCTTGCCATGACCATACAATGATGCTAAGACGTGTATGGAGTATAACTACATGCTCTAGACAACAGGAACAAAGATGACTTAGGGAGGGGGAAGATGATAGTTAGAGGGTGTCAAGAGAAGGTGTGGGGACCATTCAAAGTCAAGAAATGTAACAACAATGTCTTATTTAAAATAATAATCAATAAATACATAAACACCCTAGAAACATGCAATTAAACAAAAAATAAATGCTTGTGGGTCATTTTAAGGTGTTTGCATTTGCTTAGTTTTTTGTGCCTTTACTCATATCATCAAAAAAATGGAATTTTTCATCTTTCCCTAATTGGGTAGCTACATCTAAAAACATAAGGAAAACAACATAGTTTTGGGCCCTGTATTATATCATAAAATAACTAATATATCTTGATGTTTGTCAGACCCCTTAATGGTGTATAATTCATAATCTAGGAAAATCAATACAATGCAATGTGTTTCTAACATGTAATTATGTGATTCAATCTAATTCTCTAGAATGGTAAGAGATGCTTAACAGTTTTCTTTAAACAATATTGAATTATTTCCAAGTGCACAATGACTACTAGATGCCTAAATACACTAGAGTTCTTGTGTACTTATAGATTGCTTGAATTAAAATTAGGACCATATTGGAACACAAACCAACATCAATGGTCAAAAAAAATTTAAATGTGGGATAAGTCTAACATGAGGCTAGGGACCAATGGGACCAAATGAACCCTATCGTGACTGTATAATTACTCTCCAAACATGTTTGAAGCATAATTATATGCTCTAAACAATGAGATCAAAATGTGATCAAACTTAAGGAGGGGGGGATGATAGATGAAGGGTATCTGGAGAAGGTGTGGGAACCACTGAAAATCAAGAAATGTGTCAATAATTTATGATTCAATAAAATAAATGACAAGAATACACACCTTGAAAACATGCAATTTAATAACCAATAAATACCTATGAGACATTTTAAGGCACTTTATCCTCGTTTTATGTGTGTGCATACATGTTAAATTAAAAGAAGACATGGTGTGAATATAATATTTTTTTACCCCTCTAATCTCTTAAATTAAACTCCAATATACTTTTGAATCTTGTAATAAAATTATTTATTTTTCTACACATGCATGGGTGAGTGCATATAATAATAATCAACTAAAATATATAAAAACTAAATTATATGGGCCCAATCTGATTGGAAGGTGGATATAGTACCCATGTGAAACCAAGTACCTTGGAATTTATGCCCCATCCTTCATACATTATTACATTTTTTAGTGACAAAAATAAGGTTATGCCAAAATTTTGAGTACTACAAAAAATAATGTTAAACAAAACCCTGAACATATCCCCATTATAGGACTAGATGGTGTGTCCTAAGTACATCCCATTAGATTGAAAAAATTATTAATGCCTCATTTTATAGGAGAGTTGTAAAATGGATGAATAAAATTAGTGAGATATAAGCCACCCTTTTCAAATTTGAGATGTATTATGAAACACATTTTTTGAAAGAAATGGATTAAACACATCATATGTTTGATATGATATAAAATTAATTGATGTATAACATAGAAAGATATAATTTTGGAAACATGTACATTAGGAATAAATTAATTCATAAGGGTTTACAATGTAATCAATATAAATGTATAACTAATGTTCCCCGTGTGGTTAAAATATAAATAATTTATGATCATAAAACATGGGAAAATAATAAGATAATTGTGCATGACATAAAATGGCACCATAAAACACACCAAAACCTAATGACAATAACCAGAACATGCAACTCTATGGGAAAGTGGTTTTACATCAACATACACTACACTTATCCATAAAAATGTTACAATTTAAATACATTTAGATTTAAATTGCAACAATTTTTATGGGTAGGTGTAGTTCATGGTGATGTAAAACCACTTTCCCATAATACATTTTGATGATTTATCATTTCCTTCTAGGGTTATATCTTCTTGTTATTGTGATAAATCTGATTTTTTAGGGCTTTTTATATTTGTTTCCATCCTTAGCCTAAACCATTGTGTGTTGTGAAAACCTTAGTTTTTTGTACTAATCTTTCAAATCTAAGGTGATTATATTTAATATTTCTACTAGTTGAAGCAATAGATTGCATTACAAACTTATTAATTCTATGGAAATGTCTTTGGATAACATGTGTGCTTATTTGAAAAATAAAATGGTGTCTCTCAATGATGTTAATGCTCCTCCTACTACTACATGTGGTAATGCAAATTTGAATGATAATGTTGTAGATGTAAATCATATGAATGATTATGTTTTGATTTAATTTTAAACTAAGGATATAATTATAATGATGAGAATGATAGAGCATAAATATTATGGTGTTTAGAAAACATGTCCTATACTAACCTATAAAAATAGATGCATTTTTTTATATTTTGAAGGATATCTAATGAAAATTCACAAATTAATAGCTTCACATTGAAGATATACCTTATGATGTGAATAATGGATATTTTAGTGCCTCTAATGTGTATCAAATTTATAAATGGTCCCCTTCAATGTCTAATAATGTTATTATTTCTAAACTTCCTTCTAATGCTATTCCTCCTCTCATTTCTTCCAATGGTATTATTGTTCTCAAAATGATTTTAATCTCAAATTCCCCAGCCTTATCAAAAAAAAATTCAACTTTAATCTCTTCTCTATAGTGTTCTAACTCAAGTACCTAATGATTATATCCCCATTTATACTACCACCACTTCTCTTCCAAATCTATAAATTTTGATCCTTAAGAAAATTGACCACATTGTTTAATAACAAGTTAAACTACTCTCTCAAGAGTTTAAAAACCCATTTTCTATTGTCACTTCACTTGATATATTATTGAACCCATTGGCTTATGACGTCCTTAATTACCCTTTTCCTATAGGTTTTTATGCTTCAAAGTTTGAATTATTTAATAGCAAAGGTGATCCTGCTTGTCACATCAAATATTTATATGATTTATGTCTAGAATTTGTGCATAATGATAAATTATTGACAAAATTATATCCTATAAGCCTTAAGGATTATTAAATTGATTAGTTTTATATTTTACCATTTGGATCCGTGCACTCTCTAAGTTATTTGGCCTAAGAATTCTCATCCCACTTTAATCAACATTGGCTTGAAGGTCACATTTCTCAAATTACTCGATTCAAACAAAAACCTAATGAGAATATTAGTGAGTATGTACTCTAATTAAAGAGATTGTTACAAAGATGACTCACCAATTACTTAATAGTAAGATACAAATTATACTTTCTCAAATTTTTATTTTAATTATTAAAGACAATTTGGTCTTCAATATTTATCCATATTTTGATGATCTTTGTCATGCAACCCAAATGTTAAAATATGAGACGAATCCCTTACCTCTAGTGGATGAAATTTTTTGCAATAAATATAAGTTCAAGACTAAGATTCGGTACAATGTTTTCCAACCTAAGAATGAGACCAAAAATGTAGTGAATGTGATGGACCAACCATCCAACAAGCTAGTCATATCACAAAAATAGAATGAATACAATTCACAAGATTAAGAGAAAGTCCTCACAGTGTACTTAAATAATTACTTGATTGAAATATGATTATTTTACCTCCTAAAAGAGATATTTATCCATTAAGTCCCTTTCCTAAGAATTATGACACTATGTATATTATTAATCTTATCATAGAGTCCATGAAATTATTTAACAAAATGGATTACTACTCTGGGGTCTAAAAACCTCTCTTTCAGTTCCATAATTTTCTAAAGATCATTGAGAAATTGATATGCTTCCTTGAAACCATAATAAACTCAAAATACCTTTAAACCCTTTAAAAATGTAGTCATTGAGGGTCATATCTCAATCAAATCCATGTTCTTCTAGAAAAGTTGGAAAAACAATACTATACAATTTAGTAAGCAATCATGGATCCGAGCCCTGATCCTTATATGATTTTTCACCTACATGAAAAAAATGGTAATGATGTAATATGATGACTCCAAATAAAAATATATAAATTTATGTTCTTAATTAAAATCCAGACTTCTTATTTAGCTTGATCTTTTCTTGGAACTATTAGCACCTTGTTTGTTGTATCTCACTTGTCCTATATGAAACAATGTAGGTTTGTATATAAAGATTTATAGATTTTAAATTATGAATTGAAACACAAGATGACATACCAAGGGAATTAAATATAAAAATAAAAAATAAAAAACCTTGATGAACAAAAGAGAAGGGTTAATGGACATACGTACAAAAAGGGTCCAAGATCATAATGGTATGGTCCTAGTCAATCAATATTGTATTGATACAATCTCAATCAACTAAGACCATATTATTATGGTCCTGGTCAAAAGCTATAAAATAGGAAGAAGAAATTTAAAAATAGAGGGAAATAAAAATAGAAGTGGAAGTAAATGATGTGAAAAACATATAAAACACATTCCAATAAAATCCTAATAAGAATTGGTAATCAAAAAACACATAATTATTCTATAAAAATCTAATTTCATATCTAAAACTACCCTTAGACCAAAATTAGGTATTTACATAATTCTCAAATTTGGTGGGCGGGTGTGTGTGTGTGTACATACCAAATTAAAATTAACAAGTGTACCTTGAAGGGATCATAAAAATTGTTGTAGCCAAAAGATGTAAGAAATAAATATATGAATAATAATGGTTTAAAATTCAAAAGGAGAGACATATTACCATATTGTCACCATGAAAAGTCATGAATATATTGTTAAAAACTTATATGATCCTACGTTTTAAATATGGGACACTATGTACTTGAAAGCATAAGGAAAACATTTACAATCAAATCAATGTCTATATAAATCAAAAATCATGGAATTTTTTAAATTAAAAAAAACAAAGGAACAAATACACCTAGTTTTGTGGAAATAGTGAATCCATCTGTGTCAAATTCATATCTTATAATTGGTGTTGCCTTTGAGTATGTATGTGTCTTGCTGAGGATACCAGATCAAATATGCTATGCACTATCATGTGATTTTCTTCATGTGGGAGCAAGGATAATATATTGTTTATTGCCATGTAACTAAAATGTTAGAGATGAAAAATAGGCGGATCATATGCTCCCTTTTTGAGGTTTGAAATGAACCTTTGAATCACATATCTCAAAATAAATTGATTACATGTAACATGTGTAAGACATAAAACATAAATAAATTATGGATAATCATAATAATATCTCATCATGAAAGCCTCTAAATAAAAAGTAGTTTGACCCAAAAGTACCTGGATCTAAATCACAAATAAAATATCATTATGAAAGCACTTTATAATAACTAATTTGACCCAATTGTGTTTAGATCTAAGTCATACACATAATATATCCTTGTGAAGTATGTATCTAATAATTAATTATACCAATGTGTGTATGGGCATAAGTCATGTAGTTAAAATAGGATCATGTTTCCCCTAGATGGGTAATTTATAGTGAATATATATGCAATATTTTTTTAGATAAGGGTAAAGGTTGGTTTTTTAGGGGGTCCATACCCTATTACAAGAGGGTCAAAACCTAGATAAACATAGAAAACTAGTCTGAGATAGATTAACTAGAAAAACCAATAGAGTTAATACAAAAGAAGCCAAAAAGTAGAAGAAAAGAAGAGAAAGTAGCTCAAAAAATAGAACACCTTAGTATTTGTGAAGCCTGTTGAGGGTGTCCTTTATCTCTTTAATGTTGTTATGCATGTTCTGGAGCCTGCTAGTCATGGTATTATCAATGACCTTCCCAGTATGTTTTTGAATGTTGCCTCTACTTCCCTTATCTAAAATAGTAACAATATCACTAATGATAGTAGCATGGGTACCAATGATCTCAACCATACCTATAGTAATATTATCCAAATCGGTGAACTTACTATAAAGGATATTAAATTTCTCACTTAAATTGTGAATCTAAATATGAGAAGTTTTAATATTATCCTCATTATAATCCATCTACTTTATCTTATTTTTATAAATATGATTGAGAATATTCATATCCTTTCTCACATCATTGACCAAGATTTTGAGATTGTCCAACTCCTTATGGAAAAAATTGAGTTTGACCTAATCTGAAGGGGTACTCAAGGAAAGAAGGCTTTGGACCACATTAGCCTTGTCATAATCAATATTGTTTCCCTGTTTTGAGTCATTGCGAAGAACCTTTTTTTTTGGGTCCTTGATCAAAACTTCAGAAATGACCCTAATCCTTTTATTCTTAGAGGAAGAAATAAAGGGGTTCTTAGGTGGAGGGGTTAAGGAAGGATTACTTTTTAGGGCTGAGTTTAAGAAGTGTAGATGGAACAATAAAATAATGCTTGGTGAGAGGGAGTGGTTAACCTCCCTAGTTGCATTTTTTGAATATATGTTTCAAGAGAAGTAAGAAGAAATAATAATAGACTCACAAAAATATGGTGCTTAAATTGGTTCGAAAATACCAAGTGGAAGCTTTTGATAACATGGTGCCATCTATATAAAGTCAAAAACTACATAATGATCCTTGAAAGCTCATCGAATGGCTTAGACAGAGAAGTTCTAAGGAAACCTCCATGGTATGGAGTCAGTTGTTCATCCCATATCATTAATGTGTCTAGTTCATGTTGTTTATTGCATCTCTTGCCTTGGAACTTATAAGCTTTAGTACTGAGCCCTGTGATGAAGGAGATTAGACCCTCAGTGATGGCAACATTCTTACATCTAATATTGACTCTTATATCTTTCCAATGTATAATGACCCTGTATAATGTATGTACAATATTATCATGCCCCTTTGTGAGAAATATATAAGCAATGTAAGCATAGTAGTAATGGGATGCCCCAATATGAGCAAGATGTAATGAATGATGCACATAAGGTAATATGCCCCAATATTGACAAAATATAATCAATGTAAGTGTTGACCAAATTTAACCTATGGTAAAATTTGAGTCAACCCCTACATTTCTAAACTTTGTAAAATTTTATCCATGTCCTATAGGGGTTTCATTTTGATCTAGATGTTCATTTATCCCTAGTCTAGCCTTGGTCTAAAGTCTAGCCCTTTGTACTAGTCAAGTCAATGAAAGTCAATCCTAGTCAAATAGGGTCAAACTTGGTCAAAGGAAAAAAATTTGTTTTTTTAAGTTCTAATATGGTTTTTAATGTGATTTAGGATTGTTCTAAGTCATCAAATTGCATTTACCATATTTTGTATGCAAAAAATTACCTTGTGGGCTCACTTTGAGCTAAAAAGGAGGACTTGTATGGATGGTTGAAGTGGTCAACTTGTCACCAAGATGTGGATAATGTGGGATAGGTCATAGGATGTTATATTCATTTTTTTTAGTTCAATATTTATTTATGGTTAGAAAAGGGAAGTTTTCCCTTGTTTTTAGGCCCTTTGGGCACTTATATGGCCCCTATGATCTGATCTCCAACTAAAAATGTGGGTGGGGCATCCCTTCACCTCCCCACACCAATTTCCATGTTTTAAATTCAAAGATAATGTAAAAATGTTCATCTAAAACTCATTTTTCTTCCTTTTCCTCTTGGCATGCCAAGGAGGGTCAACTTCAAACACCTGGAATGAAAGGTAAAAATAGATTTGGGAGGAATGATTCTACAGGTGGATTTTAATATTAATACACTTAATTTTAATAATATTATTTTGTGTTTTGGTTCTGCCTCTTTTATGAACAATCATTAACAATCTAGGTATCCTGTTATAGAATTACATCTAAGAGGTGTAGAGTCATGCATTTATTTCTAGTTTTTAGAGGTCCTTAGAGATAAGTGATCTTGATGAGTTATTTTTATACTATAATAAGGCTCTCTTAATGATTTTTTAAGCATCAAACACTTCACCTCTCATTTCCTTTGAAGGAGTTTTCAGATGGTGCCAGTTTCATGAAGTTTGCAAAGTTATGTGTAGGTCTTATGTTTTCCAATATCCAAGGAGCTTCATGATTTAATAATGTTATTTAAGTTCATTCATGAATATATATTCATGTTTTCATCTTGTGTGAATTACAGCTAGTACCTTTACAAAGCCATATTGCCCATATTCACCTTGTTTGTTGCATTCTCACTTTCAGTCAAGTTTATGCTTGTTTCGTGGAGGTTGTACAGATGTGAGAGAGTTGGGAGAATATGGTGAGATCCATTTTTAGGTGTAACATTCCCAAAGACTCATTTTTTTCATTTTATGAAGACACAAGTGTTAATACAAGCAAGTTTCACTCCAAGAAAAGTCATTTCCATTTTTGGGCTCTTAGTCCCCAAACCTAGAAAATAAAGGTCCTAAGGTTTTTATGGATTAATGTTTGATATGATAAAGGATGATTTCAACATTTTTCTTGTTTTGGATTTGTATTTCTATCTACCTAGTACAACTAGGCCAAATTTAGGAGCTAAAGAATAAGTGGAAGGTAGAGTTTGAGCTCTTCCAAGTTGCCAAGAAATCACTAAAAGTTAACAGTGATATCTATAGGATTCTTAATGAGTACTTTCCATACAAGGAATTTGAATATTCATAAACCTATTCTTGCAAGAGATATTATTTCCAAGTAACTCAACAATCAATCCTGATCACTCATTCAATATAATAGGTGGTGACTATATGGAGTGACCTCTTAGGCCTACCCCTTGTCTATACATAAGGCAGGGTAGGTAGTGAAGGCAATGTTTCAATGGATTGAAAATAAGAGACGGTATTAAGGAATCCATAATGGTCCTATGGAAAGTGTGAATACCATGGAGGCTAAATGAAATCTTAATAAGCCTTATACAATCCTGAACCTTCTCCAAATGACTAAATATAACCTATAGGCCTAAATTATCCACCTACAAATAGGGGCATTGGAAGTTGGTCTCAATAAGGAGTAAGGGTGGTTTTTGAGCCCAAGTGGATCATGAAAATGAGGTGAAATTATGTTACAAGAGGTTAGGGATGAAACTAAATATTTGTATGGACTTGTGAGGTTAAAAACCCACCTTGAAAACCTACAACCAAGGAAAAATATGCACCTAAAGACTGGTATTTAAGTTTGGTCTCAGTCAGGGGTAAATGAGGTTTTTAAGCTCAAAAAGAGCATATAAGTGGATGAAATTATGTAATATGATGCTATAAAGGAATAAAAATAAATTTCATACCTTTTGGAGGCTAAAAAATTACTTTGGAAACCTACATGCCTATAGGTAGGTGTCTCAGTCCTAATTAGAGAGTGTGATCACAGTTAAGTTATGAGAACCTACAAGAGGCTTGGGATAATAGCTAAGTGACGTGGAAGTTTATACACATGAAATGTATCAATTAAAACCTATAACCTACATTTTCATGAATCTAAATCAAGCCATAATGTACTACAAGGTATTGTCTCAGTCCTAACAGACAAGGATAAGGGTGAAAGGTGAAGAACTAGCCTAGTGCTAAGCATGGAGACTAGGATGAGAAGTTTTCAAATATTTAATAATGTTTTATTATCCCAAATTAAGTTTTTCCCCATTCCTAAAACACTCTTACATGCTTAATGACCTTTTCACCCATGCAATGTTGTCTCAGTCCATACAGTCAACCAAAAAAACTTTGTTTCAAGGGGCAAGTGGTGGGTTTCACTAGCAAGAAAGATTTTCAAAGGTCTCCAAAGCTTTATGAGATTTAATAAAGGATGGATAACATGTCCAAGTAATTAATAAGCATGGATGAAATCTGTAAGTGGCATCTACAAGGAGGTTTAGGCAAAAAAAAGCATAAAATAGGGTTTTTGACCCCTTTTTTGACATGATTGAGATTATTAGACCACTTAGGCATGGAACCTGACCAAACCATTTGTTAAAGTTGGTAATTATGACCTTTTGGATCTTCCAAAACATTCACTTTACCTAAACAAATAAGCCTAATATCCCTTGTTTTATCTCAGAGGTAGGTTACTCCTTGCATGCACAAAAAAAACAATTTTTAGGAAAAGTGTTGGATAGTGAACCAAAGGTCAATATAATAAATTTGTAAGGTTGGTAAAGTTGGGGGAAACATGGGAGAACATGAGAAACCATCCTAGAAGTTTTAATTCCAAGGAGATGGTGTGGACAAGGAAATTTACAGGCAAACTTAATAGGAAAATATGCAAACCCAACCCAAATGGAATGTCACTTCAAGTTCTAAATTTATCAAAGAAATATAATGTTTTGTATGATGCCTAAGGGGGAAATATGATATGTTCAAAAAGTACAAATAGGCCTATTAGCAAGGCATAGTTCTTGTTCTAAAATAGGGATCATTCCCATTTTTGGCTCTTAGTGAGCTCTCTAAATGATTTGAACATGATTTGAGAGGTGTGCAAGCTATAGGAAGATTTAGGAGATGAAACCAAATTTGGGAGGAATATTTAAAATTTATATAACTCCAAATATTAAACTCATCTCATGGATCAACTTCTAAGTGCCCCAAACAAGTCCTCACTTTCAGCCAGTCCAGTGAACTAGCTAGTGAACACTTGTAAAAAGTGGTGAAAACAAATTATGGAATCCTTTTAAAGGTTTTTTATTCAAATTGATGATATGGGAACCTTTGAAAATTTTAATTCACTCTTATTCATGGATCATTCTGGAAAATTGGGAGTTTTTTAATGTCAAGTGTATAAGGTGTATGAAAAAGAGCCATTTTGAAACTGCCAGAGATGATTTTGCATGTCCAAAAGAATAGGGATGGCTAGGGATCAATCCAATGAACGTGGAAATTTTTTTATAACCCCGATTAATTATACCAACCATCATACCTCACCATATGTAGAGAAAATGTATTTTTATAAGGTGAATCATGAAGACAGTTTCCTATGCCAGAATTATAGGTTTTGTGCCACTTTTCACCATTATTATGACTTGTTTTGGATAATTATACCTTCATTACATGGAATATATTATCCCACACCTATTCCACATACATATGTAACTTATTATCTCAAGGTGAAACATGTTCAAGTGACCCTTAGACTTCCTTTTCTTGCTCCTACTCTCAAAGCTATAAATATGCATTCTCTTTGCTCATTTGAGTAGCCTCCATTGGTTGATGGGGAAACCCTAGAAAAAATTTTACTTGAATAAATACACAAGTGTTATTTCCACTCATATGCTGTAATATTGATTAATGACTTGAATCTTGTTGGTCTAGTCTAGTGAAAGGTTATCTTTTCTAGCTTGTGCTCTTGATGGTCTACCAATTTGTAGAAAGGAGATTGTTACAGATCTTTGCTAGTATTATTTTATGATTATAGAGATATCCTAAAATTTATTTACTATTGTATCCCTATTTTTAATCATTCAATCCCTTCCTAAGAACCACATACCTTCTTGAATCTAGTAAATGAAACATTGATGTAGCAATGGTTCCTAAGTTGTGAGTCTTGTGTAAGAAAACAAATTATTTGCCTTTAAGTAGTAGTTTTAGTCAAGTAGGAGGATGATACATACTAGTGCATCTCCATATTTGGTTTAATTAGTTGTTCCTTTCTGATCCCTTTCCATCTATAATTTTTAGGTATAAAAGAGCTTCAAAGAGTGCATCAAGGGGAGATAGTCCCTAATCTAGAGATTCATTTCTCAACATTGTCACCCATAGTAAGATAAATGTCTCCATGTTGCCACTTGGATGAGGAGATTTAGGCATCTCCTCATGGGTACAAATCCAAGTGTCAACAGTAAGCATAAGAGTAAGGTGCCCCTTATTAAAGTAGGAAAATTAATGATATTCTTAGTAAATATGTAATCAATGAAGAAAAAATAATAGTATTCCCTAATATAAGAAGAGTAGAAGTAGATATATCAAAAGAAAACATACTCATGGAGATTTTCCCAAACATATTCATGATAAAAATTGTGGAGGGTGATGGTGAGAAGGCTACATTAGGGTTTCAGTATGGCTCCATTACTCTGCATACCTTGCTTTGTCTAGGTGTCATACTATTGATCCTTTAGGATCTAGCTAAGATAGTCTACATTAAATCTTTAGGTGACCTAGTATTTTCACACTTTGGGTGATGGCCTTTATTTATGGCCTCACACTACCTATCTACATTTTCTGATTCAAGAATGGTTGGAGGATTGAGCTATGGCACCCAAACAAGTGAGGAAATTCATCCTAAAAGTTTACAATGAAGTAATGAAACCCTCCCTTTTGTTTCCTTGCCTGATGTTATTATAGTTAATCCTAAATTTGATAAGGCATGCAACCTTCTTGCTTCATGTTCTTTGATTGTTTATTTTATGGGTGGAGCCCCCCCTAAGAGCCTCCTCAAACAATGGTTTCACAAACACTGGGATGGATTTAAACTTGATGGTATTCAAAATCTTACCCGAGGCTTTTTCTTTTTTCTCTTTAGTGACCATGAGCATCGCAAGAGAATTATGAGCCATGGCCCATGGTTCATTAGAAACTTTCTAGTTATCTTGTCATAATGAGTGATTGATTTTCAAGTCTTTGAGCAAGCTAAGCTCAAAGTGTCGGTATGGGTGGAATTTCCTAGTCTCCCCTTCCCCTGTGGGGTTTCATTGACTAGCTAGCCCTTATGCTTGACAAGGTTATATGTCATGAATAACCCAAGTTTTTCTTGGCAAGGCCACAAAATAGAATCTACTTGGAGATTAACCTAGAAAAAGACCTCAAAAACTCCATTAAAATTCAAATAGGGCTTAATAGATTCACCCAAAAGGTTCATTACATTAACTTAACTAATACCTGCTTCTAGTGTTAGTCTCTTGACCATATGATTTGGGAGTGTCCTCTTATGCCTCCACCTCCAGAGTTATCTGATAAAGCACCTTCAGCCCAACCAAGCCCCTATCCCAAGTCTTTGGCCACTTTTGTTGATGGATGGATGGTGGTCACCACAAAAAAGGCCCAAACTAATAGCAGGAATATTTATAAGGCATAAACAACCATTAACAAACTAATGAATACTTTAAATGCCTCAATTATGCATTTAGCTACCACTGCTACCTTGCAGCCTATCAACCCCTCCTCTTTAGATAAACCCCCAATAAATTATACCAAAAAACAACTTTCCCCTATCATCAGAACCCCTCAAGCTGTGAGTTCTCTCCTTCCTTCATATAAGGGGAACACCTGAAGTTTCCATTTTTCATTTGCCTTTCATACCTCCATTTTCAACCCCACAATTATGGTTGAAAGGAAGGCTTTGCTCGTAAGATCCTATAGTCCCTTGCCTATTTTTTGTGAGGACTATACCTAGGGCAAGTATCGTACTTTCTCTATAGGTGATGTAACCTGCACTTCATAGTTCATTGTGAACAACTTTGGACCCTTGGTCGATGGAGGAGATGACATGTATCTTGATGAGTGTTAACTATTTATTTATTCCTATAATTTAAGTGGACTTATTGAACCTACTACGAGATATTTAGTATGGGTTAGTTTTCAACATTTTGAGAATATGAATGTGTTATGCCTATAAGAGGTAAAAGTTTGTCTTTTTATTATTTTCTACTCTTCGTACCTTTTGGCCCATACCTATGCCTTTTGTCACTTCCCATGAGGTAGGTAGAGGTGGTGTGGCCACCCTTCTATCTATATAATTGGGCTCACATGTTATTTTTTATTGAACTAACCCCTCATAAAGGGTGCTCTGGGTCCTTTTTGACCTTGATAATCATAATGTGGGTCTGGCCAACATATACACCTCTAATGATGCTATCGATAGGTTGAGACTCTGGTAGTGGCTTGTTGACTCCCTACCTAATGCTTATTGGGTTCTCTACAATGATTTCAACATGGTGGAATCCTTAGAGGACAAGGTTGGTCACTCTCCCATGCATTGGTGTGCTTGTGAGAAAGAAACCTAGTTTTACATGAGAAACAAGCTTGGTATGTATGACCCTAATCATGGCTGGAAGTTAGTGAACCATACCTAGTTCACTTGGTCAAATTTCTAGCAAGGAGATGACTGGGTGTTAATCATATTGGATTTATTTCTCATGGTAGACAATAATTGTTTCCATATCCCTAGTAGAGCAAGCCCATCAGTGATGGTCTATGAGACCACACTTTTATCAAACCACCAACCTATCACTTTCCAGGTGGATAGGAATGTTATGCCTTTTAGGTCATATTCTTCTCAATTTTATCTTAACATGGTTCACTTTTCACACCAAATAATGAGAGAGTATATACTTAGAATCTATAATTTAGTAGCTCGACCTCTTAGGGAAACAAGATGGATTGAGTGGCAGGAGGATGCTATCACTCACACCACCACTTTCCTTTGATCATTTGGGAATCAAGCTACCTTCTTTAGTAAACAAGAGCATGAAGATTCATATAAGGAGTATGTGCTTTCCTCTAGGGAGGTAGATAATAATGCTTTCATTATTATTCTCTAGGCTAAAGCTACCATTTAGAAACACAGGCTTAAACTCAAGGAGAATTACCAGGGAAGAGGGGCACAAATTAGAGCTCAGATCCATTGGCTAAAGGTTGGTAACAAAGTTTATAAATAATTTTTTACATTTTTATGTGCTAAAAAAAATCTTTGATAAGATTAAAAATATAAAAGTTGGGTCTAAAACTCTTACTAGCCTCCCAGATGTTTTAAAAGATTTTTTTGAGCATTATAAGAATGTGTTTACAGTGAAACCCAATTCTCTTGCTAGGAAAGAAGCCTTGCTCAAGTGCTTGTTGACCATGTCATGCAAGCTATCTAAGGCTCAATGTGTGGCTTGTGATCACCTTCTTGACATCAATGATCTTTAAAAAGTTTCCTTCTTCATGGCCTTTGATAAAGCCCTAGGAGTTGATGGTTTCCCCTATGAGAAAACCCTTGAATCCTAAAATAAAGGAAATATTAAGTTTATCCCAAAAGAAGGAGATCTTGAACTTATCACCAACTAGAGACCGATCACCCTATTGAATGTATTTTACAAGATCATTGCCAAAGTGTTTGCTCTTAAGTGAAGACATCTTCTTCCCCTAATCATTTAAAGTGAGCAGATAGGGTCAATCAAGAACTGTTTCATCCTAGATAATATCATTTTAGTTTGGGAAGGCATGGAGTGAGCTTGAGCCTCCAACCAAAAATCTCTATTCATCAAGATTTATTTTGAGAAAGATTATGACAAAATTGAGTGGCCTTTTATTCTTTCTATGCTCCAAGCTATTGGATTTAGCCCCAAATTTGTTCAATTTGTTTGAATGCTATTCAAATATGTTAGGGCTTGCCTCACCATTAATGGGACTCATTATTAATGGTTTAAGATCCAATCCTCTATTAGATAGGGATGTCCACTTGCTTTAGATCTTTATGTTATTGTGGTGTAAGGTTTTAGCTATCTTTTAGTAGACTTCACCTCCAGACATTTAATCAAAGGGATCACCTTACCCAATACCTTGTAATAATTGGTTAATGGGAATTTTGTGGATGATTCTAAAGGATGAAGCCTCAATGTAGAATGCTTTACTTTTCCTGGACACC
This sequence comes from Torreya grandis, assembly GCA_037957365.1. Lineage (NCBI taxonomy): Eukaryota > Viridiplantae > Streptophyta > Pinopsida > Cupressales > Taxaceae > Torreya > Torreya grandis. The sequence goes on from JARHVA010000308.1 coordinate 2,663,929, forward strand.
TTTTATCTAGATTCAAGTTCATCCATTCAATAAAGGAAGACCAAATGTTACAGACAATCCATATCCCCTAGAGAAAATTGGCTTGATGATTATTGTTAGATTTGGATTACCCATGGTGAGCAATTCAAGTTTTTAGGCATTCCCTTTGCCTTTCAATCCTCCCTAACTAAGATTTGGAATTATATCATTCAAAGGGTGGAAAATAAGATTACCTATTAGGTTACTAAACCGCTATCCATGGTGGGCAAATTCGAAATCTATTCCAAGGTACTGACAGCCACCCATGTTTACTATTCTACATGTTGGGTGTCATCTAAAGTAGCCTATGGTATACTAGAGAAGATTTTTCAAGATTTTTTGTGGCCCAATGATGATGGGAAGAATGGTTTTCATTGTGTATCCTAATATTTGTGTTGTTGACCCAGAGAAGCTAGGGGGATTGGTATAATTAATGTTAGGATTCAAGGGTTTTCTCTCACTACCAAATGCGTTATTCATTGTCTTGAAGGGAACAAGGCCTGGAAAATACTAATCTGACATCATATTACCCAAGGGGTCCCTCTTGAGAGATAATCTTGGAAAGGGATAAACTTCTAGAACATTCTTCTTACGTCGGTCAATGTGAAAATTTAGGGCACTTTTATTGTTAAAAGCATCTGGAAAGCTTGGGATCTACTCAAACCCTTGCTAGTTTAGAAAGGGGAGGAATTTAGGTTAGGGATTTCTATCAATTCAAAATCCCTATTATGGTCTCCTTCGATCAATTTTCATAATATCCCTTTTACTAAGGTTTCCTAGATTAAGGTCCTTCGGCTCTTCAGATATGGGATCAAGACTATTGAGGACTTGTTTTGTCATCAGACCAGGGATTGGATTCCCTAGGACCATCTTAAAAGGAACTTCAATTTTCTCAATAGTGATGTTCAGTCCATCAAGGAAATTGAAGAATCCATTCTAGACTCTTTAATCCAAAAAATTGGTGTCTCCACTAGAGCTCCATGGTAGAGGGAATGGAATTAGCCTATTGACACCCCTTTTAGAAACTACACTCCTAGCTTGGGTATAAAATTGTAATTCCTAAAGGTCTTCCCTTGGAAAATTTGAATAAGGTTTGGAATATCAAATCTCACCATGTTGTGTGGGCTAGAAGATTTTCTAGGTTATGGAGCATGCCCGTTGATCCTTAAAAAGCTCATTTTTTTTGGTGTTTTCTCTACCGTGGACTCCCATTGGGATAATGACTCAAGCATCTTGGGGTTACCAATCTCTTATGCCTAACCTATGGGCAACTTGAATCAGTTAACCATGTTTTAGTTTTGCTCATATGCCCATTCTACTTGGAAGTGGATTCATTCTCTAATCCAACACTTTTGCCCTGAGCCTTTCACCTAAAAAATTGCTCTCCTAGGGACTCAGCCCTCTTACTTACAAAATGCAACAAGTTTTGGATTATTCTTCATGTTGATATTCTTTTTTGTATATGGAAAGACAAAAATAATGCTATCTTTAAAAATCAACATTTAGATAGAAATTTATCTATTGCTAATAAAGTTAATGTTATCTCTAATTTGTCTCTTTAGCTCCTTGACCAGACTAATAAAGTCCAGAGGGAGTTGTCCCATCTTCAGTCATTGATGGAGTCTTGGGTGGGTGCCCCTTGTGCTATTAGTTAGGTGCCTCCCTCACCTACTTCTCACCATGGTTTAGCTTCAATGTCTGGGCTTGGCTCAAGGAGGTAGCGATCTAAATGCCAAACAAGGCACTCCTTATCCCTACATGGTCCCAGAAGGTCTATGTAGAGGAGGATCTTATAGCGTGATGTTAGCCTAAGCATTCATTATTATCAGGATGGTTGAGGACCTCAAACTCAGCTATAGATAGGTGTAAGGGGGGTTCCCCCTATCAGAGACTAGCATGATGGATGGGATGCCTCACCTCCTCTGCCAGATAAGTCCCAATGGTTGGCTTTGGCCATTTCTCCATAGACATTTGTTGAAGAATTAAGGAATAATAATGAAGTTAATATTGGTGATTGGGAACCCTTTAATGACTCTGAGGATCCACCTACTAATATGGGGTGGGGAGGAAAGCTTGATAACCCCAACCTCTACCTCCCCCCACCTTTATGTTCATGATGACTGCTTAATTATGTCTTTTCTTTGCCCTTTTTTAGTTTTCAATGTTTCTTAGCTCTATTCATACTTTTCTCGTAGCCATTCAACATGATTTGGTACTGTGGGTGTGACCTTTTCACCTTTTTTGTATTATTAGTTGTACTTTTTAATGGTATAATATCAACACTTTTCAATCAAAAAACTAGTTTTTTAAGTTTGGAATTATTCATTTGCATAAAAATTTAGACACAAAGTTTAGTTTTTAAGCTTGGAATTATCCATTTAAATCAAATTTCAAATAATTTACAATTGTTAAACTTGATGGAATGAATAGTCAATAAAAATATAAATTTTAAAATTATTTTATTTTATCATAAATATATAATTATAAAATTTGAAATTGATTTTAGAATTGTACAAATGTGAAAGTGAATTAACTAATATAAATGTTTATTGAGATATTAATTATGGTTTTCCCATGATTTAATTATTTAATTTTTATTTTTTTTGTAAATTTTTTTTTTTTTATTCAAAGTTAAATTAAAACTAGCTTTGAGTCTTAAATTTTTTTTGAGTTAGTAAGCCTGGATTTAATAAGGGATTTGGATACACTTGTAGATTCAGAGTTTACATGCAGACATGGCCTAGATGAAGGCCCAATTAGTTAAATTAGCTACTATATCAAATATTTCATAATGGAAGTAGCCCTCCTTAAAATATAACATTTAATTGACTGTGATTAGTATATTTACTTTTTCTCATCCTCCCCTTTTCTTAGAATTGTTTTTACAAATGTAAAATTCTCATATCATCTTTTTTTTAATCTTTCTACCATTGTAAAATATTTATATCATAAAAAATTTAAAAATAAATTCCACCATCTTTTTAATCTCTTTTTCCAATTATTTTTATTTTTGTATTATATTCAAAAAAAATTAGAATCGGGTTTGACATCCCCTCTCCTCCTAAAATTATTTCTACAAATTTAAAATTTTCATATCTAAACTCCGTCTCCCCTCTCATTTTAAAATTGTTTCTACAAATCTAACTTCAACCTCTCCTCTCTTTTTTAAAATCCTTTTCTTACTTAAATTTTTTTTCAAACCATCCACATTCATCTCTTATAAATGCCACTAAGCTATACTATTAAAAATTATACTTTCTTTCAATTAATTATCTTGGTAACCAAGATTTAAAGTTACAAACATAATCCTTTCTTCACTTACAAAAGTTTTAGAACCATCCACATTCACCTCCTATAAGTGGCACTAAGTTGTGCCATTAAAAGGTTATACCTATCTTTGAATTAACTCAGTTATACCTATCCTTAATTAACTCTCTTGGTAACTAGGGTTTAAAGTAAGCATCATCAAAACCCATTGATTTATGTTTAACAGTTCTTGGTTATGGTTCATATTAATTTTATTTATAGTTATGAGTAGATGTCAGGTACAGGTA